>CALYLW010001219.1:157500-307500 GCA_944989445.1 Ampullaceana balthica | reverse complement strand
CCCTATAGTCTTGAAGAAACATGGCGACGTCAAGTTGGAGACTTGTCAAATTATAGATTGGAATTTTTGTCTCCCCTTTGAGCCGCCCTGTAACTTATAATAAAGTGCGCATGGTGGGGGTATGACACGGTCGGGTGTAATGTGCCAGATTGTCTTTCACCTAGAAACCTGGCATCTGCTGTTTGTGGTGGCGGCTGTAATCATCTTTGTCTTCTCTTCGTTACATGTCTAGTGGTTATCCTGTTTAAAATATAGTTTATCACTGCAAACCTTGTTTCTTTGTTGTTTCTTTGTTGTTTCTTTGTTGTTTCTTTATTGTTTCTTTGTTGTTTCTTTGTTGTTTCTCCTTCACGGATTCTTTTAAAGATGCGAATGTTGTGTAAATTCTTGTTGTTTTTGAGAAAACTGACAACTTGACCCAGACTCTAAATGTTACTTCAGATGAGGCTTTGGCTCCATTTTTTGTTGTTGCTATTTTTATTCAAGCATTTTTATCAGTTCTGCTACAGTCAACAATATCAATGTTTATTTTCAGTGGCGTATCAACGGGTTGACATCGGGGCAGTTGCCAAGGGCGCCAGCTCAAAAGGGCGCCACTAAATCTGTAATTTTTAAATTTGTATTTAAATAAATACACTCGGACCCCTCTCTCTCTAAGTCGAACTCAAAAGGAACATAAAATTAATAATAATTCTACTAACGTAGTTTTTGAGTTAAGGAAAATGGCGTAATAGGCGCCGATTAATCAAGGACAATGTAGATATTGAGGGGTGGGGGGAACAGCCATACCGGCTAGTAGGCTTGTCAGGAAAGAGAGGCGGTGTCTATGTTTCATATGAGAGGAAGCCAACTTGCTTTGACATGCCGACACAAGCCGTGAGATTAAACCTCTTCCCTCCCCTCCCCCACTTTACTCCCTCCACAGTGGGATGGGGGTGTAAGATTTTTCTTTTTAAAAAGAGCCACAGCATGCAGCAAAGGGGCGCGAATTAGTTACCACCCCTTTTTCTTGTCGTAATTTTTTTTTACTTAGAAGGGTCGCTTAATCCCTTGTAGAATGCATTAAGATAAGATTTTACGTCCATTTACGTGTTCTGAAATGTCACTCCAGAATAATAACCCAAACGTCTTGGAAAATTCGACTAAGAGAGGTTGAAAGGCAACAATCTTGGAGTTAAGGAAATCTAAAATACATTAGTCTTGTGGACTTTGGCCGGGACCTAACAATTAATTCGATATAGGGAGGTTTTCGACTTAGGGAAGTTCGACTTTGCGAGGTCCAAATGTATTTCACTTTATCCTGGATAACAAAAAAGTGAATAATTAATTATATTTAAATATATTTCATTTAAACCATTATAATATTTTTTATTACGTTTGTGGCCTTCTTATAATACAAATGTTAATATGATTTTACAGTCTTTCTTTTAAAGAGAAACATCTTACTATCCCCATCTCACTGTCGAGGGAGTAAAGTGGGGGAGGGGAGGGAAGGTGTCTCCTCTCACGGGCTTGTGTCGGTTTGTCAAAGCAAGTTGGCTCCTTTCATATGAAACATCACAGCCCCTCTTTACTGTCAAGCCTTCTAGCCGCTATGGCTGTTCCCCACCCCCTCTCAATATCAACATTTTCCTTGATTAATCTGCGCCTATTACGCCAGTTTCCCTAAATCGAAAACTCTGTAAGTAGATTTCTTGTGCCCTTGAGTCCGACTTAGAATGGTCCGACTGTATTAGCAACACGCCTTTACGCCAGCTAACGGAAGTGCTGAGCTGTAGTCGGTGGATTGTTACTTAAATTTACATTTAATTGTGAGTTTCTATCGTTAAGTATGAGATAATGAGTATGACACATTGACACTATTGTTTTTATTTATAATACATGTTACTTCAAGTTTTTCTGTATTCTTTATTAACGCAACAATATCCCGTTTTATCAACCAATTTATTTGGTATTATTTAGTAAATAATAAACTGCAAATTAGTATTGTTCCTGTCTTATGCATTTTTTTACATTCACGTTGTATGACTGTCACAGTAAGACTATATAATTATTGTCATAAATAAAATCAGAGAAATTCAATTATTTTTTTCTAACAAACGAAAAAATTGCAAAGCTGAAACTTGTCAATTTATCAAGGTCGCCAAAAATAAATTAGCCAAGGGCGCCAAAAACCTAGTTCCGCCTCTGTTTATTTTTATTTTCATGAAATTTTTTTTTAAAATTTTTGTGTGTAAATTTTGTGTGTGTGTGGGTGAACAGACCATTGCGTGAAGCGCCCTCTTCTTTTCTACGATTTCGGGTGATACCCTTGCGAGCTCGTCTTTTTCGGTCTCTAATATATTAATTAAAATAATGACAAGATAAGACCCGTGGCGTAGCATACGCCGCTGACTTGCTCATAGATAGTGCAAAGACAAACAGGGGGGGGGCTAACGGACACAAATAGCAACACGAAGAAATGAGAGCAACGCGAGTGAACGCAAGACTCATTGTTGGTCGCGAGAAATGCCCAACCCCTGAACCACCCTCGCTTGCAAACCATAAAATGTGACTGGTCGACCCTAGCGATGGTCATTCATGCTTGTTATCATGGTCTGTGTGAAGTATGTATGGTAATATAGTAGTGTGGAGGCAGTCTATAGTTGGGAAAATTTTTTAATTTTTTTTTCCAATTTGAGGTCACTTCTGCTATTCCTTTTCTTCCTAAGATGTGCTGTGTTGGTCTCCACCTTTGCCCGTTTGTGTGTGTCTGTCATGCGTTTTGTGTGTTTTCAGTCATGAGATGTGTGCTCGTGCAATGAAGCGTGTTTTGCCATGAGGCGTGTTATGTTTTCTGAGTGTGTGCGTCTTAGTACCATGATGTTAGAGTGTCATAACCAGACATGTGTTGAAAAGTTATTATTTGAGAGTTTCGTCTGTAGAAATATTTTTTATATGTTCAGTGACCGTCAACTATTTATTTTTTGGTGAATCCGCTTCCAAAGTTTGTCAGACTGGCTTACCAGAGGCAGAGGCGTCACTAGGGGATGCGAGGGTTGCGGACGGCACCGGGTGACACCAACCCAAGTAACGACTCTGGCCCGGGGCACCCTCTTTATATTTTGTTTTCTTTCCGGGTGCTGCCCTTGCGAGCTCTATAATAATAAGAAAACATACATATTCTTATTTGAGTGGCGGCCAAAGCAATAAATGTCAATCTTAGTTTTTAAAATAAAAAAAAACACCCTGGCATGTTTTGAAATGGTTTCTAACTGATACTAATGTTACACATATAAAACTTACAGCGTTAGTGTGACAGAGCTAGCGCATTTAGAATGTTATTTTAAGCATACATTTAATTTTTTAACGTAGTGCCAAAATGTGGAATGTATATAAGTCAAAGCCAGTAGTCAGTAAGAAACCCTTACGTGTGTGAAAAGTCGTTACACACCGCATCGAGAATAAATGGCGCTATAGGGTTTTCAAGTCTTGAAAGCAAAAACCCAAAAGTCTGTATCAATTAAAAGGTTGTGCTTGAATTTTTTAAATTATTATTTTGTTGTTGTAAACCTTTGACTTAAGTTCTTCCTCTCCTGAACAGAGGATATTGCCAGCGTCAAGGTTTAAGAGCTACCTAAATGAGCGAAAACCGCACAAAGTTCCCAACACTTTGGGCACCCAAACCCATAAAAAAAACACCGATTGGACCATGCTCAACCTAGCATTTTTCACCCATGTGACCCCAAATTAAACCCATCCAAAACCCTTGCACCCCAACCTCACATTAGCACCCAACCCCGGCTCACCCTCATCTTGCACCCACCCCTCACCACACGAGAGCACCGAAAATCCCGGCGTGCTCCAGCCCAACAGTTACAGAACACTCCGCCCCCCCCCCGATTGCGTTTTATGAAAAATGACCATCTGTCTGACCCGATGGACGAGGCATCGATCACGTGCACGGTCAAGGTCAGTCTGACGTAGGCTAAGACTGACGTCTGTTGGCATATCCTTCTACTTGGTTTGACAGGGGCTGTCACACAAATATCCATTACGGTCACGCTCGGCTGCCCACGCTTCTGTAACGGAGGACGCGGCGGTCAGATCTCTTGACGTCTGATGTCTTGGCGTGAGATAAGCGTAGCGGGCGTAATGAAATATCCCAATACGCTAACATAATCAAATAGACTTATTGGTAAAACTTGAACGTCCGTTTCATTTAATAACCATTTCGGGATAAATATCAGTCAAGTTGAAATCGAGAAAAAAATATATGGCAAAATTATTTCCCTCTCCTCGTCCTCCCCCATCCCACCTTTTCATCACACAAAAAAATGACTTATCAACAAATCTATTTTAAAGATGATGACATTCATGTTTATTTTATAAGCAAGTACACATGTAAAACGCAGGAGGGAAAAATAATGGAACTTTTAAAAAAGCAAAGATAAGTATTTATTATGTCACAAGTTTGCATTCAAAATTTGTGTGAACTCATGAACGACACGTAAAAAGAAAATGGTGCGGAGGAGAGGTCGTTTTATTTATACATAGACTATTTTAAAGTCTGGAAGCAAACTTTTTTGATAGCGTATATAAAAAAATTTGATAGCGTATATATATGTTAACGCAGCGTCTGGTTTTGGATTTGTAAACATTGTCGGCCGTTATAGATTGGATCGCTTACTTGGTGGTTGCACATATGTGGGTGTGTACATGTTGGTGTGTGGCTTTATGTGTGTGAAGCTTTAGGCTCACGTGAAAGCTAAAAGTTGGTGAATATAAACTGGCAGGCCAGATTTGCGCTGACCTTCTGTATAACTGACCTTCTGTATAACTGAATGCTATGAATAAGTTTGGGTCTGTGGTATAATCTGGGATTAGCAACCTGGTAAAACTATGAATGTGAATATTGCAAAATATGTGTTAAGTGCAGAGGCGTAACACCGACTTGGCATCGGGGCAGTTGCCAAAGGGCGCCGAGGGCTAACCCTTCAATAATCAATTTATTCTGTATAATTTAGTATTTCCCCCCTTATTTCTCAAGGGCGCCGAAAATGAATTAGCCAAGGGCGCTTAAAACCCAGTTACTCTTCTGGTTAAGTACCTGGTAATACTTATGATTGGGTATTTTGTAACACCTGCGTGTTGTACCCTGTGGAACCTAAGTTTGGTACCTGGCGGAAACATTAAATGGATCTATGTTTGACAGCTGTTAGAGGATATGTCATTTACAATTTTTAAGATGTATTAACCAATGGCCTTTAAAAAATTAGTATTGTTTTTGATTTATTGAAAATATTTCTTTCAATATGATTTCATTAAGAGAATTTTTTTTTATTTCACAGGGCAACTTTTGCTGGTTTCTTTTAAAAAAAAACCAAGGATCAGGATACAAAAAGAAACCAGCGGACGCAAAAAACGTGCACAGCAGAAGGCAAATTGCACAGAGGCAGACCAAAGGAATTGTATTAAAAACCACGCAGTCTTACCGAATCAGTGAAGCTTTTACTGTTACTACAACAGCCTTGCACAATACAGAGTGAATTTGTTTCGGCTACAAAGTTTACCAAGTGGAAAATCATTGGCAGCAACGCCTTCTCAGTTACAACCAATCGGGAGACGGGTGTATCTATCTATATATTGGCTATTAGAAAGTAAAACGTGTTCATTTCAAAATTCTACCAATCGGTGCAATGTGAAAGTTTCCCATGTTCAAAAGATGTGTTTTTTTAAAGGAAACCTGAAGGTGTTATACATATTGAGTTTAATTCATGTGCTTAGAGAAAAAACGTTTAAAATCGAAGATTTCAATTTGTAAAATTATAGAACAGATTAATTTGTGTCAATGTTAATGGTAAGAAAACAAGAGATCAATCTACATTGAAACACAAAACATGAATGTCTAAGTCTAAGATAAGAATGTTTTAAAATATTTTTTAAAAAGAAACAAGAAACAAATGTAACACAGAAACTCAAATTGATCCAGATTCTATATAACCAGAAAGTACCTGTATTTTACAAATTGTTGCGAGCAACTGAATCGGAATCAAGAGCACTTCATTAAAATCAAACTAGATTTTTTTTTAATATACTTGGTTGGTTGATGCCCAAAGGAATCGGAAAGGAGGGGGGTGGTAGGAGCGTGGTCAGGAATTTCCAAACCTACCGCGCATTCTGGTGGTAGTAGCCCGTGGGAATCTCCGATGACTTGATCGGTTACGTTCGGCCGAGTTGTTTGCAACTAAAGTTGCATTCCTTTTTTCCAAAACTAATTCAATGACGCCGCATATTTCTGGACGATTCTTTCCACTTTCCAAGCGCATCAACTTGCCTCTCGGTGCGATGTCTGGAAGTAATTCAGCAACAAATGGACGGCGGAAGTAATTCGCCTCACGGTGCTGTTGCAGTTTTAAATGGGAGAAAGAAGGGAAAAAAAGATAATATAATAATAAATATATTTTAAAAAAGTATATACAGTGTATAATATAATGCAATGCATCTGTGAAGAACATACATCCAGAGGGCAAGACGCGGTTTCCGAATCATGTGCAAGGATGCACTTACTTTCAGTGGCATGAACAACAGCTTTAAAAGTGGCGGTGCGAACTGCGATGAGTGACACCATCGCAAAGGGGTGACACCAAAATGTAAAATTCTGCACGTACCTGTTATTGGGCACTGACAGAGTTATAGCGGGTGTGTGAGGAAAGTCTTCACCTTAGGGAATACTGCCACATCGCCGTCCACCCAACCAGAACTCGTCATGCTCTAGATCAGTGTTGACGAACCTATGGCACGCGTGTCACAGTGGGCACGTAGAGCCTCATCAGCCAGCTCGCGACTAAAATATTACTTTCTTAATCAAACCAGCTAAGCCAAACCCCCATTTTCCGGTTTTAATTGGAGTGTTGACACTTTTCTATAAATAAGTGGGTTTTGGTTCAAATTTTGGGCACGCGGCCCCAAAAAGTTTCACCACTACTGCCCTATAGATGCACATTTGATGTAACTACAAAGCAATATTTGGGTACATTCATGCGCCCGCTACCTAGTACACTTTTGTTAATAATACCCTTTGAGCCAGTTGACACAAATGCGATAGATAGGTTTATTTTTTTTTATCCCAGTTGGTCTTTGATCTATAGAATCATCCTACATCATGTGTGATGACTGGATCTCCAGTGACCTAGTGGTTCATTGCTCCATGTGACATTTCGATTCACATCTCTTAACAACATATAAATCAATCCGGATGCTGGTAGGTGTGACGAAACGACCTGTGCAGGAGGCCGTCTCGGATTAACTCAGTGACCATGACACTGTCTCCTCCTCCCCATCCCCCGTCGCCGACCACCTTGATATCCCCCCCCCGTCAACCGGAGACGGGCCGTGGTACCGTGACCACAGCGCGCCCGACACTTTTTCCAGAAAACTCATCAATGCGATGACAGGCTCTCATAAGTCGCTCCGTGACGCCTGGACGTAGCTAAGACCGGTTGATGGCGGACTCGATGGTCGATGTGGTCGTGCGAGACTCCGGTGGAAACGGGCAAGGCTCAAAATTGACGCCCGGCCTCAGAGAACGCTCTTTGATTCTCTCGGATCCGAGAACGGAGCAGGGCCCCATTTGTGTGTGTGTGTAAATAACATTTGCCATAGAACAAGACTTCTCATTTGTATTGGAATGTTTTTTCTTTTTAACTTGATTAATTTCCCTTTTTGAAACTCTTGTCAAAATACCGCCCACCTCTACCCTAATCCATTCCCCCCCCCCGATCTGAATTCCATCTCTGACTCTTATCATTCCTCTCTTCCCCATCCTTCCCCCACATCTACCCACTCCTTTCCTATCTTCCCTATCCTTTCCAGACTTCTACCCACCCCATTCCCCTCTTCCGTAGCCTACCCAACCTCTAACTCGACCCATTCCTCTCTTCCCTAACCTACCTAATCTCTAACTATAACCCGACCCATTCCTCTCTTCCCAATATCCTGCGTCCACTCTCAACTAATTAAAATTGCATAGCTGCAAAAGTAAATCCCACACTAACCAACCGCCATCATAAATCACATGTCCAAAAGATGGGTTGCTCCAATTCTGAACCAATTACCGCCCCCCCCCCAATACACAATGCCACTCCACCGCCCCCTCCACCACCCCAGTAAATGAATTTTACTATGTAATAATTATGAATTCAGAAAAAGATTTTCAGTCTGTGTTTTTTTTTAATAAAGAATGTTTAATGTGTTGAGTATCCCTCAAATATATTTATCTATACGTATAATAAATGATTACATTTTTGGGGAGGTAGCCCGCTGCTAAAGCTTGACAGACTTTCGTGTGCGTAGCACCCTCTGTTTTGTGGCTTTTATGGTTGTTGCCCTTACGGCCTCTACCCTTTGGGCGTGTATGTACGAACAACTATTTTCTTATTTATATAGTTAAAAAATTTAATTAACTTTGGCAAGGTTTCTAATTAAAACTATTAATAACAGTATTATAGCCCATCTCAATGAAAAAGCGTTGGTGTGACAGAAAATAGTAAGAAAACCTTCAATTAAAGTTACCTGGGGAGTATACGTGTCATAGAAATAATTAATAACTTTTTAAAAGTATAAATGAAGTCTATAATTAATTGTTTTTAAAAACGTCAAAAAGTGTATGGTGTTATTTCCCTTCCATTGTCCCTTGAAAATTCTTTCCTTAAAAATTATTTTTCAACATTTTTAATTGTCCCATGCAACAAGCCACCCAGGATAATTTCTCTAAAAACCTCAAACCCCTTCCCTCACCCCCACCACCTCTGCTATCAATTCCTCTTTCAACCGACAAGCAATAAACATCCGGTCTCCCGCCCCCCCCCCTTTTTTTCCCACTCCACCCAAACTCATAAAGTTTCGACTCGCTGGCCTTCACCCGGAGTCCAGTCCGCTTTACGGTTGGTTATGTCTCATTTCTCCACCAATGTGCTCAACACAAGCGGTCAGCTCCGGCCACGATGGATTTATCATTTCGTTAAACAACGGCGAGGCGATTCTGTGGCTTACAGTGAGAGAAATAGGGGAGGGAGAGAAAAGGGGGGGTGAAGGGGTGGGATGTTTCATTTGTTTTATCATTCTTAACCTTTTTAGATACGTTTCGATAGTTTCCGAAGCCTAATCGTAAGAACACACGCCTTTCCGATAGAATTCACGGGGTTATTTGTAAGGTCTTGAAATGAGCAATCAAACAATAATTATTTTCTTTTTCAAAACTTTACTTTCCGGACTGACAATCTGACATTTACTTTGACAGATAAACGTTATTGATAGTGTGTGCCTAACGTTATGGCTGTCATTATCATAATAATAATTATTATTAATTCAGGGCCAACTGGTAAATGAATGTAAATAAAACACATTGAGAACGACACGGTTGTGTTTTAAGCTGACAGCTTTCTAAATGATTCCAGCTCGTCTAATCCAAGCGCGGCGGTTCCCGGCTATGATTGATCAATTACGGGGTCGTGTTAAAGCGGGGGGGTTCTCAAAACATGGGCCAGCACACAGCAAGGTTCCTGAAGCCAAGTCGCGGTTGCGTTTGTATTTTTTTTTAACCTGCGAATTTGCGTTTATTTACGGTGCGTTAAGGAGTTGTGCGTAACCCTAGAGTGCATTATCGCAGTGTGCATTATCACAGAGTGCATTACCGTGCGGTGCGTTACAGTGTGGTGGTTGTTGCGCGCTGCGTTACCGTGTGGGGCGTATTCGCGTTTGTGCATTATCAAATAGTGCATTAACGTGCGGAGCCTTATCACTCACAGAGGTTGTTGTTGTTGTTTTTGTTTTTTTTAACCTTGTGGTGCGTTGTTTAGAGGTGCGTTTTCACGGCGTGCGTTTTCGTGAGGAGTGAAACCTGATTGCCTAAGCCTGAATTTAGTGAAATTCCCATCATCATACAAGTTGTAAAGCTCAAACACAAATTTTTACCCAGTTTTAAATGGGGTCTTTATTTTGCGCAAACATTTGTACCTATTTAACATGCTGTTTATGTTTATGGTATAAACGAGCAACAAAGCCCGTCCAAGGACGTTCCGCCACCGTTCGGTGGCATGTTGTAACTTCCCTCCAACATCCGTCTCGACCGGCATTACATGTGCATCGCGTCAAAAATACTATTCATTATAGTTAAAATAAATAACTCGTAAAAACAGAGCTTTTTGCTATAAATCCCAACGCGCATAACTCAAAATAAAGTCTTGGAAGAAATACTGCACCAAAAATAACTCTTTATGAACTTCCGCGTAAATGGCGTAAACGGGTTCTATGATTGGTTGTAGGAGTCATATGTGTTTGAGGGACCAATCGCTATAGATGACCGGACAGAACGGACAGAAACTTGCCTTTTATTATATAGGATAAGCCAAGGGATATCGTATGATTCTTATTTATAAATAGACACGTTCTCTATTTAAAGAACTCGCGCTGTCACAGTTTGATGACACTACAGATTTCGACAAGGAATTTTATCCGCCGCTCAGGCTCACCGTATTTTGGGTCTCCTTCAAATAAAAGAAACACCGTCTTTAAATATCCAGCTTTCAGACAAATTTAGCCATTTAAAACCTAGTTTTTTGTTGTTGTTGTTTTTTTTATCTCCAGAAATCGTGCGGGTCAAGTTTCAAAAGTTGGATTAGATATCCGGATTAAATCCTGTTCTCTATTGCAACATCCTTTTCTTCCAAAGTTCATCTGCGGTAAAATTAACAGCAGCACAATTTAAAGCGCAGAGAGATGTGACACATTTTAAAAAAATTTCTTTTGACGTCTTCGGTCTGATGTCGTTTCCGCCGAATATATGGATTAATTTGGATCCAGGAGTTCTCTCGTCGCCCGGCTGGATATAACTTGGATACATACACAACAGGACGAGCACCGCTTCAGTTACAATTGACTGCCGTAAACCCCTTTTTGCTTGAAGCTCCTTGACCCGGATGTTGTTGGACGTTGCCCCGGGAGATGCGCTGGGGTCGGGTGTGCTCGCGGCTGATCATTTCGTCTCTGTCCGGTGGTGATACTGAAGCGATGAGGCCATGAGGCGCCATAGGCGTGAACGAAGGTGGACAGACCATGCCACCACTACACTGATCTTCGCGATGGTGGCGGCGATCGCAGCGACGATGGGTGAGTAGATATTGTTGGATGACGACTCAGTTTGAATGTGTGATCTATCTCTTTGTGAGTGGTTCTGAAAATGTGTGAAATATAAACACAACCCTGTTATATTTGAGGGGAAAAAATCTTTCTCGCCCTGTACCCCTGCCTACAAAGCCCAATCACTGGATGAAAAAACGATACTTTAAAAAGATTAAATAAATTAATCATGGTCATTCCATTCGCTAATGACCCCCTTGAGGTAAAAAAAAATTGACTGTGAATAAGATAATGCGGTAACAAAATTACTAAATTACCCATACAAAAATAATTAACTGAAAGTTATATAATGAGGATAAAAGTAAATGATTTTCTGGGTCTTTCCATACCACATAGGCACTGCATTTTGCACCACCGGGGTACCCGCCCCAAGATTTAAGAATACCTGCGTTACTTCTAGTGTGACGTCTGCTGAGTCACAATATAAGGTCAATGGCCATTTGTTAGATTTTTTGCTATCCCATAGAGTTGTATGCCATTTTATTACGTCATCGCACGGCTTTGTATGTCACATTTATAATGTATGTCATCTTATGATATCAAATGCCGTCTTACGGTGTAATAAATCATATTGCATACGTTGTTCAACCGAAAACGCAACCGTCTGTGAGCACCCATAAATATATTTGAGTGTATATGATTGTATATGGTTGTATTTGGTTGTGTATGAGTGTATATGATTGTATGTGATTGTATGAGTCTATATGATTGTATATGATTGTATATGATTGTATGAGTGTATATGATTGTATATGAGTGTATATGAGTGTGTATATTGTATATGAGTGTATATGATTGTATATGAGTGTATATGATTTATATGAGTGTATATGATTGTATATGAGTATATATCAGTGTATAAATGGGGATGTGGAGGCTGTTGGGAAATGGCTGGAGAGTTCCATTTTTTATTATTATTATTATTTTTATTTTTTTTAACGGCGAAGCTTAGTCACCATGGTGACGCGATGCCAAGCCCTCTAGTTCCATCTATGAACTCTTAAGCTCATTCCCGTATTAATATTTCATAGTGTCATGTGACGTCACTCAATATTGCTTGATAACATTTTGAAACATATAGAAACGCAACTTTATTATTTTTTTAATAAATATTTTAGAATAACACTCAGATCTGAGAAATTCCTTACTTGGCATAGCCGGTAACTGATCTGAGATTTTAATTTGCGTCATGTCCATCCGTCACATATAACCCTGTCATCAATCCACCGGTGTTCCCTGCACCCCCCCCCCGGTGTTGCATTCACGTTACACATTTTAAATGATCGCTTACTTCGTTACATTTTTATGCTCTCAGCCTATTTCAGCGCGGAAAAGGGGACGATGGGGGTATATGATACCTCTTTCCATTAATGATTTATGCAAATATAACAAGGGTTCACGGGGAGGTAATTCATATCAGTTACTTAAAGAGTGACCATTAACCCCGCGGGACTGTTGGAGAGAGTTATCCCCCACTCCACCCCACCCCCACTGGTGGCTGCTAGCGTAAACTCGTGCTAAATGAGATGTAGTGTTTTGTCTTGTAATATCGTATTTGATTACTAGCAATCGATCACCCTTACCTGAGCAAATGTGAAACAGTAAAAGGTACCTCTTTGGGTCGGGAGTTGGGGGGGGGGCTGGGGAGGGGGGGTAACCCTGATGTCCCTTTACTCTCTGATAATAACGTGCGGAATTTTCGGCCGCCCCCCCCCCAAGTGTCTTTTAGTCGAACGGTGCGAGAAAACGGTTGTTGCGCGCCGATGCGGTACTGTACATCGCCGCAAACTTAAATACTTAATCTCAGTCGAGAAAGCTTTCACAGGCCGTTTGATGAAAAGATGTCCAGTCTAGAAGATTGACAGGTCAGCATTAATGTTCCCTTTAAGGTTCGTTGGTCTGTGTGCGGGTAAAAAATTAAAACAGTGTTAAAAGTTGCACATTATCCATTTTTTGTGACAAATTGTTCATCCCACACACACTTATACTATTTTGCCCGTATCAAAACATGCTGCGCGATAACTATAAACTACTGCGCAGCTTAAATGTTGGCCAGCATGTCTGACGACAGGTTCACGCTGTAACATAATGCCAATGACCGGTGTGAGACACACCGGTGTTGTTGTCTTTATATCATGAATGGCTTCAAGTCATTGCCATAAAAACTCTTATATTTCTAACACAAGCCTTTAACGCATCTCCGTAAATTGCTTCTACTTTATGTATTATTAGCATGTCAATTATCTGTTCTCTAGCGCAGTGCTTCTCAAAGTGGTGGTCCGCGGACCGGTGCCGGTCCTTGGGCCATCCGCCGCCGGTGTGCAGAAGTTATCAAAAAGGACAGAAGAAATTGTCAGTGCAGGGAAAAAATTCCTGCCGGTCCGCCACCCTAAAAAGTTTGAGAACCACTGCTCTAGCGTAGTCTGATTGGTTTTTCACTTGAAACGTAGACCAACGAAGACAAGGTCTATAATCTCCAGCCAACTCAGTCAATGTTTCATCGTCAAATTTCTTCACCATTTTTCCCCCGTTTATTGCTAAGAATTAAAAATCGTGATGCAATTAAAAAGTGAATGTAGAACAAAGTTTTAAAAGCCGAATATTTAAAAAATATTGTTTTCCCTCTACAAACTGCGGAAAGGAGCCTAAATTGTTTTAACGTTTTAGACCAGGGGTTCCTAACCGGTGGTGCATGCACCCCCAAGGGGTGCATGAGCAGGTTCCAGGGGGTGCATGAACCATTCAGAGAAAAAAAAAGAAAAAGAGGAAGAAAAAAAAGAAGAAGGAAAAAAAAGAAGAAGGAAAAAAAAAGAAAGAAAAACTGATATCTGAAAATGTAAACCATAAGCAAGGCATGCCGCGTTAAAGGGCGCCCATATACAACATTTTTTTTTAATACTCGTTCGCGCTTCGTTCTGCACATGTCGAAAATTGACTGAAAAACCTTTTCGCAAAATGAACGGTTTGCTCTACATGTTCCTTGGAATTTCGTGTTTTAAGTCACAGTTTTCTAAAAAAAACAATTTAATTTTGTCATCAAATACGTCAGATATATGTCTTCCGGTGACCCTCTAACTGTTTTGGGAGGTTGTAAACGTTGGGATTTTTTCCCTTCACTTTTATTGCTTGGTACGCTGCAAAGGTCTTAAAAACGTTAATTGTAAGCCATTATTCGTCATTGAAACCTAAAATCCTGAGTTGAGCATCCAATTCCAGTCATTAAAACATCAACTTCGTCAGTTAAAAATTTGCCTGTGACTGGTACGACTTTCCGATGTCATCACCCCCTCAAAATCGTTAATAAATAATAAAAGAGAGAGAGATGGAACGCAAAAGCCTCAGTGCTTCCTCTGTGGGAAAATTCTGTGCAATGACAACATGAAGCCTGTTACTCCGAGAGCACTTGGAGAAAGTCCATCCATCCAATTCCAAGGACAGTCTTCAAGCAGAAGAGAGCTCGCTTCTTGACCTCAGGTACCTTGCCCAAGCTTGGATTTTCTTTGTCACAGAAACCTGCACCGGAGGCATCATTCAAGGTTTCATATCTTTTTGCAATGAACAAGAAGCCCCACACCATTAGAGAACTTTGGTGAAGCCTTGTGCTCTGGAGATGGTGAACTGATGTGTGGTCACCAGCAGAGGAAGCAGGTTGAGAAAGTTGCTTTGTCCAATGACACTATTCATTCCAGGATTAGTGACAGGGCTGCAGACATTCTGGATCAAGTCTTGTGCGAGATGAGAAGCAGTCCTTTTCCATTTAGCATGCAGCTGGATGAATCCACTGATGTAGCACAATGCAGTCAGATTCTTGTATTTCTGATATATGTTCTCAGTGGATTGCTGAAGGAGGAATTTCTCTTTTGTAAGCCACTCCGAGCTACTACCAAAGCTGCTGATGTGCTGCAGCTAGTCAGGGCATTCTTCACTGAAAACCAGTTTGACTTGACCAAGAATTTCTTTAATTTGCACAGGTGGTGCTCGGTAATAAGTCAGGATTTTCAGCACTGGTAAAGAAAGAAGTTCCAGATATTGTCACAACACAGTGTATCCTTCATCGTCGGGCCCTGGCATGCAAAACTCTACCTCCAACCTTGAAGTCAGTTCTTTCTAATGCAGTCCAAGTTGTAAATTTTATCCACTCACATGCCTTGAACCACTGCCTCTTCAAGTTGTTCTGTCAGGAGGTGGTCTCTGAACATGAAGTTCTGCTCTACCACACTGAGGTTCGTCGGTTGTCCAGGGGACGGATACTTTCTCAGTTAGTAGAACTGAGAGTGGAGCTTGCCATTTTCTTGCGAGGAAAAAAGAGGGACCTTGCTGACAAGTTTGACTGTCCAAATTTCATTAGTTACTTGGCATACCTGGATGACATCTTCACCATCTTGAATGAGTTGAACACATCTCTCCAAGGATCTGCTGTGACTGTAATAGATGCTACTGAGAGATTGCAAGCCTTCCTTAACAAAGTGCCACTATTCCAAAAACGACTAGAAAAGTCCAACTTTCCACTCTTGGATGAAGTTGCAATATCTATTGCAGAAGGAAGCACTGAGGGATCACTGCCTGACAACATCAAAGGGGAAATTTCAGAGCACCTTTCAACACTGCAAAGGTCCTTTGATGGGTATTTCTGTCCAGAAATTGCTAGGAAATACCTTTGGATTCGCAATACTTTTCTCTGTGACTTGGACAACATTGATGACAGTGACTTTGCTTAAGATGACCTGATTGATTTGAGAACCAGAGAAGTACTGACGAGTGCCTTCAGTTGCAATACCTTGATTGAATTTTGGTGCTCCCAGCTAGATTCCTACCCACAACTAGCCAAGAGGGCAGTACTGACTCTCCTTCCATTTGCCACAACCTATCTCAGTGAAGCAGGATTCTCCACACCTTTGACGATTAAAACAAAGGAAAGGAATAAGTTGAATGCAGAGGATGACATGAGAGTTGCTTTGTCCAAAACAGTCCCCAGATTTAAATTGCTGATTGATCATAAGAAGCAGTAGATCTCTCACTAAATTCCCTGTTGCCTATGGTCAAAACTGTTGTGTTCCTAAAATAAACTTAGTTTATTATGCATTTTCGGCAAGTTTCACGAGGGGGTGCATGAACTTTTTTGGGCATCTGAAGGGGTGCATGGACCCCAAAAGGTTAGGAACCACTGTTTTAGACTGTCTGTTTCAACGTATGACCTCTCTAAGTATTTTCTCATTTAAACCATAAAAATGGATTTTTGAATGAGTTCTAACGGTATAAATCTTCCATTTCTCGATTTGTCTCACCAATTTCATAAACTCACGGACCATTTGCTTATCTCCCTTTTTGGTGGACTGAGATATGGCGTAAAATCTCATTGGATGCTCGAGTAATGAACTTGTGTGCACAAGGGCAGACTACTCCGAAAACCTTACAGTGCAAAGATCACCAATCGCTTTTCGGATGAGTGGAGACATACCATTATTAATGTAGTGCTTGTCGACCCTGAGCTCTATGGTCCATTATTATTTTTCTTTCTACAGTCTTTTTGTTTTTTAATTAATGAAAGAAAAAATTATATATGGTGGTTTCTATAAATATAAAATACATTAGAGGTCATTAACCAGTTGTCATGGACTAGCAGTAATTAACCAGTTGTCATGGACTAGCAGTCATTAACCAGTTGTCATGGACTAGCGGTCATTAACCAGTTGTCATGGACTAGCGGTCATTAACCAGTTTTCATGGACTAGCGGTCATTAACCAGTTGTCATGGACTAGCGGTCATTAACCAGTTGTCATGGACTAGCGGTCATTAACCAGTTGTCATGAACTATCGGTCATCAACCAGTTGTCATGGACTAGCGGTCATTAACCAGTTGTCATGAACTATCGGTCATCAACCAGTTGTCATGAACTAGTGGCCATTAACCAGTTGTCATGAACTAGTGGCCATTAACCAGTTGTCATGAACTAGCGGTCATTAACCAGTTGTCATAGACTAGCGGTCATTAACCAGCTGTCATGAACTAGCGGTCATTAACCAGTTGTCATGGACTAGCGGTCATTAACCAGTTGTCATAGACTAGTGGTCATTAACCAGTTGTCATGAACTAGTGGCCATTAACCAGTTGTCATGAACTAGTGGTCATTAACCAGTTGTCATGAACTAGCGGTCATCAACCAGCTGTCATGAACTAGCGGTCATTAACCAGTTGTCACGAACTAGTGGCCATTAACCAGTTGTCATGAACTAGTGGTCATTAACTAGTTGTCATGAACTAGTGGCCATTAACCAGTTGTCATGAACTAGTGGTCATTAACCAGTTGTCATAAACTAGTGGTCATTAACCAGTTGTCCCCAACTAGCGGTCATTAATCAGTTGTCATAGATTAGCGGTCATCAACCAGTTGTCCCCAACTAGCGGTCATCAACCAGTTGTCTCCAACTAGCGGTCATTAACCAGTTGTCCCCAACTAACGGTCATTAACCAGTTGTCATAGACTAGCGGTCATTAACCAGTTGTCATAGACAAGCGGTCATTAACCAGTTGTCCCCAACTAGCGGTCATCAACCAGTTGTCCCCAACTAGCGGTCATCAACCAGTTGTCCCCAACTAGCGGTCATTAACCAGTTGTCCCCAACTAGCGGTCATCAACCAGTTGCCATGAACAAACAGACAGCCTTCTAACTACACAAGAGCAGGTCAAGCCAAAACACATTTTATGAACAGCAACCCCTTAAGGTAACTACCAGCTATAATATTTTTTGCTATGGTAATGTTTCACCCCAGATATCATTGGCCCGTTCAAACATTGTCATATGTGTTTGAGGGACCAATCGCTATACATGACCGGACAGAACGGACAGAAACTTGCCTTTTATTATATAGGATAATGTGTGTATATATTATCATAATGTGTATATATATATTATCATGATGTGTGTATCTATCCCTTATGATTCACACTGCCACGAAGTTCCTTTATACGCACAGTGAATCTAACAGACCATCTGCTGCCAGTTGTTACGTTCATTCATTTAATCCCTTTGTTCATTTGATCCACCAAGTTAATAGAAACACGATACATGTTTGACTTTCGGCGACATCCTTTTAACTCTGGACTCGTTCTAAACTCAGAAAATTGACAAAATTGATTAAGTACATTCAGGAGAGATATTCATCTCAATTTATTTTTTATGATTATTATTTATTTCATATTTTTTTTGTTCCCAGTTAAAACGCATGAAACGTTATTTTTTATAATCTCCAATTTGTAATTCTATCACCCGCTTTGTACAAACGGGATGGCGAAACATGCCGTATGCGGTGAACAATGTTTCTAACATGTGGTGGTAATTTATTCTACATCTCAATGCTAACTTATGCTGATAGTGATCTTTAAGCAAAAAGAGATGTTAACTAAGACCATAGAAATGTCAGTTTAAAGAACGTGTATTAATGTACTGTATACAACTACTACCACTTGGTGTGTGTCGATTACATCAGTGCTTCTCAAAGTGGTGGTCCGCGGACCGGTGCCGGCCCGTGGGCCATCCAATCCCGGTCAGCAGACGTTACCAGGAAAGGACATTTCGCTACCACGTCAGTACAAGGAAAATAGTTCACCGGTCCCTGGTGCAATGGAAAAAATTCCTGCCGGTCCGCAATACTAAAAAGTTTGAGAAGCACTGGATACATGAGGCAATTGAGTGTGACAGTGTATGGTGTACATAGATACATGATACACTTTAGTGTGACAGTGTATGGTGTACATAGATACATGATACACTTGAGTGTGACAGTGTATGGTGTACATAGATACATGATACACTTTAGTGTGACAGTGTATGGTGTACATAGATACATGATACACTTAGTGTGACATGTATGGTGTACATAGATATGATCACTTGAGTGTGACAGTGTATGGTGTACATAGATACATGATACACTTGAGTGTGACAGTGTATGGTGTACATAGATACATGATACACTTGAGTGTGACAGTGTCTGGTGTACATAGATACATGATACACTTGAGTGTGACAGTGTATGGTGTACATAGATACATGATGCACTTGAGTGTGACAGTGTATGGTGTACATAGATACATGATACACTTGAGTGTGACAGTGTATGGTGTACATAGATACATGATGAACTTGAGTGTGACAGTGTCTGATGTACATAGATACATGATGCACTTGAGTGTGACAGTGTATGGTGTACATAGATACATGATAGCACTTGAGTGTGACAGTGTATGGTGTACATAGATACATGATGCACTTGAGTGTGACAGTGTATGGTGTACATAGATACATGATGCACTGAGTGGACAGTGTATGGTGTACATAGATACATGATGCCTTGAGTGTGACAGTGTATGGTGTACATAGATACATGATGCACTTGAGTGTGACAGTGTATGGTGTACATAGATACATGATGCACTTGAGTGTGACAGTGTATGGTGTACATAGATACATGATGCACTTGAGTGTGACAGTGTCTGGTGTACATAGATACATGATGCACTTGAGTGTGACAGTGTATGGTGTACATAGATACATGATGCACTTGAGTGTGACAGTGTATGGTGTACATAGATACATGATGCACTTGAGTGTGACAGTGTATGGTGTACATAGATACATGATGCACTTGAGTGTGACAGTGTATGGTGTACATAGATACATGATGCACTTGAGTGTGACAGTGTATGGTGTACATAGATACATGATGCACTTGAGTGCGACAGTGTATGGTGTACATAGATACATGATGCACTTGAGTGTGACAGTGTATGGTGTACATAGATACATGATGCACTTGAGTGTGACAGTGTATGAGTGTACATAGATACATGATACACTTGAGTGTGACAGTGTATGGTGTACATAGATACATGATACAGTTTGAGTGTGACAGTGTCTGGTGTACATAGATACATAATACACTTAAGTGTGACAGTGTATGGTGTACATAGATATATGATACACTTGAGTGTGACAGTGTATGGTGTACATAGATACATGATACACTTGAGTGTGACAGTGTATGGTGTACATAGATACATGATGCACTTGAGTGTGACAGTGTATAGTGTACATAGATACATGATACACTTGAGTGCGACAGTGTATGGTGTACATAGATGCATGATGCACTTGAGTGCGACAGTGTCTGGTGTACATAGATACATGATGCACTTGAGTGTGACAGTGTATGGTGTACATAGATACATGATGCACTTGAGTGTCACAGTGTCTGGTGTACATAGATACATGATGCACTTGAGTGTGACAGTGTATGGTGTACATAGATACATGATGCACTTGAGTGTGACAGTGTCTGGTGTACATAGATACATGATGCACTTGAGTGTGACAGTGTATGGTGTACATAGATACATGATGCACTTGAGTGTGACAATGTCTGGTGTACATAGATACATGATACACTTGAGTGTGACAGTGTATGGTGTACATAGATACATGATGCACTTGAGTGTGACAATGTCTGGTGTAATAGATACATGATGCACTTGAGTGTGACAGTGTATGGGGTACATAGATACATGATGCACTTGAGTGTGACTGTGTTTGGTGTACATAGATACATGATGCAATTGAGTACGACAGTGTATGGTGTACATAGATACTTGATGCAATCGAGTACGACAGTGTATGGTGTACATAGATACATGATGCACTTGAGTGTGACAGTGTATGGTGTACATAGATACATGATGCACTTGAGTGCGACAGTGTATGGTGTACATAGATACAGGATGCAATTGAGTCTGACAAGGCCTGCATATTGTATATAGATTAATGACGCACTTGAGTCTTTCGATAGCCAGACAAAATAAATGTAAAGTGCCTTTGGGTTTTTTTGTTGGATTAGTAGAAGTGATATTATCACGTGATCTACACTAAAAATCCTACACGCTATGAAGACTATTTTAGTGCATTTATGATCTTGGCACTCTTGTCCGACAGCTCTCATTTCCGCCATAGAAGCCAGTTATCGCACCACATTTGTTTTCAACACCTTACCACTTTTTTTTCCACACGGCCCTGTACATGAGTGTTGTAGTACGGTGAAACGCCAAAACGGTTAAAGCTCGTGTCCAAAGAACGTAATCGTTTTTAGTAATAAGGCGCGATGACGTCAAGGGGTTTTGAGATAATTCCGTGCAAATGGCGTTGGGATTGTTGCAGATGTGTTGGATCTGTAAGGTGGTAGATAAATCTATGACAAAAGAGATGAGATGTGTAGCAAAGTGGTCAGGTCTGTGACAAGAGAACTGAGGTGTGTAGCTAAGTTGTCAAGTCTTTGACAAGAGAACTGAGGTGTGTAGCGAAGTGGTCAAGTCTGTGACAAGAGAACTGAGGTGTGTAGCGAAGTGGTCAAGTCTGTGACAAGAGAACTGAGGTGTGTAGCGAAGTGGTCAAGTCTGTGACAAGAGAACTGAGGTGTGTAGCGAAGTGGTCAAGTCTGTGACAAGAGAACTGAGGTGCCTGATGTACAATCCCTGGTATAGATTAGGCAGCTGATATTTGGAGTACAGTACATCAGATGATATTTGGAGTACAGTACATCAGATGATATTTGGAGTACAGTACATCAACTGATATTTGGAGTACAGTACATCAACTGATATTTGGAGTACAGTACATCAACTGATATTTGGAGTACAGTACATCAGATGATATTTGGAGTACAGTACATCAGATGATATCTGGAGTACAGTACATCAACTGATATTTGGAGTACAGTACATCAGATGATATTTGGAGTACAGTACATCAGCTGATATCTGGAGTACAGTACATCAGATGATATTTGGAGTACAGTACATCAGCTGATATCTGGAGTACAGTACATCGGCTGATATTTGGAGTACAGTACATCAGGTGATATTTGGAGTACAGTACATCAGGTGATATCTGGAGTACATTACATCAGCTGATATCTGGAGTTCAGTACATCAGATGATATTTGGAGTACAGTACATCAGATGATATTTGGAGTACAGTACATCAGCTGATATCTGGAGTACAGTACATCAGATGATATTTGGAGTACAGTACATCAGCTGATATCTGGAGTACAGTACATCGGCTGATATTTGGAGTACAGTACATCAGGTGATATTTGGAGTTCAGTACATCAGATGATATTTGGAGTACAGTACATCAGCTGATATCTGGAGTACAGTACATCAGATGATATTTGGAGTACAGTACGTCAGCTGATATCTGGAGTACAGTACATCGGCTGATATTTGGAGTACAGTACATCAGGTGATATCTGGAGTTCAGTACATCAGATGATATTGGGAGTACAGTACATCAGATGATATTTGGAGTACAGTACATCAGATGATATCTGCAGTATACCATAGGGTAATATATGGTGTACACCAGTTACTGAGTTAGCTAATGTCGTGTGTAAATCTGTAAGCTAGCATCTTGTATACTTCACCTGTATAGGTGATATCTTGTGTGCATAAGAAAGCTAGTATCGTGTGTACATTAGTTAGCTAATGTTGTGTTTACATCAGCTAATGTCGTTCGCACATCAGTTAGCTAATGTCGTGTGTACATCAGCTAGTGTCGCGTGTATAGCAGCTAATATCGTGTGTATATCAGTTAGCTCACCTGATCGTTGCTGTATTAGAGATGAAAATGAATAATTCAGACCCTCTTAACTATCCAAAGATCTAATAAGATAAAAATATTTTATAAAAGTTGTGACGATTGTAAAATAATTGAAAAACTTGTTCAAGACTTTTTGATAAAATGATTCAATGTTCTCAGACCAACGTTGATCCAAGACGAGAAAAGACTGAGGGCGAAATAATTCAGTGAGGGTTGAGGGATGGGTGTGAATCGGTGGGAGGAAATAGGAAGCTTCTATGAGAAGTGAAATATTTGATGTAACAGAATTAATCACTTGACCGTTCAGACTCACTCTGTCCTTCTTTCATCTTTTTATTTTTATTTTTTTCACATTTCGCCTCACTACCACTCACGGGAACCGCCTCTGTGAGGCAATCAGTCGGGTTTCGGGTACAGCAGAAATCATGTCTTCCCGTCTGCTAGAAGGCTGAGCGCGATACCGTCTGATCTGACTTACCTGGCTTTTCTATTTCCTGGGAGCAGCATTTCGCATTACTGCTCCGCTCCGCTGGGGGGTGAGATGAAAAGCAACGATTCGAGGAGACAAAACCAAACTATCAACGCCTCCACTAAAAAAATTGTAATAGGACTGTCTAGACCTCATTAGACCTCAATCTGTCATTAACACTTCGGTTAAAGTCGGATAAAGTGGTAGTTGTGTTGTGTTTTCTTCTCATCTTCATCTCCTCGACATTTTCGTTTTCTTCCCTCTTATTTTTATTTTTTACCTGGAGATTTTTGTTTCGTTGGTTCCCCCCCCCCTTCCCATCGTCTTCTGTTGGTGTTTTGACTTGATGACGTTCCAGCACCCAATGAACAAGTTCTCCGTCTCACGTTGTGGTTGTCTTGTGATATCATCCAAGAAACGTGAACTTGGTGAATTTTATTGACAGAACCCTCCCCTCCTCCTTTCCATCCATCAAAAAACCCACACATCTGATTACTAATAACTCGCTTACAAAATCATCAAACCGTCCATGCATTTGGGGCAGTGTAATCAGTGCCATGTTGGTTTGCTCATGTAGTCCCAGGATGGTGGGAAAGGGTTCGAGTCGTTGGAGTCGATGTGTCGGAGTTAATTTCTCTGATCGAGTAATCGAAATCGTTCGATGTAGTCGAAGATTTTGTAGGCATGTAGTCGAATCTTCTATTTTCCCTTATAAAAAATGGAGTTGATGGCGCAGGTTCATTTCTAGCCAAAAATACCCGGGTTACCCGTTCGAAACACCTTAAATTTTCGCCCGTCATGCCCGCTATTAGCATTATACATGTACTTCTTTGTTCATTATGGAAATGAAAATTTAGATGTAATGAATCAGCGATGTAAAAATGATGACATTGAAATACTACTATAGTACAGTGGGGTAAAAACAATGAGTGCCCAAGTGATTTTATTAGGGGGAGGGGGGCAAAACAAAGTCTTTCAAAGATAAATGGCGGTAATCGTATGATGACATGGCGGGTTATTTCTAGTTAATAGCTGACACATGTTGTAATTAACCAAACTTTCCTAGACTAGCCCTTGCTGAATGGACCCAGCCTGCCAGCCTTCGGCATATTTAAAAAAAACATATTTTATTTTAAAGTATGGTGGGGATAGAAGTGGTGAAAGGTGTGAGTGTGAGTAAGTGGGGGGGGGGTAGATAAACAACATTGGCTTGTCTCAATGTTGTTGGCGTATTTCAAAGCTAAAGCCAAGGTTATGTCTGTCATTTCTTGACCTTCCTAAATCTCGGGGCTGCTGTCTATTTTCCTTATATGAACAATTCAAAGAAACAAAACCTTGTTTGTGTTAGATGATTTTTGTTTCATGTTCCAAGAAAAAATGTGTATCAAAATTCATTTGAACATTGGAGTTTGTCGGGACAGAGTTTTATTTCTGGTGGACAGTTATTTTTCTTAAAACGTTTGCATGTTAAACCTATTTCACAGCATATATTTCCAAGTAAATTTTTTAATTTGATAAATTGTTTGCGAGCCGAAATGTGTGAACACCGTTGGTACGGACATTGCAGCAGCATTTTTACGGGTACCCGGGGGCAATTTTACTACCCGGGTAATTGCTCGGTAACGGGTACCCGACTTTCCGTGTACCCGTTGACAGGCCTAGCCAAAAATAATAGCAATGAATCGGTGTTTTGGAATTCACATATACATTATATGTTGTTAACAATATCCAGCTTAAGGAGATGTTCAATAAAGGTGTCTTCGCTGATCGGGCAAACGGGCTACTGGCCACTGATGCAGAAGCTTTCTTTTTATGTGCTAGTGCTAAATTTTGAATAAACAAAGAAAAGAGAAGAAATTTCAATTTATTCTGTTTCAAAAGAGGGAAGGTTAGAGTGAGGCAATATATATAGGCTTTGAAACGTATTAGGCAGCAATATTTTTTATATCTTGGATTCTCTCACTTGTTCGGTAAAACCCAAGTGGGTAAGATTATTTTGATCACCTTGCGTTGTTTGTCCGTCGTGATCGACGAGGAGCTTTCTCTTCACCTTAGCTTGGTGGTGATCAGGGGCAGCAAGTTGGTGATCAGGGGCAGCTTGGTGGTGATCAGGGGCAGGTTGGTGGTGATCAGGGGCAGCTTGGTGGTGATCAGGGGCAGCTTGGTGGTGATCAGGGGCAGCTTGGTGCGTCCTTTGGGTGCTTATGAGAACAATCTTTGCCCGAAAGTTGCGTCCCTAGGCCAGGATGTCATCGGGAGGGTTTCGAGTACGATCTTTCCTAGCATTTCTACTGGACTTGGCAGCCTGTAGTCTGGACTTGGTAGCCTGTTGTCTGGACTTGGCAGCCTGTTGTCTGGACTTGACAACCTGTTGTCTGGACTTGACAACCTGTTGTCTGGACTTGGCAGCCTGTTGTCTGGACTTGGCAGCCTGTAGTCTGGACTTGGCAGCCTGTAGTCTGGACTTGGCAGCCTGTTGTTTGGACTTGGCAGCCTGTAGTCTGGACTTGGCAGCCTGTAGTCTGGACTTGGCAGCCTGTAGTCTGGACTTGGCAGCCTGTAGTCTGGACTTGGCAGCCTGTTTTCTGTTTTCTTCACATGTCGCTGCTGCCTCCCAGGAGTTATGTCCAAAGTCGTTGGCACCTTGATGTACACGACAGTCGCAAGGTGGTAGCATATTTAAGCACTAGTTAAGTGGTCTTTTATAAACAATAAATAATACTGAAACAATTTCCTGACATTTATTATTGATTTCATATATTTTACCCATATTTTTATTTAATTTTTCCATTAAGCATGTTATAGAAATAAAAATTGGCCTGTACTATAAAGAAAAATGCGAGAAGCAAAAAACAATTATTTAGTGATATAAGAATTTTTATAAACAAAAATTCATATTATGCTCCCAAAATAAAATCACTGTGCTTCTTCATTGATTTCCCGTTCAGTTTCAGCGCTGTAAACATTCCCACGGGAATGTCCTATTGTACTGTCCGATTTTACCCTAGGGGTATGTGGCAACAAACTTTGCCTAAATCACGTTTCGTTGAGTTTTATTTAATTCACTGGGTTGATTGTTGTTGTTGTCGTTGTTGTTGAACATCTATTTTCATTAGTCACACCACTAAACCTTCAGTAAATAACTATAATCTAGCTTCGGCGGGCAGGGAAATAATCTCAAGTCAATAACATAGTTAATTTTGATATCAAAGCAATGAAGACGGATTCGATCCTAATAAGAGGATGTCTTCCCTTTGCAACGGTGCATCCATTTTTTTAAAAAAAAATTATCATTTGTGGCGACGGAATTGGAAGTTGATAGTTGGAACCCTCCTTGGTTGTTGTTGTTTTTTTAATGATATATTGATGCAGAATTCTCGACCGGCTTTTGAGATCACTTTCGTAAAAGGAGGTGACAAAATTTCTCACCCTGGCTGGTGATGAAAGCCTAGCTATTCCTCTGAATTGTATGTGTTGTCACTACTTTGAAAGCAGTGAGAAACGTTTGCGGGTATATATGTACACATACATTATATGTAGTCTATGACCTACAGTAGTAATCGCCATCGGACCAAAATCTCCCTTGCTCACATTACGCAACTCATCCTGTTAAAGATTCAGAGAATATTTATTTATTAGTGTATTACCCGTCAAAAATGACGGAAGTTTTCAAAATGAATACATTTCAGCTGAAATCAATTAATTTTGAAAAAAAATACACATAGGAATAAAAAATAATGTAATTATACAGAATTTTCATTTATTCTTTTATTTTTATTTTATTCATTTATTTTCATATTGAACAATTTAAAGTGCAACGTTTGATAAGAGTTATTTTTGGTGCAGTACTTTGGTGGGCTGCTTTCTAAAATTAGTAGCGTCGCGGGCGGGGCGGAAGCAGGGGACGGACGGGACGGGACATACATTGCAAATTATGTATATTGATTTTTTAGCTTTCATTGATAGCATGGACTACAAGAATGGAGACATCATTAAATGTGTTTAATTTTGACTGGTGCAGATGAACACGGATTTTTTTTTAAAGCAAGCAGATGACTGGAGAACGCGTGAGAAATTGTTTACGCAAATGTCCTGCGGTCTTTTAAATAAGTAGACAATTTAGATTGCTAAAAGAAATTCTGAATATCACACCCCCCCCCAACCAACCATAACACACACATACAAACTACATCAAAAGGCGTACGCTTGTTCTGCCAGTTGCATCACTTCGCATGTACAGAAAAATAAAGAAAAAGAAACACAAACGAACGTATGTTTTGTTTGGTTTGCGTCGAACGAATAAGTTGGTGTTTAAACGCATCAGAAAGTACTCAGAACATTCCAATCACCCGTTTCTAGATCCATCTAGAGCTCTCTGAGTACATGAGGACTCAACCTCCAAGTATTTGTGTGTGTGTGTGTGTATATATATATATATATATATATATATATATATATATATATATATATATATATATATATATATATATATATTAGGGCAGCGGAAATTAACGATTAATTTCTCGATTAATGGTTTAAAATTTTTGATGATTAAAAAGATTTTAACGATTAATCGACCCACCACTTATAAATGTATTGGAAGTCAAAAAGTAAAATATTTCTGCCGATAAATATGAACTAATTTTCGGACGATTACAAGAACATTTTTGTTTAAACTATTCACTTAGGTGATTGTTCAAAATGTTGATAAAGGTTATATATATATACTAGGGGCAAGTACCCGGCTCCCGCCCGGGTTTAACAACAACAGCAACAAAACAAAAACAACAAAAACAAAACAACAACAAAAACAACAAAAACAACAAAACAACAAAAACAAAACAACAACAAAAACAACAACAAAACAACAAAAACAAAGCAACAACAAAAACAACAACAAAACAAAAACAAAACAACAACAAAACAACAACACCAACAAAACAACAACTACAACAACAACAGCAACAACAACAAAGCAACAACAACAAAACAACAAATACAACAGCAACAACAACAAAGCAACAACAACATGAAGGACATTGTCGTCGCAGGGCAAGGGATGTGGACAACAACAACAACAGCAAAAACAACACAAAAGCAGCAACAGCAACAACAACAGCAACAACAACAAAAACAACAACAGCAACAACAACAAAAACAAAACAACAACAAAAACATCAACAACAAAACAACAACAAAACAACAACTACAACAACAACAGCAACAACAACAAAGCAACAACAACAAAACAACAACTACAACAACAAAAGCAACAACAACAAAGCAACAACAACAACAAAAAATATTTTATGGCGATAATCGCCTTCTTGTTAATCTCGACACCAAAATGTTTTTTAATTTGCGTCATTATTTTACGTCTTAATTTTCAATAATTTTTATTTTATATAGCTCATATAGGGAAAAACTACATTTTGGGCCCCCGGGCCCCAGTATCTTATATATATGGAACGAAACCTGTTTAATAACCTTTCCGGTATAATTTTGTGTACGTGTACCAAATTTCACGTTATTTGGTTGTCTGGATCTTGAGTTATTAGGGAACAGACAGACAACCAGACAGACAACAAATGCGTCTTATATATATAGAGATAGAGATATGAAAGCAGCCATCAAGAATTAATTCAAACTCCCATTTATTAAAGAGGAAATCAACTTCTAGCACCACCTGGCAACTCTCCTGACACAACGAGCACTTTAGACACGGGCTACTCCTTTGGCGACCTGGGAGATTATGTGCGAGTGGGGGGAGGGGGAGAACATCAAGCATTAAAGCATCATAACTCAGAATTGTCTTCTCTTCCTTGTGGTACATGAATATTTATGGCCCATAAGTTAATGAAATAACTACATCTGTGTCTATCATAGTGTATGTTTGTATGTACTTTTAGCCCGGTCGATTTGGAGGCAGCGTCATGTGGTCCAACCACATCGGGAAAAAAAGTAACAAAAAAATAAATTTTGCGACTACATTACAACATAAAAGATTTAAAGGGAAGGCCTTTGAAACCAAAGCACCCTATCTACAGTGGAGCTAAAACAATTTGACACACTACAGTCTCTATCACACGGTTCTTGATTATGTGACTTTTTTTTTAATCTATTGTGACCTGGAATAACTGTAACTATAGACAGAATGAACAATCAAAAGATTGTCTAACAGCGGGATTGGAGCTGTCACCTCACTCGATTTGGAACATCGTAAATACAAGTGGCCCAAGAAATCTGGAAAAAAGTTTTGCGATGGACAGATCAGAAGCATGAGAAGATCCGCTTCCAACTGTGACTAAGTGGGGAAGCACTGGTACAGAACCCCCAAAGATCGTGAAGACCCCAGCCAAATAAAACACTATCAAAATTTAAAACTCTTAGAAAATACAATACTAGACATAAACCATGGATAATCACAGGAAGAAATAACCTTCTGTATAGGAGGAGCGTCTGTGATAGTTAAGTTAAGACCGTTTATGCTTAAAGGACATTTCATGACGTGGCGTGATAATGTGTGCATGCCTTTCAACGCCACATGGAGGTAAAAGTGCGAAGAAGAAGAAAGCAGCACAAGACATTAGGCTCCAGAATTCGGACTTGTGTTACCGCGCTTGAACCATTTCTTCACATTGCCCTAACGAGCCTATACCGCTTCCCTAAACGATCTTCACATATTCCAATCATTTTCATTCCGTCTTTCTCAGCCATGTTGTTTTTGGCAATAACCGGCCGTAATTTATAAACACTTTTATCCACACTCTGACGGGCATATTTATTGATTTTTTTTATTTTGGGCTCTTTCTTCAAGTGTATTTGAAGGCTGGATAGGAAAGGGAACTCTAAACAAGAAATTTAATTGAAACAATTCACTACATATTTTCCAGCACTTCTCTCCCTTCACGGATATTTGAGAAATTACTTCATATACCCCCTCCCCCCAGTCCCGACTCACCCCCCTTTTTGGAAAGTGTCCATTCATCCCTGTACCCAATTCACACACCCTAGTAGACCCCCCCCCCACACCCCTTCCCCATTCGTCTATCGCTCCGACTCATCCAATTTCTGTTTCTCCCCAAATCGTATTAGCCATCGTAATCTCTCATACCCACAATATTCTTGGATTGGGCTTCGCGGAGTTCACCTTCGGGGCTGGTCCTTGGACGAGTCTAAAAAAAGAAACTTAAGTATTTTTTGTCGCATCACAACAAACCATCAATTTTTGGAAACTTGTTTTTTTTTCTTCTCCAAAAGGCGGCTTTAGTCTTAAACCCCCCCCCCACACCCACGAAATTATGAGTTCAGTGTCGCAGAGGGACATTGGGACTAGGAGGACATTGGGACTAGGAGGACATTGGGGGATAGGAGGACGTCAGGACTAAGGCCATCTCATTTACCGTGGTGGTGTGGGGAAGGAATAGATCAAACCGGGAAAATAGAAATCGAATTTTCTTTGTACCCCCCAGTCCAGGAATTTATAGGAAAATGTCAGGACACATTTGATTTCATTAAACGTATTTAACAAGCTGCATTCTAGCACAACCTGGCAACTCTCCTGACACAGCGAGCACTTTAGACACGGACTGCATTCATCGATAAAAGTCGACTTCAATCTGTGAGTTCTTTGACTGTGTTTACTTCATGATAATTGAACATATGCACGTTTAAGGCTAGGTGACAGTCGGGTAAATTACCGCTGGTGCCTTCATTTCCAACACGGCTTAGCCCGTTGATAAAACGTGTTATAGATAACAAGCAAGAATTTCGCGCTTTCGAAAGCAGGAGTTGGATATAACTTTCTTGAGAAGATACCATAATACTTTAAATAGGTTTGCACCCATTGCTGTTTTTCGAGTCCGTTTCTAAATTAAATAATTATCAGCCAATATTTCGTGTTCCGAAACTATTTCGTTCCAGAACTCGTTAGTTCACCGAAAACCTGGAAACCCGAAACATTGTAACAGAGACAATCACATTCAATGTGAAAGACATTTTTTTAAACAACTAGAAGTTTACTTGACAAGGCGCAAAGAACACGTGCACTTTAGGTATTAATAATAATAATAATTGATAATTTATATAGCGCTGTATCCCAGCAAGGAACCGGGCTCACAGCGCTTTACATGGAGATCATAACATAGATATACTAATTAAATAACCATTCATACCATAATAACAACATGAAGGACAGTACATTACACATAAGCTACGTTAATCATTCAAAGAAAATATTTTTTTCATTTATTCGGGAAATAAATTTTGAAAAGATGCGTCTGAAGTGCAGTCTTGAAGGACTTGGTAGTATTAAACAAGGTGCCACACTGACTGATTTGAGTAACTCATTGTTCTTTCCGGTGGTGGTGATGTTTGATTTCGCCATTCTGTACTGATTAGTGATGGAAACCATTTTCATATTTCAAACTTGTTTCTGCCCTCAGCTCCACTTATATATGTTTCATCTTCCTTGCAATACGACTGCTGTACTAGGAAAACAACAAAAGAGATCAATTGAACACAGTGCGACTGTAAAGAAATATTTTACTGCTGTGTAATAAAGCCAATGAAAGCGAGGTTCCGCACGTGCAAAGCTAGTGCTTAATGATTATCGTATCTATTAAAAGTTGCTTTTCGTTATACGCATTGTTCGTAACCTGGGACGTACGTAACAAGAGGTGCAACTGTCTTTAAAGATTAATAGCTATAAAGATAAAAGTGTTTTGTACAAGTTCATTTCAAATCTTTTAGCTGCATTAGCCCGCGTTCACATTTTCCCACATTTCTTCTTTGCAAAATGCTTTTCAATGACTTTTAAATTATCTTCTCATTATGTGTCTTTGAGAGGATATCTTTTTTTTTAAATATGGGTTGTATTCAATATTATCGTGGTGAAGGTATATTTCTTTGTACGTGAACGGGGTTGTGGCTTGAAACTGCTTGAGAATCAGTTTACTTGAGCTTTTGAACTTTGTATTTCAGTGACACTAACTGCATTTTTCAAGTGTAAAGTTGAAGGGTGCGGCGCGGGCAATCGTTTAAGTCAGGGGTTCCTAACCAGTGGTGCATGCACCCCCAAGGGGTGCATGAGCAGGTTCCAGGGGGTGCATGAACCATTCACAGAAAAAAAGAGGAAGAAAAAAAAAGGAGAAGGAAAAAAAAGAAAGAAAAACTGATAATCTGAAAATATAAACCATAAGCAAGGTATGCCGCGTTAAAAGGCGCACATATACAACATTTTTGATACTCGTTAGCGCATCGTTCTGCGCATGTCGAAAATTGACGGAAAAACCTTTTCGCAAAATGAACGGTTCGCTCTACATGTTCCTCGGAATTTCGTGTTTTAAGTCACAGTTTTCTAAAAATAATTTAATTTTGTCATCAAATACGTCAGATATATGGCTTCCGGTGCCCCTCTCACTGTTTTGAGCGGATGTAAACGTTGGAATTTTTTTCCTTCACTTTTATTGCTCGGTACGCTGCAAAGTTCTTAAAAACGTTAATTGTAAGCCAATATTCGTCATTGAAACCTAAAATCTTGAGTTGAGAATCCAATTCCGGTCATTAGAAAACATCAACTTCGTCAGTTAAAAATTTCCCTGTGACTGGTACGACTTTCCGAATGTCATCACCCCCTCAAAATTGTTAATAAATAATAAAAAAAGAGAGAGAGATGGAACACAAAAGCCTCAGTGCTTCCTCTGTGGAAAAATCCTATGCAATGACAACATGAAGCCTGTTAGACTCCGAGAGCCCTTGGAGAAAGTCCATCCATCCAATTCCAAGGACAGTGTCGAGGTCTTCAAGCAGAAGAGAGCTCGCTCCTTGACCTCAGTTACCTTGCCCAAGCTTGGATTTTGTTTGTCACAGAAACCTGCACTTGAGGCATCATTCAAGTTTGCATATCTTATTGCAAAGAACAAGAAGCCCCACACCATTGGAAAACTTTGGTGAAGCCTTGTGCTCTGGAGATGGTTGAACTGATGTGTGGTCACCAACAGAGGAAGCAGGTTGAGAAAGTTGCTTTGTCCAATGACACTATTCATTCCAATATTAGTGACATGGCTGCAGACATTCTAGATCAAGTCTTGTGCGAGATGAGGAGCAGTCCTTTTCCATTTAGCATGCAGCTGGATGAATCCACTGATGTAGCATAATGCAGTTAGATTCTTGTATTTCTAAGATATGTTCTCAGTGGATTGCTGAAGAAGGAATTCTCTTTTGTAAGCCCCTCCTAGCTACTACCAAAGCTGCTGATGTGCTGCAGCTAGTCAGTGCATTCTTCACTGAAAACCAGTTTGACTGGACTTCAAGAATTTCTTCAATTTGCACAGGTTGTGCTCCCTCCATGCTCGGTAATAAGTCAGGATTTTCAGCACCGGTAAAGAAAGAAGTTCCAGATATTGTCACTACACACTATATCCTTCATCGTCAGGTCCTGGCATGCGCTGGTTGTCCAGGGGGCGGATACTTTCTCGGTTAGTAGAACTAAGAGTGGAGCTTGCAATTTTCTTTCGAGAAAAAAAGAGTGACCTTGCTGACAAGTTTGACTGTCCAAATTTCATTAATTACTTGGCATACCTGGCTGACATCTTCACCATCTTGAATGAGTTGAACACATCTCTCCAAGGGCCTGCTGTGACTGTAATGGATGCTACTGAGAGATTGCAAGCCTTCCTTAACAAAGTGCCTCTATTCCAAAGACGACCAGAAAAGTCCAACTTGGCCAACTTTCCACTCTTGGATGAAGTTGTAATATCTAGTGCAGAAGGAAGCACTGAGGGATCACTGCCTGACAAAATCAAAGGGGAAATTTCAGAGCACCTTTCAACATTGTAAAAGTCCTTTGATGGGTATTTCTGTCAAGAAATTGCTAGGCGTGACCTTTGGATTCGAAAAATCATTTTCTCTGTGACTTGGACAACATTGATGACAGTGACTTTGCTAAAGATGACCTGATTGATTAAAGAACCAGAGAAGTACTGAGGAGTGCCTTAAGTTGCAATACCTTGATTGAATTTTGGTGCGCCCAGCTAGATTGCTACCCACAACTAGCCAAGAGGGCAGTACTGACTCTCCTTACATTTGCCACAACCTATCTCTGTGAAGCAGGATTCTCCACACCTTTGACGATTAAAACCAAGGAAAGGAATAAGTTGAATGCAGAGGATGACATGAGAGTTGCTTTGTCCAAAACAGTCCCCAGATTTAAATTGCTGATTGATCATAAGAAGCAGCAGATCTCTCAATAAATTCCTTGTTGCCTATGGTCAAAACTGTTGTGTTCCTAAAATAAACTTAGTTTATTATGCATTTTCTTTCAAGTTTCACGAGGGGGTGCATGAACTTTTTTGAGCTTCTGAAGGGGTGCATGGACCCCAAAAGGTTAGGAACCACTGGTTTAAGTGAAATCGTTATAAAAAAACGTGTTTTGTGTTCAATAGATGGTGAAAAATTGCCCGTGAAGACTTTGGCTTATGAAAATCGCAAAGGATTGAAACTCAATTTCAGAGTCGCTATGTAAAACTTTTTTTCTAGATTTAAGTTTTCCACAGAGGCTTACCATTCTCATCAGACTGAACAGCTCGGAAGACGCGGGACATGATCTTTATTCTTGGTGAGTGGTGGCTGTAGATAAATGGGAGGAATTTTGGACTCTGCTAGTAGGGTGTGTGTATGGGAGAGGGGGGATGTCTCAGCCTCGTTACGGTACACAGCAGAAACCAAGTCGTGACTGCACGCACGGGATGGGGTGTGAGAGGGGGGGGGGCTCAAGGACTAATATTCCCAGCGGAAGCCACCCTGAAGAGATATTACTATGCCATGGTAACACAATGGGACTAAAAAAGTAAAGAGTTAGTTACCGCGGTATGCCTCTAGGGCGGAGTGGGGAGGGAGAGGGAGGGGGAGGGCGCAAGTTCTCGCCCGTTGACGTTATCACAAGCGGCAACTACAGCAACATTGTGGCAGGCGTCGCGATGCTGTCTCCGGTGGTTGTGAAAGGTGCTGATTGGAACCCGTTATCTGGTTAGCATTTTGAGGGTACAAGGCATCAGAATTGTACGCTGTCGGTGGTTCTCAAAAAAAAAGGAAAGGATGGAATGGAATGGAATGGGGTGAGGTCGAACAGATGACGCTACCTGTTGAAACACCGTCAGTAGTTTGAAAATGATTGAAATTTTGAATCACGCTTTATGGTGGTATTTTGTTGTTGTTGATCTAGGGGCGCGTATTCCAAGAGTATGTGACGCCGTGACAGATTCAGTGGTTCTCATAGTGTTTGGATAAGCGCGTTTATCTGGTTTCAGCAGGTTATACATTTCTATATGTTTTCTTATAGAAAGAGCATATATGGAGTCTTTTTTAAATTGTACTGTAGCTGTGCGAAGAGACTGTGTTAGCCTCTCATAAAATGTAAAATTCCAGGAGTTTTTAAAAAATATTTTATTATTATTATTTTAAATATTTTTTTAAAGTTCATTATTCCTTGGTCAGTGGAGTGATTATCTTAGGTGGTAATTAATAGGGAATCCGACGACATTCGAACTTCGACGTTTTTTGAGCAAATTCGAATCCGACGGATTTTTTAAAAAAATTCCATCGGATTCGAATTTGAAAAATTACAGTTTTCAGATCAAACACGGCCGTATTTAATAAAAAATATATTATTTTTTTGTGCATGAAAATTAGATAAGAAATATAAGGTTTTCAGATAAACTTCCGCCTCAGTCCCGTAAGGATTTCCCGTATCGCGATCGACTGGTTATCAAATATAAAAAATTGCTGTAAATTTATTTATGTTATTGTCATACTGACTTCATCTTTTAGGATAAGAATGGTTATTTTAAATTATCCAAAAGACCGTTTTGAGTTTAATACTATAGTTTAGAACTATTATTTTTTACAAAAAAGAATCTCAAAATCACATTTAAAAAAAAACAACGTAAAAACTACCCCGAAACTTCACGAATCGAGCGAAAACACGAGCGAAGGCAATCGCCACCATTGCCGGAAGTCGAATACATCTTCTATCCCGCACTGAATAGTTTTTACTTTCTGTGATTTCGTTTCTAAAAAGAGTACTATCGAGGCGCGCTTTGTCAAATTAAACGTTAAGTAGAATTTTATTTTATGCAAAGCATCTTGTACTGATGATTCGTTAACAATATGGCTAACTGTGCTTTGTAATAGCTGTGCTTTCTAATAGTTTATGCTGCTGTTCATGCAAAAAGAAATGCTAAAAATCCTCGTTATGGGGGGGCACGGGACTGAAACCTTGGTATACCCCCTTTTAGCCAAGTGTTGACCAAATCCGCATCCGCATTCGAATCCGACGGATTTATAATTGCCAAATCCGAAGCCAAAGGATGCGGATTTTCATCAGCTCCGTCAAATCCCTAGTAATTAAAAAACCCGAGTAAGTCATTCTATTCTTATTTCTGCACGACTAAAACAGTCTTATCTTAAACGTTACAGACGTTCCTTCTATACTGAAGATTATAGCGTCCTGCGCTTATCCGTGGTTTATGTCTAGTCTTGCATTTTTATTAGAATTTTGAATGCTGATAGTGTGCTGTTTTTCTCGGTTTCTTCCACGCTCTGATTCCAGTCGGTAAGAAAGAGACTTGACTTGGTATTGGTATGTGTTTGTGCTTGCATATGAAAAAAAAGGAAGGTTTTTTTTTCTTTAAAAAAAAATCGCAATGACTATCTGAGTGTTGTATTTCCAATATAGTATTAATTGGCTTATGTATTACTACTACTTTGCTCTTAGTTTTTCTTTGCACTAGTGTTTCTAGGGTTTAATGATTTAAGCTTATCTTGTCAATTTATATTATTCACCAGTAATGGATTTGTTCTAGTTTACTCTATGTTTTCTTTGGTTTATGGATCTCATTCAAAAGATGCACATTGTAGTGCAGGTCTGAACAATGTAAAGGTACATTTTAGTTGTGTGTTCTAATTACATTTGTAAAACAAATATTATTCATACAGCCTACATCATTAACACGGGCATTCAGTGATAATTTTTCCTGCATTGTTACTCTTAAGTACTTTACACATTTAGTCGTTGGTGTTCTCAAACCTTCAAAACATTTATCAACAGTGCGACTCAAAAAGTTTACATTTTCGCTGATTTTCTCTAAATCGATGGAGACCAATGGCCAGACTTGGTTGCACTTTAGCTACTGGTCAATAACATTGTAGTTCCTTATTGGTGGGTACGGCACTAATGCTGAATTGAGAACTCTCGTCCGTGAGTCCAAGAGACTTCGGCTGAGACAATTTGACAATCTACATATCTTGAATTTTCTCCCAGAAAAATACCAGAGGGCTATTAGATAGACTCATGCCGGAGATTGGGGGGGGGGTGGGTTAAGGCTGTGGAGATTCCTAATATATTTTTTCCATGCCGCCTTCAAATATGCTTTAAACGTACCGTGTACCCCGGAGGAGCAAGGGATTTAGTATTAGCTCATATTTGACGAGATTATTCAAATCGCTTCGGGAAATATTACTTCTGGAAGTGCGTAGTCAATTCGATTATTTTCAAGGGTAGCACTCTTAATGTGAAGAAATCACGCCTTGGCTTCTGTTAAATGTACTTTTGGTATGGCATATAATTTACTGATCGGTAATGTTTAAAGAAGCTTGACAAGCAGCATCAAGGTTTTGATCGGCACGGGGGAATGCACTTTTGAAATCAAATACGATGAAACATCGTTTGGCACACCGGAGAGAGTTAATTTTTATTATTTTAATGTTGAACTAGAGAAGAGAAAAAGGTTACAGCGGTTGAGTCTCATTTTAAATGTTTGTTTTCCTTTGTTTTCATTTCTCCACAATAAGATTATTTAGATTATATTGTACAAAGTGCTAATCTGCCTGAGCCTAAGTTTAACAACTTACCGCCGAAAATAAAATTTGACGTGTGTTTTAGCATTGTTTTTTTTTGTGTTTTGTTTTCTTTTATAGGTAGGTTGTATAATTTTATCAACTATATTTATAAATTTGTTGTATTATTTTTAAATAAAACGTGCGTTGTAATTCATGAACAACTTTAGAGATGTTATTTTTCGGAATATAAAAAAAAACTTGAGTCGTTTATAGTTATAAGATGAAAACAAAGATGATGTATAACATAGGGATTAAACTGTAATATAGGGATTAAACTGTAATATAGGGATTAAACTGTAATATAGGGATTAAACTGTAATATAGGGATTAAACTGTAATATAGGGATTAAACTGTAATATATGGGATTAAACTGTAATATAGGGATTAAACTGTAATATAGGGATTAAACTGTAATATAGGGATTAAACTGTAATATAGGGATTAAACTGTAATATAGGGATTAAACTGTAATATAGGGATTAAACTGTAATATAGGGAAAAAAATAATGTCGAATGTATAAATATAGGAAGAAAATAGTCGAAACAATAACAAGGGAGGAGACAACTGAAACGATAATAAAAAGATGAACAGAGAAGTTTGGGGTAAATGTCATGGGTAAATTTCATTGGTAAATGTCATAGAAAATTTAATTTTATCTTGTAAGTGCATATGTTAAAATCAATGTAATTTTATCTTGTAAGTGCATAAGTTAAAATCAATGTAATTTTATCTTGTAAGTGCATATGTTAAAACCAATGTAATTTTATCTTGTAAGTGCATATGTTAAAATCAATGTAATTTTATCTTGTAAGTGCATATGTTAAAATCAATGTAATTTTATCTTGTAAGTGCATATGTTAAAATCAATGTAATTTTATCTTGTAAGTGCATATGTTAAAATCAATGTAATTTTATCTTGTAAGTGCATATGTTAAAATCAATGTAATTTTATCTTGTAAGTGCATATGTTAAAATCAATGTAATTTTATCTTGTAAGTGCATATGTTAAAATCAATGTAATTTTGTCTATCTTACGATTTTGATGCTGGGAAATAATATTGAGCCTTTTTTTTAAAGAGCGGCGGGTTTTTTTTAATCATGTGATATGATTAGGAAACTCAAGCTTTATTTTCGTGGCCCATTGATTCGGAAGCTAAGAGGCTAGCAAATAAAAGTCTTGTCATTGCATTTCACCTGCCAGCACTCCTAAGAAGTAGAAAACTGCACTTGCGGGCTTGGATCTCTTCGCTGCGTTACGAAATATGCTGTTTCGTATCTCACGCTGCTGAAAGACTCAGGGGCCGTCCATAAATGACGTCACGCAATTTTGGGCCGATTATTTACTCCACTCCCCCTCGTCACACGTCGTCACAAAAACTATGACCCCCTCCAATATGACGTAATAAAGATGTGCCTCCCCCCCCCCATAAAAACGTATTTTCTATTTGAAAATGAGCATGTTTCATATCACTTTTTTGTCATTTAAGTATGTAATTAGTGTAAGGCTGCACTCTAATAGCATAACACATGTAAAGCTATGTAAAACGTCATTAAATAAATTGTAAACAAATATTTAAGTGGAACTTTTATTTAAAGTTGCACATTTTGATGTGACGTCACATTTCTTAAACAGCCCATTCCCCTTCGTCACACATCGTCACAAAAGTGTGACCCCCTCCCCCCAGGTGCGTGACGTCATTTATGGACGGCCCCTTAAGAGGGCTCAGAACGCGCGCATGACAATGCCAGCCTTTCCTCTCACCACACTTAACAATACAAACTTATTACCTCTCACCACACTTGACAATACCAGCCTATTACCTCTCACCACACTTGACAATACCAGCCTTACCTCTCACCACACTTGACAATACCAGCCTATTACCTCTCACCACACTTGACAATACCAGCCTATACCTCTCACCACACTTGACAATACCAGCCTTACCTCTCACCACACTTGACAATACCAGCCTATTACCTCTCACCACACTTGACAATACCAGCCTTACCTCTCACCGAACTTGACAATACCAGCCTTACCTCTCACCACACTTGACAATATCAGCCTTACCTCTCACCAAACTTGACAATACCAGTCTTACCTGTCACCACACATGACAATACCAGCCTTACCTCTCATCACACTTGACAATACCAGCCTTACCTCTCATCACACTTGACAATACCAGCCTTACCTCTCATCACACTTGACAATACCAGCCTTACCTCTCATCACACTTGACAATACCAGCCTCACCTCTCATCACACTTGACAATACCAGCCTCACCTCTCATCACACTTGACAATACCAGCCTTACCTCTCATCACACTTGACAATATCAGCCTTACCTCTCACCAAACTTGACAATACCAGTCTTACCTGTCACCGCACTTGACAATACCAGCCTTACCTCTCACTACACTTGACAATACCAGCCTTACCTCTCATCACACATGACAATATCAGCCTTACCTCTCACCAAACTTGACAATACCAGTCTTACCTGTCACCACACTTGACAATACCAGCCTTACCTCTCATCACACATGACAATACCAGCCTCACCTCTCATCACACTTGACAATATCAGCCTTACCTCTCACCAAACTTGACAATACCAGTCTTACCTGTCACCACACTTGACAATACCAGCCTTACCTCTCACTACACTTGACAATACCAGCCTTACCTCTCACTACACTTGACAATACTAGCCTTACCTCTCACCACACTTGACAATACCAGCCTTACCTCTCATCACACTTGACAATACCAGCCTCACCTCTCACCACACTTGACAATACCAGCCTCACCTCTCACCACACTTGACAATACCAGCCTTACCTCTCACCACACTTGACAATACCAGCCTTACCTCTCATCACACTTGACAATACCAGCCTTACCTCTCACCACACTTGACAATACCAGCCTTACCTCTCACCACACTTGACAATACCAGCCTTACCTCTCATCACACTTGACAATACCAGCCTTACCTCTCACCACACTTGACAATACCAGCCTCACCTCTCACCACACTTGACAATACCAGCCTCACCTCTCATCACACTTGACAATACCAGCCTCACCTCTCACCACACTTGACAATACCAGCCTCACCTCTCATCACACTTGACAATACCAGCCTCACCTCTCACCACACTTGACAATACCAGCCTTACCTCTCACCACACTTGACAATACCAGCCTCACCTCTCATCACACTTGACAATACCAGCCTTACCTCTCATCACACTTGACAATACCAGCCTCACCTCTCACCACACTTGACAATACCAGCCTCACCTCTCATCACACTTGACAATACCAGCCTTACCTCTCATCACACTTGACAATACCAGCCTCACCTCTCACCACACTTGACAATACCAGCCTCACCTCTCATCACACTTGACAATACCAGCCTTACCTCTCATCACACTTGACAATACCAGCCGTACCTCTCACCACACTTGACAATACCAGCCTCACCTCTCATCACACTTGACAATACCAGCCTTACCTCTCATCACACTTGACAATACCAGCCTTACCTCTCATCACACTTGACAATACCAGCCTTACCTCTCATCACACTTGACAATACCAGCCTCACCTCTCACCACACTTGACAATACCAGCCTTACCTCTCATCACACTTGACAATACCAGCCTCACCTCTCACCACACTTGACAATACCAGCCTTACCTCTCACCACACTTGACAATACCAGCCTTACCTCTCACCACACTTGACAATACCAGCCTTACCTCTCATCACACTTGACAATACCAGCCTTACCTCTCACCACACTTGACAATACCAGCCTTACCTCTCACCACACTTGACAATACCAGCATTACCTCTCACCACACTTGACAATACCAGCCTTACCTCTCACCACACTTGACAATACCAGCCTTACCTCTCATCACACTTGACAATACCAGCCTTACCTCTCATCACACTTGACAATACCAGCCTTACCTGTCACCACACTTGACAATACCAGCCTTACCTCTCATCACACTTGACAATACCAGCCTTACCTCTCACCACACTTGACAATACCAGCCTTACCTCTCACCACACTTGACAATACCAGCCTTACCTCTCACCACACTTGACAATACCAGCCTTACCTCTCATCACACTTGACAATACCAGCCTCACCTCTCACCACACTTGACAATACCAGCCTCACCTCTCACCACACTTGACAATACCAGCCTTACCTCTCACCACACTTGACAATACCAGCCTCACCTCTCACCACACTTGACAATACCAGCCTCACCTCTCACCACACTTGACAATACCAGCCTTACCTCTCACCACACTTGACAATACCAGCCTTACCTCTCATCACACTTGACAATACCAGCCTCACCTCTCACCACACTTGACAATACCAGCCTCACCTCTCATCACACTTGACAATACCAGCCTTACCTCTCATCACACTTGACAATACCAGCCTCACCTCTCACCACACTTGACAATACCAGCCTCACCTCTCACCACACTTGACAATACCAGCCTTACCTCTCACCACACTTGACAATACCAGCCTTACCTCTCATCACACTTGACAATACCAGCCTCACCTCTCACCACACTTGACAATACCAGCCTCACCTCTCACCACACTTGACAATACCAGCCTTACCTCTCATCACACTTGACAATACCAGCCTTACCTCTCACCACACTTGACAATACCAGCCTTACCTCTCACCACACTTGACAATACCAGCCTCACCTCTCACCACACTTGACAATACCAGCCTCACCTCTCACTACACTTGACAATACCAGCCTTACCTCTCACTACACTTGACAATACCAGCCTTACCTCTCATCACACTTGACAATACCAGCCTCACCTCTCACCACACTTGACAATACCAGCCTCACCTCTCACTACACTTGACAATACCAGCCTTACCTCTCACCACATTTCTGTTTATGGTTTGAGTATTTTCTCCGTGCATATCTAATCTAAGTTCCTGAAGGTGTGTCTTTTTGTGAGTATGTATTGTGAACAAACTTAACTGTGCCAGGGGACATTTGTTGACACATGTGTGTGTGTGTTGTGAATCTGTGAACAAACTGAACTGTGCCAGGGGAGATTTGTTGACATTTGTGTGTGTGTGTGTGTTGTGAACAAACTGAACTGTGCCAGGGCACATTTGTTGACATTTGTGTGTATGTATTGTGAACAAACTTAACTGTGCCAGGGGACATTTGTTGACATTTTCGTGTGTATGTGTTGTGAACAAACTTAACTGTGCCAGGGGACATTTGTTGACATGTGTGTGTGTGTGTGTGTTGTGAACAAACTTAACTGTGCCAGGGGACATTTGTTGACATTTTCGTGTGTATGTGTTGTGAACAAACTGAACTGTGCCAGGGGACATTTGTTGACATGTGTGTGTGTGTGTGTTGTGAACAAACTGAACTGTGCCAGGGGACATTTGTTGTAAGTTTTGAAGAGGTTTGTCAGTTGCCTTCAACGTTTAGTAGGAAGCCTGGAAGTTCCTGGGCTAGGAGCTAACTCTTGCTTGTTGAGAACTGATGAGGCTCGCTTTAACTTTGACCAATACATCATTACAACAACTTTTAGATATCCCATGTTTCTTAGACGGCTTGTTGATATATTATGTTGTAAAAAACATTTTAGTGAACTGATTGAAAACGTTGACGTAAATATTTTCACAGTACTGTAAAACATTTCGACTTATTTCTCCCCCCCCCCTTTTTTTTTATAATAAAAAAACCAAAACCAAAGACCTGTCAACCCTAAGGCCAACACATTTCTCCAAACTTGCCCCCACAGGCTCCCACTCCCGACTTGATGTACACTGTCGTCGGGTCAGTTCCACATCGATTAGACTTTCGTTGAAAAAGTGCAGGACGCATATGACGCTGATGAGTGTTTATTGCCGCGCGAGGCGCTATCGCCGATACAGAACAGACAGTGAGGAACCTACAGTAAAGCGTCATTTCTCGGTTTTCACATTTCCGTCAGCATAGTATAGAAATATGTCTCTATAATAATAACAAACAAACAAAAAAAGACACAGGAAAAGCCGGATAATCATGTCGATGATTGAGCGTATGAGGAAAGTTTCTGTTGATTGTTACACGGGTTCGGTCAAGGAAGTGTGCATGTTCGATCAAATGGAAGATTTATTCGGGACTTTCAGGGATAAACGAATATTTTTCTAGTAATGGTGGACATTTATGAGATATTTATGGAAGTATGTTTGATGCTATCGCTGACACCACCATACCCGACACTGCGATTAATTAAGCATTTGTATGCACTGATATATGTGTGTATGTATGTGCATTCAAATGTAATTCTTACGTACTTCTGTTCTAAAATCTGTATATAGTCTGTCAATTTGTATGTCTGGTGTACTTTTTTTTTACATCTTTGTGTGGGACCGTGTGTACTTTAGTGGGTAACGCTGTACTTACATCTGCATATGCCATTGTATGCAGAGCCGTCTTTACACCATTTTGGGCCCCTCGGCAAAGAAATAGTGTTGGGCCCCTCCCCCGCAGGAATAAAAATAAATAAATATACATAATATATATAAATAAACATATTCCCATGGGGCCCATATGCTCGTGGGCCCCCGGGCAAATGCCCAACGGGCCTATGCGTTTAGACGGCCCTGATTGTATGTACTTCTGTTTTATTAATCCAAAACATTGTCATCAGTGTTGCACTGTAGTCCACATATGGCCCTGTCCGGCTACACTGAATCTTCCCAATGGTATCGATGCATTTCTTAGGGCTGCACTAACCCTCAGCGAGCTTCTTTGCGACATCAATTTATCGCAGTGTCGGTCGATTTTTGAGCCGCCCGTCTCTATGATTCCGCCTGCAAATCTGCTTTTCTGCACTACAGCCCAGCATGAAGTTAGGGAGTGCGGTGGTCGACCGGTAGCGCGCTCGGCTGTCATACCGAGAGTCACTGGCTCGATCATCGGTGCTGGCAATGTCCCCGAGGTCCGAACTATATTTGTACATTGGACGTGCACTCATAAAAAATGTCAATCTAATTAGTTTATCCTTTGTTTCTAACTAATACTGTTAAAAATGGTATTAGAGAATAAACAATATAACAGCCCAAGACACAGTTTGGATGGAGGATGTATCCGTAACGCTATAACGTCATTGTTTGAGCTTATATTTAAATATATATACAAGGTGCGCATCAGGAGGTGTGCAAAATAATTATAAATTAAAGATTCTCGCTGTAAAAAAAAATTATATGACGTCATTGTTTTAGCTTATATTTTAATTTTGGAAAAGGGAACGATGTAAAAGAGGATTTGGGGATTTATAATTATGAAATACTTTTTGTACTTTAGGAGAAGCATTATATTTCGTATTTATCAAGCAAGGATAAGTTACTTGGGCTTTTGACAAAAAACGTGGACGCAGTAGACGCCTTTCAACCTCTAGTATTTAAATACGCATGATGTAGTGTGTTTAAGATTTACGGAGCGAACGATATTGTCAAATGAAAGTATAAATCGTATTAGCTATACTAAATAATGAATTATTATAACTAATTTAAATTGTATTGTTTTTTTTTAATAAATATTTTTGTTAAGTATTTGCCTCCCTTCAAATGTCATTTTTATCTCCGTTGGGAATTGTAAACCTTGAATTTAAAAGTTTTTTTTTATTTTACAATAATAATAATAATACATTTTCACTAGTTGCGGGTTTATGGACAAGGGGCATAACTCTAGGTTTGTTTCCATAATAAATATTTTTTTAACTTTCACGAAATCGTACATTTTCGAGTCAATAAAAATACCTCTCAAATAACTATAGGTAGCAATGCCTAATAATATCCATTATATGAACGTCAAACTTCAAAATTGTCTGTTAAACAAAAATACCAGACCAACAAAGTTTTACATATCCCCTTAGGAGTTTTTTTTTAATGTTTTGAAAATATTTGTTCATACTAAACCAATGTGTTACTATAAAATCTCAGACGTAACTAAACTGTGAACCAAATCTCCGGGCTGTGAAGAAGAATAGAGATTTACAGCCTCGAGGATGTAGCCAGTAGAAATGTGGTAAACAAGAGAGTAGATAAATGGATTTATGCGTGAGTACCTGACTGGAAGAACGCAGCCATTGTCTCGTACTCTCAACATCTTACTGTAAACAAGTAGAGTTAATGGATGCTTGAACTTTTAAATTAACGGAGATTTGTGGTCTAGGTTCTCGGAGATTATACTCAATGGAAGAAGAGAGAAGGTTTATGTAAGAGATAAGGTTTATGTAAGAGTTAAGGTTTATGTAAGAGTTAAGGTTTATGTAAGCGATAAGGTTTGTGTAAGAGATAAGGTTTATGTAAGAGATAAGGTTTATGTAAGAGATAAGATGAGATGAGATTAGATGGTATGTCCTGTGAGATTGTACAGCCACAACAGAAGCTGCAGGGACATGCGCGATGATCCCACAGGAGCACAGAAACTTCCGTCGTCTCACGAGACATAAGGAAAGCCAACCAACCCTGTGAGATTAGTTTCAACGTACATGAGATTAGATTGTATGTCCTGGGAGATTAGTTTCAACGTACATGAGATTAGATTGTATGTCCTGTGATATTAGTTTCAACGTACATGAGATTAGATTGTATGTCCTGTGAGATTAGTTTCAACGTACATGAGATTAGATTGTATGTCCTGGGAGATTAGTTTCAACGTACATGAGATTAGATTGTATGTCCTGTGAGATTAGTTTCAACGTACATGAGATTAGATTGTATGTCCTGGGAGATTAGTTTCAACGTACATGAGATTAGATTGTATGTCCTGTGAGATTAGTTTCAACGTACATGAGATTAGATTGTATGTCCTGGGAGATTAGTTTCAATGTACATGAGATTAGATTGTATGTCCTGGGAGATTAGTTTCCATATGCATGCGTTTAGATTTTTATAAAAAGGAGATGCTGTCCACTTTCAAAAAAAAACTTTGTGGACGATGGTAACATGCATGCACTCTGTTGTGGGTCGTCTGTAAGCCTGACTAATACATTTACGCGGATCAACGATAAACCAACAAATGTACAACAAACGTCTCAAAGTGATTTGTGGGATACAATACATTGTTCACTGTCACGGAATGGACTTGCGGTCAATGCTTTTATTAGTATTCCCAACTTGTGTTAATAATGTCACAGACTGGCAGGTGGACACGTATAACGTGAGAATGAAGAAGTCCACATGCAACTCGCCACTGTTTATTATAGGATAATAAATGAAGGTAAAAAAAATTATTTTTAAAAAAACACGTTTTTACAAGTGGACTAGAAAGAAGAAAATAATTTAAAACTTGTAAGTTCAAGTACTTCGATTTAATATGACTAAAAACGTGGGGCGGGCGCTTATGAGGTTTAACATATGCGGTTCACTCATTCTCTCACTTATAGATTTTTCCTTCTAAATTAGAAATCTTTAATTTTTATACCAAACACCCGCCCCACGTCTGAAATTTAGATACAATGTATTGTCATCCTATATCTATATGTGGTATAATTGTGAGCTCTTTAGGATCATCAGAAGTGGTTTCATTTTACGTTGGCAAATTTGAAAAATTGCGGACAGACAGACACGAAAGCAAGTATATAATAAAGTATAGATAAACTAAAAAGTTCAATAATTTAATAACTTTACATTCGATCGATCTGAAATTTTTATACAATGTATTGCATCCAAGATCTATCTGTGGTAAAATTTTGAGATCTCTAGGACCATCAGAAGTGGTTTAATTTTACGTTGGCAGATTTGAAAAATTGTGGACAGACAAACAATGCCACAGGAACGAAAGCGATTTAATAAAAACGTGGTAATAAAATCATACATTCTTTAGAACAATCTTCAGTCCTGCATATGGTTCACATGTATGTCGTACCTATACATTTCATCTGATTACACACAATGCTTTATTACACTCCATCATATAGAATTTGCAATAATTTCGTCGTACAATCTCTTCAAAACAACCTTTCTTTTCTGTCATGCACAATCCTTTCTACCTACGTCTTTCTCTACGATTCCAATTTCGTATATTATTTATTCAGGCATTCATCTTTTTCAACTACTTTCATAACTCCATCAACCATAAATAAATTAACTATTAATAATTATAATTATATCATACACGCCAGTTGTTTCAGAAGTGGACACATACTAACACAATAGCACTCCTTTTTCACATTCAAAATGCCATCAGATATCAACTACGCACCAGCATATTTACACTACTTGGTTCAAGTGATGAACGTTTATTATTAACAATATACCCAGCAGAGCAAAATTAACGTTCAAACGAAACTTTTTCAACTGGTATGCCAATCATGCTCATTTTGGGTATCGAATATATAATATCCCGATTACACTCTGGTGCCATCTTCCATTGTTTACTTTCATCTCCTCTTGACTTCCGGAATATCAGTGATGCGCTGAAGTACGCAATACGATTAATCTATTCTTTATCAATAATGTAACATTTAATATAATTTCAAAAATGTATTTATTTTTCTGACATGCCAGTTTAGCAAACATCGTCTATTTCATAACCAAATTATTATAAATTATTAAACGTTACATTTCATTATCAAAACAATATTTTTAAAATGTTATCACTTATCTCCCTTAATGTGCAGTTTAATATGGTTAGGGGTCGTCCATAAAGTACGTCATGCTCCAGAAGTGGGGAGGGGGTGTAAGAAAGTGTGACAGTTTGTGACAGGAGGAGGGGTCCGGTCATGTAAGACGTCACGGTGTTTTATATTACATTTTAATAATTTTTTTAATTAAAAACAATTTTTTTTGTTCGCAAGTGTGACCTACTTTAAGGGGGGGGGGTCCTAAATTTGTGACAGTTTGTGACAGGGGGAGGGGGGGGGTAAAAATGGTCAAAAATAGTGTGACGTACTTTATGGACGGCCCCTTATGTGTTGTAGTTAGGATATGAATTTTTACATTGATTGCATTTTTAGTTATGTATGTTTTACTATTTTTATGTGAAGTGCTGTGAGCACAGCTGCTTGCTGTGGTACAGCGCTATTAAATTATCAAATTATTATTATGATGTATTTTTTATCTACATGGGAAAAAAAATTAATTCTTTTTTTAAATCCCTTCGCGAAAAAACAAAGATAAAAAATTACAAATTTCGCGTGATCCTATCGAGCTGAAATTTTACACATAGATATTTGTCACATAACAATTGATTCTACCAAAATTTCATGTCGATCCAATATACTGTAATTAAATTAATTAAATTTTAGATTATCTCTATGTAGCATGTAAATGCTTACGCTAGTCTGTCGCGCGGTGCGTATTATATCGAACATAATCAATACTTTTAGTTAAGTCTCATATATAAGTGAATTATAGCCCAAAACTTTGTTTTTACGGGTTGTTTATTAACTTATCTTTGTCTAATCCCTTTTCCTTATATCCTGTGTCATTGTTTGTTGTTGTTTTTCCTTTCTTTTATTTTACATAACTATTTTATGATATAGTATGTCGTTAGAGTTTAAATATATTTTTATGACTTAAATGTAAGTACGTTCGTTATGTTATTTGTACTGATGAAGGCATTTACAATTACATTGCATGTTCCCCTCGCCCACCACTTCTTTTCATGAACCACGTTGGTGGTAAAGGTTTCCCCAGACTCCATTCCTCCCCCACCCCACCACCCCTCCCCAAGAACTCCCTTACTTCATTCACCAAACAACACTGCAGCAGCCATTAGCTCACAGGTTGTCAACCTGCTTTGGTGAGGTGGTGGTGGGGGGGGGGTATTTTTCTGTTTTCCTGCTTCAGTTCAAACCCTCTCCCCCTCCACCACCTCCCCCCCCCACACACCTCATGGGGCCCAGAGATTTCCATTAGAGCAGTTCGATGCACTCACTGAATGGTGAAAAGGGGGGCGTCACCGCTGCCAACACAAAAAAGCTCCGCGCACTTACGCCAGGCTCCACGGGGCGCACGGTCCGGTCGTGGATAAACAACCCACACAGGTTGTCAGGTTATAGATTGGATAATGTATGCCTGGCACCACGTAGGCATAGGAAATGGATGGCGTAATTTGCGGTATGGGCGCGGGGGTTGATTGTGATATGTTAAAACTGGAGGGAGGGGGTAGGTGTGGCTTTACTCTGCGTTGATGAAGGCTTTAGTCCGTACCCTTTAAATTTGTGTTTTGCGTTATTGAGGTTACATTTAATATAGAGTAATTGATTTAATGTTACGGTTTTTGTGTGTCTCATTGATCTAAATTAAACGCATTGTGGCAGTCCAAAAAATTACAATTATCGATTGTTCGTCATCATTGAAAATGCCATAATGTATGTATGAGCAATTAATTTCAAATTGTAAATGTTAATATCAATTGTATGGTGAATTTGAATGGATAAAGAATTACATAATAATGTGCAATATAATTTGTATAATATATTTTTTACTGGAATAGAAAAAAATATGTAATAAAAAAATTGGTTTACAGCATTTAGAGAACATTTTCAAACGTATTGTTTGTGGTTTTAGTTTTTTTTTAAAAATGCTATTTTAATGTCGACGTCTAAATATAATTAATGGCAAACAATTTAAAAATTCGATCGGGGCATTTAGAAACATTGAACTGTTTAATAGAGCATGATCGTCACTTCTATTCCGTGAGTCACATTACTTGTATTTAGTATTAGGTTAGTCTGGTTGGTCAGTTTCAGGAAGTCTTAATGGCGGGTGAGACGTCAGAGATTGTGGTTCTGTGGGTAGATTAGTTTCAGGTTGTCATGACCGTGTGGGTTGGTGAGGACCAGACGGTGGTGTTCGTGTGGGTAGATCAATAACACACCCGTTGTTGGCGTGTGGGTAGAACAGCATCCCCACATCGGTGGCCGTGTGGGGGGATGGCCAGCAGACGTTGTGGATGTGTGGGGAGATATGTAAAACACGGCGGTGAAGGTGTGGGTAGGACAGTTTCAGACGGCCACGACTGTGTGGGTAGATGAGCGTCAAACTGTGGGCGTCGTGTGGGCAGATGAGTACCAGGCGGTGGCGTTTATTTGGGTAGATCAGTATCGGACAGCAAGGTTCGTGTGGGTAGATCAGTATCTGGCAGTGGTGTTTGTGTGGGTAGATCAGTATCTGGCAGTGGTGTTTGTGTGGGTACAACGATATCAGACAGTGGATTGTATTGTGGCTAGATCGGTATCGCACAGTTATGGACACAAAATATGTCGCTCAGGTTGACATTTGGATTTTCTAAAATAGAAATGTGAAAATTGCTCCGCGGCGATTTTGTTTTTTTTTATGGCGCCGTCATTTCGTCTGCGGAGGATGAACAACAAAATCCAACGGGATTCACAATTAACCTGAGACTTGGCGAGAACTGATACGAGTAAAAGGTTTCTGTCCCCTCAAGCTCTTGAGAACCAGACACTTGGCGCGTAATAAATGGCTGCCCTTACCAACGTGGCTGCGGGGCTTCATAACGTTGATGGCATGGGTCTGGGAGGAGGTAATCATACAGCGACGGTAGGAGTTATTGTCCCTCGGACGATCCGTCAATTTAATGAGAGAGCTCGCCGAGGTAAAGGGATTATTCACCAATCAACGAGATTATCAACCAGGTCAAAGAGATTATCCACCAAGTCAATAGATTATCCACAAGTCAATAGATTATACACCTAGTCAAGGGATTATCCACTGGGTCATGAGATTATCAATCAAGTTAATACGATATCGGCCACGTTAATAATTTCATTCAAATGCATTGAGATTATTTAACACGTTAATGAGACCATCCACTAATTTAAAGGCACTATTCGCCCACTTAATAAGATTATCCACAAAGTTAATTATATAATCCAAGTTGAATTATATGTGACTGTTAGAAAAACAAACCCAGCCCCCCCCCGAGACCATTGAGAGAAAACTCTAAAAACTCTCAGGCCGAAACGGAGACCCCCCCCCCAAAACGAAAACCCGCCCTTAGAAACCAACTTGATGATTGACTGGAATGACGAGCAGGAGAGTCTTTGTGACACCTGATCTATTGAACACAGGTGTCTCGGTCAGGTATCGCGATCACCTTCTGTTTAAAGAACAATTCGGAATCTGTTTTACCTGAACGGCTTCCCCTTTCTCCAATAATCCTCTCAAGGTAGATCAGTCTCCACCGTCGATGGACACGCTTCACTGGCGAGTGTGCTCACAGGGAAAGAAAGAGAGCTTCTTGGCACTGCTCGCTTCACAGCTCACATCAGACAGGTGTTTTTTTGTTCAGGTGCGAATTGTAGATGGGGCAGATACAATAAGGAGTATACGTGGGAGAGATACATATAAGGAGTATAGGTGGGGCAGATAGATATAAGGAGGATAGGTGGGGCAGATAAATATAAGGAGTATAGGTGAGGCAGAGCCATATAAGTAAAGGTAGTATAAATACATATATTGAGTATAGGTGGGACAAATTAAACAAATACGTATACGAAATATAGATGGGATAGTCATATAGGAGTACATGGGGCAGATTTATGGAGTACATGGGGCAGATTTATGGAGTATAGAGGGCAGATTTATGGAGTATAGAGGGCAGATTTATGGAGTATAGAGGGCAGATTTATGGAGTATAGAGGGCAGATTTATGGAGTATAGAGGGCAGATTTATGGAGTATAGAGGGCAGATTTATGGAGTATCGAGGGCAGATTTATGGAGTATAGAGGGCAGATTTATGGAGTGTAGAGGGCAGATTTATGGAGTATAGATGGGACAAACCCGTGACAGGAGTTTAGGTGGGACAGACCCATATAAGGAGTGTAGAGGGCAGATTTATGGAGTATAATTGGGACAAACCCGTAACAGGAGTGTAGGTGGGACAGACCGATATAAGGAGTACAAATTGGATAGATACATATAATGAGCGTAGTTGCAACATATTCAATGGTAAGATGGTAAGAATTAAAAAAAAAGGGGGGGGGGCTGACTTACAAATGTGTGGATACCTAGTTTGTATCTGTTTAACTTGTTCACAAAGTGTTCAACTTCAATATACTCTGTTTAACTTGTTCACAAAGTGTTCAACTTCAATATACTCTGTTTAACTTGTTCACAAAGTGTTCAACTTCAATATACTCTGTTTAACTTGTTCACAAAGTGTTCAACTTCAATATACTCTGTTTAACTTGTTCACAAAGTGTTCAACTTCAATATACTCTGTTTAACTTGTTCACAAAGTGTTCAACTTCAATATACTCTGGGACCGTACTGCAGCAAAATAAATTTCATTGAGCCTATCCCAGCTCGTTTCTGTACCACAGATCTGTACAGATATGTCGATGCTCTCCGATTACTCTGTCCGAATGAGGGCATTTAACATCGGCCTGCCTCCGTGCCGTGGGAGGCTGGGGGTCGGTATCATTAAATAGGGCCCTAACCCAAACAAGATACGCATCACAATTAAAGGGCCCATACATGACATCAGATACATAAATAAATGATCAGGGTCCGGCACAAATATAATTACGTGGAAATAAAAGGGGGCTGTAAGTTCGTGGTTTATCTGGGGTTATATTTTTTTTTAAGGAGACGTTAATGGATACTATTCGAGTGATACCTTTAAAAAGTCAAGTGCTGCATTTAGTCAGCTATTTTCTATAAGCTAAGTGTTGTCTGTAAGCCAAGCGAAGACCTCAAGGGAAGAAACTGCTATATAAATTTTTAACGTTTTTTGTGTGTGTTTTTTTTTAATTTTTCCTTATTTATGATAGAGGGTCAAAAATAGAATTTTCTGAATGAGGTATTATGAGAAATATAACATCTCTAACCCAATGAAAAATTCAAATATGTTTAATTAATTAATCAGCATAGTTTTGAACTTTAAAAATTTGAATATCTCAAAACTACAAAAATTTTTAAAATCCGTTTCTTCCCTTGAGGTCATCAAGTGATGCTGTCTGTGTGTCATAACCTGTTTGATTTCTGTAACACAAATGTCTTAAGTCATTTAGTCATTTGTGATCTGAAAGTCAAGTACTTCCTTTAAATCTAATGTTTCGTGTAAGTCTAAAGTTGTTTATGTTTTTTTATAAGTCCGTGTTCTTTTTTTAAGTATAATCCTTAAATAAGTCAAATGTTTCGCGTTAGTCCATTCTTTGTATAAGTCTTATGACCTGCGTAAGTCCAATAATTTGTATAATGTCCAATATTTTAGTACAATGTTTAGTGTAAGTCCCATTTTTTGTATGCATAAGTCCAATGTTTTGTTTTAGTTCTATTGTTTGTATAAGTACAATTCTTTGTATGAGTCGAATGTTTTTGTGTAATTCAAGTGTTGCCTACAAGTCAATAATTGTCTCTAGTCAAGTACTCCCTTAAGCCGAGCTGTTGTTTTTTCCCCCAAATGATGTTGTAACAAAAGAGCACTCGCGGGTCTGGGATTGCATTGCGCTGCGGAAGAAAACGCCAATAATTTAAGTAGATTCGATTTATGCCCGTAACTTAGTTTTGTGTGCACCCGATGAGTTATCAGTAGGCGACCTTGACCCGTGGTCGATAACGTTCTGGGTATTTTTAGACATCACGTGATCGTATTTCCAATCCTTTTGTCTTAGGTCTTAGTCCCAGAAAACAGAAGAATTTGAGGACTTTCTTAAGAAAGTACATTTTTTAAAATATCAAAACAATTTTATTCCAATAAAATGAATAGCTTTATATTTGGACATTTGTTTAATTAAAAAGGCCACAATAATGCTTAGCTAAAGGCGCAAAATATTTGCTATATGCAAACGTATCCGGACATGAAGTAAGTAGCTCAAACACAAAGTCATTTGATGTCTATGACAGAAAAACGAAAATGACAGAACCATCCACCACCCACTAACTCAAACCCTCACCACCCACTAACTCAAACACTCACCACCCACTAACTCAAACACTCAACACCCACTGACTCAAACACACACCACCAACTGACTCAAACACTCACCACCAACTGACTCAAACACTCACCACCCACTGACTCAAACACTCACCACCACTGACTCAAACACTCACCACCCACTGACTCAAACACTCACCACCCACTGACTCAAACACTCACCACCCACTGACTCAAACACTCACCACCCACTGACTCAAACACTCACCACCCACTGACTCAAACACTCACCACCCACTGACTCAAACACTCACCACCCACTGACTCAAACACTCACCACCCACTGACTCAAACACTCACCACCCACTGACTCAAACACTCACCACCCACTGACTCAAACACTCACCACCCACTGACTCAAACACTCACCACCCACTGACTCAAACACTCACCACCCACTGACTCAAACACTCACCACCCACTGACTCAAACACTCACCACCCACTGACTCAAACACTCACCACCCACTGACTCAAACACTCACCACCCACTGACTCAAACACTCACCACCCACTGACTCAAACACTCACCACCCACTGACTCAAACACTCACCACCCACTGACTCAAACACTCACCACCCACTGACTCAAACACTCACCACCCACTGACTCAAACACTCACCACCCACTGACTCAAACACTCACCACCCACTGACTCAAACACTCACCACCCACTGACTCAAACACTCACCACCCACTGACTCAAACACTCACCACCCACTGACTCAAACACTCACCACCCACTGACTCAAACACTCACCACCCACTGACTCAAACACTCACCACCCACTGACTCAAACACTCACCACCCACTGACTCAAACACTCACCACCCACTGACTCAAACACTCACCACCCACTGACTCAAACACTCACCACCCACTGACTCAAACACTCACCACCCACTGACTCAAACACTCACCACCCACTGACTCAAACACTCACCACCCACTGACTCAAACACTCACCATCCACTAACTCAAAGGCTACCTAACAATACATTATCTTAATATTTAATTACTCAGTTGCAAATTCTTTGGCCGTATTGTTGAACTTTAATTTCTTTGTGCGAATGGCAATCTCTCTGAAATTGTTTATCTAAAGTTGACCAATCACGTTTCCCCCACGCGTTCTGTAATTAAATCCGTGTTATTCCCCCAAAGTCCATTTAGCGCCCCCCCCCCTTCCGAGGTCTGACTTTGCCCGCACATTAGGTCCCCGTAATTAAAAGCGAGCCCTTCCCACGGCTTGGAACAACAGTTTACCCGCGTAATTCTAGGTCACTCGCCGCTCGGCTCTTTACTTTCCATCGTTTAGCAAACCTCTAGTTAGCGACTCTGGTCCGGCGAACAGATGCAGGAAATGGTCGAGGCAACGACGAAACTTTAGAGAAACCTACCCTCCCCCTTCCAATTCTGACCTCAAGGGACAAATTGACTAAATCCAGGATGGCGCCGTGGAATCGGGGTGGGGGCGGTAGTTGGTTCCCCTTTCTCCCTCACCAAGATGTTCTTAAATACACCCTGGTCCCTAACACGTTCTTAATCGAATTCCTACAAGGGACTGGTTCTGGTCAGCGTTCTGCCGGTCATCCGAGAATGGAGTCCCAAAGCTTTTAAACGAGGCCGGCAGACGTGACCTTGAACCCTGGACAGAAGATGCCAGGGTGGTTTAAAGGAGCGAAAAAAAATGGCAACTGTATTTATCTTTTGCACCAAAGGAAACATTTATGTGTTTTTATTGATTTATTTTCAAAGAGGAAGATCTATCAGCCCTGCACAAGCCAAGAAATATATGCAATTATTTTGATAGACTATATTTTGGCTTCATTGGTTGGATTTACATGTACCTTATACCCTATACTCAGGGGTCTCCAAACTTTTCTGCCGTAGGGCCACATTAACTGTCAAACAGCAGTTTGGGAAGCCAACTAAACACAGTTTTGTGGTAAAATATAGGTGAAAATATAATCTCTTTTTTTTAGATTAAAAGGTCTCCAGGGGCCGGATGAGAGGGCCTCGCGGACCGTAGTTTGGAGACCCCTGCCCTATACGAACCCTCGATGACCAATCGTTTCTAAATTGAACATGCGCTCCACAGTGCAATAAAATCTTGTTGGTAGCCACTTTTCATGGACTGTGCTAAATCTTAATGAACATGTTTAAACAAAGAGTGTAACAGCAAGGATTGAGGCCGCTCCTTACACTTCTCCCATTCATCTCCTCTCTTTCTACTACCTTCAATCTCCTTCCCCTTTCTTCCCACCTCTCTTTCTCTTGTTTTCTCCCCTCACCTTCTTCGTCCTCCTCCTCTCTCCTCCTGTCTCCCATTCCTTTTACTCTAACCCTTAACCTTATTGTACTCCCTTCATTTCCATCTTCTTTTCTTTCTTCTCTCTCATCCTTCCTCCCCTATTATTTCCCCTTCTCCTTCCTTCCCCTTCCCCCTCCCTAGTCCGGTGTACACTATGTTACCTCGCAATCAATTTCAACAGATGTCGAGATCACTCCCAAAAGCTCTCTCACACACACACACACAAAGAAGACACTGTTTGCTTGTCCGCTTGTCGAGGATTATTAGTCTGCCTTTCTGTTTACGCGGATTAATAGATATGAATCCTACTCTAATTTTTGAGTTAACAGGCAATTGCAGTTGTCGATCTTACTTAATACACAGTAACAGCAAAGAACAATAACAATTGTCGATCTCGATTAGCCCGCGTAATGTAAAACAATCCAAAACTTGTAAAAGCTCAGGTTTTATACAGAGGTAAGAAAAAGACAGACGAAGCAAATAAGCTACAAACTTCTGTAACAACAGAGACGCATTAGCTTTGGGGTAACACCTGTTGTGCTCAATATGTTCCCGCCACTGATCCCTGCCTTATTACCTATAATGACAATTATATCTAAATAATTGTTCCGTGTTAAAAAAAAGATTAAACGTTTTCAAAATTTCATGTTATTTAAAAAAAATAAAAAATAATTAAATTCTTGAAAAACTGAAAGAATCCACGTGCAGACTATTAATTCTAATTTCTGGGAGCTATCCGGAGCCCGCTCAAAGATCTTGGATTTTGCCCTGCTGTCTCCGCTGGTCAAGATTTTCAGCAATCTAAACAACAACAAAAACAAAATAGAAAACGGGAAAAAAATAAATCTCTTTCGAATTGGACACGTGACTTTATACCTTGTACTTCACGTCAACTTAAACAAGTCGTAAATTTTCTTTAAGCCCTCGACCTACTGTCGGAAAGCCTGTCTGAGCCTATTACTCGAGGCTTTAAGACAAAAATAGTCCCACCCCCCCCCACCCTATTACAAAATAAACAAAACAACGTTAGTGAGCCAGTCCACGAGATACAGAAAAAATGTGAGGGGTAAAGGGGTGGAAAGTACTATAATAGGTTTAGTCATCGGAACCGTGTTTGTAGCTGGTGAGAACATATTTTAGCCAGTTTTCAGTTGTGTTTGTAGTCATTAGAGACATGTCGGTAGTCAGTCACGGACATATGTTTGTAGTCTAGGCAGTGTGTGTATGTCGATATGTTTTTTTAATCATTGGAGATTTTTTTATTCAATAGATACATGTTTTATTCAATGGAGATATGTTTCTAGTCAATGGAGATATATTTTTAGTCAAACTAGATATGTTTTAGTCATTGGATGTATGTTTTTAGTCAAGGCTGATATATCTTTAGACAAGGCAGATTTGTGTGTTGGAAGTTGAAAGATGTTTCTACGTTGGCGAAGAGGTGAGGTAGATTAAGGCTTTCTTTTCCAAGTCAATGAATGGTGATGTTGTTCAACTCGAGTCCAAGTCAATGAATCGTGATGTTGGTCAACTCGAGTCCAAGTCAACTGAATGGTGATGTTGGTCAACTCGAGTCCAAGTTAATGAATGGTGATGTTGGTCAACTCGAGTCCAAGTCAACTGAATGGTGATGTTGGTCAACTCGAGTCCAAGTCAATGAATGGTGATGTTGGTCAACTCGAGTCCAAGTCAATGAATGGTGATGTTTGTCAACTCGAGTCCAAGTCAACTGAATGGTGATGTTGGTCAACTCGAGTCCAAGTCAACTGAATGGTGATGTTGGTCAACTCGAGTCCAAGTCAACTGAATGGTGATGTTGGTCAACTCGAGTCCAAGTCAACTGAATGGTGATGTTGGTCAACTCGTGTCCGAGTCGATGAGTGGTTATGTGGGTCGTCTTCCTAAAGTTAATTAGGACAACAACATCCGTTGGTCTTATTAAGTTGTTCCAAGCGCCCATAAAATAAAATCGCGAGTTTTCTTGTGGACATCGACAACTTATAGGTATTTAACTCTTTACTTTCGGACAACAAAAATATAAGCTTTCAAAATACACAGAGACAGCAAATCCTTATATTTTAGAACTTTTCTATTGACCACTTTGAACTGAAATAAAAATGAGTACTGAGCTAACCCCATCTCCGGTTCCTCCCCACCCCCACCCCTTTTTTTTTCTTCTCATGTTGCGTGTCTGTGCAGTAACTTGCTCCCTTACAATTAACCGGAACTCAGCCACCGTTACTGGAGTTTCGGTAACATTAACCATCCCGCAATTGTACATCATACACTTGATGCTCGGGGCGCGTCCCTCACTGAACGTGCGCACCGGTGCGGTAATTGCTGTTGACGGAAGAGAGCAGACTTCTGTGCGACGCGGCGGCCTGAGGAATCGTGTTTGATGGGCGAGGACTACTGTTATGGCAATGGGGTAACAAATTGAGGGGGGTGAGTAGGGTCGGGGGCGGGGGGTTGGAGGAGGGGGGTTGGGGTGGCAGGAGACTAGCAGAATTGTTAACTGCAGTAGACAAGTGTGGGGTGTAAAGCTGTTAGTAGACAGATTCTGGATTCAACGAGTGAGTAATGGCGGTACATTTCGAAGTGGGTCTGGGGAGACGGGGCGGTTAAGAGTCAGTTATCGAACCCGTGAGCGAGAGAAGAAGAAAGGTGAGGAATGGACGCGGAAAAAATATCTGAATTACCTATAAATTTATTCATAATTTTATTTTTTTAATACTGTACCTCTTATCAGTTTCAAATTACAGGTGCGTTCTTTGTTCTTGCTGTTTGCTTTAAATTGATTAATTCTAGTGTTTTTTTAAATATTTAATTTAACTTATTAATTTGTGGTTAGCATATCCAAGAACAACTGTGTCTACCTCTTTTTCAAGTAAAGAAAATCTCTTTCTTTTAATTTAACTTTATGACTTTTGATACTGATTATTTATCAGTCTTTCTTTTCGAATCATTTATAACTTTTGGGGAGGTTTTCAAAGCCCACAAAAGACACCACAAGGGAAAAAAACGCATAGACAGACACCGCCCTCAAAGACACCACGCAAAAAGACACCACTATGACAACTCCGTAATATTATTTTATTTTGTTGAATTTATAATGACTTTTTTTTAAAAGTCAGTAAGTTCAGAGGTCTTTTGTAAAACCTTCGTCTCAGTGGAAATGGCAGTCACATACTTGCCAACAGCACAACACTTGATTTATTGACAGCATGTGTTGTTTTAGAATCGACTGACTCCGGCCACCGTGAGAATAAGGACGCTGCTTTAAGAAATCTGTAGCAGGTTATTTCACATTCTCCGAGATTTATGTGTGGCCATAATATTGAACCAAAGAGAAAAACAAAACACACTTGGTTGGTGGGTTTTTTTTAAATGTCCTATAACTGCCCTCATGACACGGTTTTAAGTATAAATTCTCCCCACGTTTTGGTGTAGTGGCTCTCAACATATGGGTAGTGACCCTCTCACGGCGTTGCCTAACTCAGAGTATAGCACAAATTTAGATGTGCTTTTTAACCGTATTTGTTCCAAATTGTTCTTGATAATTTGACTTTCAGTACTCGCCACTACACGCCCAACCCACACACCCCTACACTTAACCCCAACACTCCCCACTACACGCCCAACACACACACACACACACTTAACCCCAACACTCGCCACTACACGCCCAACACACACACACACCCACACTTAGCCCCAACACTCGCCACTACACGCCCAACCCACACACACACCCACACTTAACCCCAAAACATTTTTTTTTAAATTTTTAAAAGAAAAATGTAACGCGTGCTTTAAAAAATATCAGTGAAACTTTGGTTGCCGGGCCTAATTGATTAACGAAGGGTCGTGAGCGTAAAAACTATGAAAACACTGTTAAAAACTTTGTTTCTTTTCTTATTGTTTATACAGACTATGAAATTATTTTACATCTGGCCAAGTGTCCATTATTGCAAAAAGCCCATTGCTATGAATGGCATGAGATTTCGTGGCTTAATTTCTTGGCTACCTGCGGCACTATAATTCAACTAAACCTATTATCGGATAATTGAGCCAACCCTTATATCGGCTAACTGCAACAACACTTATATCGACTTAATGGAACAACCCTTATATCGGCTAACTGCAACAACAATTATATCAGCTAATTGAACAATTTTTATATCGGCTAATGAAAACATTCCTATTAGCTGCTAATTCAACAACCCATAGTATCGCGTAACTTTTCGTGCTCTGTTATTGGCTAATTTAAGCAGCTCTAACATAAAATATGACGTCGTTCTCACTCATTACTTCATTACTTCTTCAACCGCTTTCACATCTTTTCTCACTTCTGTGAGAAGACCGAGCTTTTGGGATTTGAGAAACACTGTTTGATGTTTTCTCCGCCTTTCCTTGTTTACCAGGGGAGGGGAACTATAATACAAAAGTACATGTCACGGCGGACGAGTCGTCTGATCAAATATGACCCCAGGCATTTCGGATGTACCGAGGTCTTGAGGTCCTCTTGCGGAACAGACTGATGTCACCCACACAGCCACACGTTTTTTGGCCACAAAAGTGAATTCCGGGTACTGAGAGTTTTGGTTGGTTGCAGAGTTTAAAAAAATAACGGCGGCTTCAAAAACAATTACAGTTATCTGCGTGCGACAGATGCCGAGAGATTTGAAGCGAGCCGCACTTTATGGCACAGCCAATCGCTTCATTTGATCAATCACAAAGTCGCGTGCGTTTAATTTGAAGTCCTAATCTTATCTTTGCTCTGGATATTTCCGGGAAAACATCTTATTTGAGAATCAAAGTTCTAAAACTGTACAGAATTTTTTTTTAATCTTTTGAAAGACTGGATGGGACATGAGTCCCTTCTATTTCGGGCCATCTTAAAACAAAAAAAAACAACCAACACAAAACAACATTCATGACGTCACATCTCGAGGTTAAACCGAAATCTTGGTGTAACGGTAATGACATTAATCTCATCGTAAACAGCGGTAAATATTTATTAGTTCTTCTAGCGACAAGTCGTGATATCCATGATCGTATCCACACACCATCAGTCTGTAGTGGGGCCTCCTTTATATCTCTACTCGGGTGTTTGCATTGCGGCTCGTTACAATGACCGTTCGAAAAGAACATAAAATTAAAACCCACTTTTAATCAAAATATCAGACAGTAACACCAATATTTTGTATCCAAAATGTGTTATTTCCAGCAAATGTATTAAATACGTGCACGTATTTTTACTTTGTTGTCCCGATGTCAACGGCTTACCTTCAAAAGTAGGTCACGCCGTTTCCTTATTGCTGTCCGGACCGGTTCCATGACGTTTCGACACCGGACGTTTCGATCACGGACGATTTGAACCTACATGCGGAAGACAATCAGTAGCCTCAAGCCTATTGCTCTTAATGGGTCTCCCCGGAAAAACCCCTCAGCTTTATGGCCCCATCCCCCAAATGGACTTAACAGCTGAGAGACCCCCCTACCGGAACGGTCGCTTCTGAAGCGACCACCTGGGCATCCAGGACAGAAAGTCTAAGATGCCTCCCACTTAAATTGAGCTCACACGGAGTGGTGGAATTGTCCCTACTTCGACTCGCTACAACTTCGGCGCCACCCCGGCAAAGCATACGAGTCTCTATGGTTAGGACTGCCACAAGGCGGCGGATCATCAATGCGTTCTTCGCGGTACCTTTTGCTAATCCGTACTGGCGCTCCTGGCCCTAAACCGGCACCGCTCTATGGCGTTGCTAGTAAAATGAGGGGGACGAAACGGTCACTTCGGAGTAACCCGACCCTCAATGGGTACTTTGGTTTTTCATCACCGGCATCGTGTCTGATGCTCTGCCTAAGATCCGTACAGCGACTGTAATCATATGTGACTAGCACCTAACACCTAACATATCGGACTTCGGCATTGCCTGCCAGGAGTTGTTGGTTTCGGGTTGCGGCCAGCTCCGCAACCCCACTCGTCTGTCTAGCCACGTAGAGGCCAACCCCTTTTCGACAGATCACGGACGATTTAACCCTCGTCGATTCGACATCTGAACGTTAATTTATTTTTTACTGTGTTATTTTTATTGATTTTTATTGATTCATTTGACTTGGTTTCTCTATATATATACTAGGGGCAAGTACCCGGCTATGCCCGGGTTTAACAACAACAGCAACAACAACAGCAACAAAACAACAAAAAACAAACAACAAAAACAAAACAACAACAAACAACAACAACTACAACAACAGCAACAACAACAAAGCAACAACAACAAAGCAACAGCAACAAAACAACAACTACAACAACAACAGCAACAACGACAAAAACAACAACAGAAACAGCAACAGCAACAAAACAACAAAAACAAAACAACAACAAAAACAACAAAATTAACAACAAAACAACTACAACAACAACAAAACAACTACAACAACAACAGCAACAAAAACAAAACAACAACTACAACAGCAACAACAACAAAGCAACAACAACATGAAGGGCATTGTCGTTGCAGGGCAAGGGATGTGGACAACAACAACAACAGCAAAAACAACACAAAAGCAACAACAGCAAAAGCAACAACAACAGAAACAACAACAGCAACAACAACAAAAACAAAAACAGCAACAACAACAAACACAACAAAAACAAAACAACAACAACAACAGCAACAAAAACAAAGCAACAACAACAAAACAACAACTACAACAACAAAAGCAACAGCAACAACAACAACAACAAAATTATTTTATGTCGATAATCGCCTTCTTGTTAATCTCGACACCAAAATGTTTATTATTTTGCGTCATTATTTTACGTCTTAATTTTCAATAATTTTTATTTTATATAGCTCATATAAGGAAAAATTACATTTTGGGCCCCCGGCCCCCAGTATCTTATATATATGGAACGAAACCTGTTTAATAACCTTTCCGGTATAATTTTGTGTACGTGTACCAAATTTCACGTTATTTGGTTGTCTGGATCTTGAGTTATTAGGGAACAGACAGACAACCAGACAGACAACAAATGCGTCTTATATATATAGAGAAGACGCATTTGTTGTCTGTCTGTTCCCTAATAACTCAAGATCCAGACAACCAAATAACGTGAAATTTGGTACACGTACACAAAATTATACCGGAAGGGTTATTAAACAGGTTTCGTTCCTTATATATAAGATACTGGGGCCCGGGGGCCCAAAATGTAGTTTTTCCCTATATGAGCTATATAAAATAAAAAATTATTGAAATTTAAGACGTAAAATAATGACGCAAATTAATAAACATTTTGGTGTCGAGATTAACAAGAAGGCAACTATCGCCATAAAATAATTGTTTTGCTTTTGTTGTTGCTTTTGTTGTTGTTGCTTTGTTGTTGTTGCTGTTGTTGTTGTAGTTGTTGTTTTGTTGTTGTTTTATTGTTGTTTTGTTGTTGTTTTGTTGTTGTTTTGTTGTTGATGTTTTTGTTGTTGTTTTGTTTCTGTTGTTGTTGCTGTTGTTGTTTTTGTTGCTGTTGTTGTTGCTGTTGTTGTTGCTGTTGTTGTTGTAGCTGTTGTTGCTTTGTGTTGTTTTTGCTGTTGTTGTTGTTGTCCACATCCCTTGCCCTGCGACGACAATGTCCTTCATGTTGTTATTGCTTTGTTGTTGTTGCTGTTGTAGTTGTTGTTTTGTTGTTGTTGCTTTGTTGTTTTTGCTGTTGTTGTTGTAGTTGTTTTGTTGTTGATTTTGTTGTTGATTTTGTTGTTTTTGTTGTTGTTTTGTTTTTGTTGTTTTGTTGCTGTTGCTGTTTCTGTTGTTGGTTTTGTCGTTGTTGCTGTTGTTGTTGCTGTTGTTGTTTTGATTTTGTTGCTTTGTTGTTGTTGCTGTTGTTGTTGTAGTTGTTGTTGTTTTGTTTTTGTTGTTTGTTTTTGTTGTTTTGTTGCTGTTGTTGTTTTTGTTGTTGTTGCTGCTGTTGTTAAACCCGGGAGAAGCCGGGTACTTGCCCCTAGTATTTAATATGTTATTTTAATCCAAAATACACAACAGCACGAAACATTTATTATTAACACTAATCACCTAATCCAACAATTGAACATAAGTAGACATGCCGACAACATTATGTTGTTTGGGGTCCTTATAAGTCTAAAGTAGTGTGCACATTTTTAAAAATTTACCATGGTCGGGTCAAAGCTATTTAATGATTAAAATTTAAATTCGACTTTTGTCATTGTTCATACGTTTGTGGTCATTTTATACAAGAATGCTCTTTTGATTATATTCTACTGCTTATACGACATTTCGTTCATGACACGACAAATAATATCATTTTATAAAAAATAATAATTAATATTATTAATTTGATACATTTGGACCACCATAAGTCGAACTTTTTAAAAAATCGACATACGGAGTTTTTGAGTTAGGGAAATTGGCATAATAGGCGCAGATTAATCAAGCAGTTTTTCCGGGACCTAATAATTAATTCGATATAGGGAGGTTTTCGACTTAAGGAGGTCCGACTGTATTGAAAATGTTGGTCCAATCGTCATTGGTCGAATCATTTGTGGGTCCAAACGTCGCCTGGTTGATTTGACAGAATCAAACCGTCCGGGTGTAAAAACAGGGGCCGTCACGCGGTGGTGAGCTTCGTTGGAGGCCGTCGGAACTCAAGTGAAAAGGTTGATTGTGTTACGTTCACTGGAAGGAGGGGGGGCGGTTGTTTTTTAACGGCTAAGATACGAGTGCGATACGGGGAAGGAAGTTATATCACGTATACCCGGTGGTAAAACAATGTGTTAAATGGACGCACAAAACTAATTTCCGATCAGTTAGAATAATTTAGATCCTTATGAATTGATTTGCTTGAATTTTCTTTAGGTCAAGTATAATTAGTGGGTGGATATAACATAACAAGTGTTTGCCAGTTTATGAATACTAGTTAGTTCATGTAAAAAAATGCAGCCCTTATTACTAGTCTTATATTAGCTTGCTTTGTAAGTTTAATCGGAACCGTCCGTCCAACTATTTGTTTATAATTTTTTCACGTGCCCAGTTCACGCGTTGACGCCGACCGTCACTGTTCACACCCCCTACCGTCCCTGCGCCCAGGGGAGATAAAAACCAGGGGAGATAATTCTGTTTCAGTCTGTACATGTCGCGTTTGAACATAATCACTACTTTTAGTTATGTCTCATATATAAGGGATTTATAGTCAAAAGGTAAGCTGGCTTTGCACTTACTGTAAAAAGCGTAGACTAAAAAGTAGAAAATTAGTGCATTTTTAATATAAGACTAGTTTTTAAAGAGTGTTTTTAAGGGTAATTATTTTCTCATACAATTACGAAGAACCATTAGATCCATACACCAAAACTAACATTAAACTCAAACTTTACAACCAAACAACAGATCTTCCAAACATGTAAATCCTTCAGTAACATGCCGTTACGCCGTTTACACCGCTGTATTCCCCGAATCCACAAGTATCGAGCGAGGCCGCTCAGATGGATGAAAAGATCGAGGGGGGTTCACGAGGGTTCAGGGCTCGTCTGCCGGACTACTCGCGCCTCCTCTGCCTTGATCTATGTCTGGCCTATGGACCGTTAGGGCACATCCTTCACGCGCTTTTTATTTTCTACTGCTCTTGCTTTCTCTTTCTCTCGTCTGCTTCCTGATTTGTAAAGAGGGGCGTTGAGTTCTCCCGGTCCACAATCTCACCATTAAGCAAATGCACCGTGCTGAAAGAGGAGAAGAATAACTCATACTGTCTCCAGTCCGGACGTCATAAAACAGATTTTTAAAAAGTGATTTCATCTTTAATTAGTACAGAATTTTTTCAACTTAGCCAATAATTTGGGGTTGAGGGCAATGTTCCCTTCAAGCTGCGCGGGCGCGCATACATCTGACCAATATTTATTTTGCTGTTTTAAAATAAAATTTGAATGTAGCATCTGGGCGTATGGGAAGTTATTTTCTAATCTTAATCATGCATGTTCTTCATTCATATTACCTACCTTAAACATGCATGATCTACTTTCATATTACCTACCTTAAACATGCATGATCTACTTTCATATTACCTACCTTAAACATGCATGATCTACTTTCATATTACCTACCTTAAACATGCATGATCTACTTTCATATTACCTACCTTAAACATGCATGATCTACTTTCATATTACCTACCTTAAACATGCATGATCTACTTTCATATTACCTACCTTAAACATGCATGATCTACTTTCATATTACCTACCTTAAACATGCATGATCTACTTTCATATTACCTACCTTAAACATGCATGATCTACTTTCATATTACCTACCTTAATCATGCATGATCTACTTTCATATTACCTACCTTAAACATGCATGATCTACTTTCATATTACCTACCTTAAACATGCATGATCTACTTTCATATTACCTACCTTAATCATGCATGATCTACTTTCATATTACCTACCTTAAACATGCATGATCTACTTTCATATTACCTACCTTAAACATGCATGATCTACTTTCATATTACCTACCTTAAACATGCATGATCTACTTTCATATTACCTACCTTAAACATGCATGATCTACTTTCATATTACCTACCTTAATCATGCATGATCTACTTTCATATTACCTACCTTAAACATGCATGATCTACTTTCATATTACCTACCTTAAACATGCATGATCTACTTTCATATTACCTACCTTAAACATGCATGATCTACTTTCATATTACCTACCTTAAACATGCATGATCTACTTTCATATTACCTACCTTAATCATGCATGATCTACTTTCATATTACCTACCTTAATCATGCATGATCTACTTTCATATTACCTACCCTTAACAAATAATCTACACTAAACGTGCAATTCATAGTATTCACTCTTAATCATGCATGTTCTACATTCATATGATCTACCCAGAACATGCATGTTCTACATTCATATGATCTACCCAGAACATGCATGTTCTACATTCATATGATCTACCCAGAACATGCATGTTCTACATTCATATGATCTACCCAGAACATGCATGTTCTACTTTCATATGATCTACCCAGAACATGCATGTTCTACTTTCATATGATCTACCCAGAACATGCATGTTCTACTTTCATATGATCTACCCAGAACATGCATGTTCTACTTTCATATGATCTACCCAGAACATGCATGTTCTACTTTCATATGATCTACCCAGAACATGCATGTTCTACTTTCATATGATCTACCCAGAACATGCATGTTCTACTTTCATATGATCTACCCAGAACATGCATGTTCTACTTTCATATGATCTACCCAGAACATGCATGTTCTACTTTCATATGATCTACCCAGAACATGCATGTTCTACTTTCATATGATCTACCCAGAACATGCATGTTCTACTTTCATATGATCTACCCAGAACATGCATGTTCAATCCTTCAAAGTGCACTCTCCCCCGTAGCTACCACTTATTTTTACTCTAACAATTTGTTACTCTCAAACAGAATAGTTCTACTCTCATATAATCTCACACAGTCATGTTCCTATTACATACCATTCAAAAGACATTTTCTGCTCTCTTATGATTTAACCTTGAACCTCCCCCATCCCCCTCGTCACAAGCTGTCACAAATCTCGGACCCCTCCCCCCTAAAGTACGTTACACTTTTGAACAAAAATTGTGGTTTTTATTAACAAAATAATTAAAATTTAATATAAAACACAGTGACGTCACACATGGCTGGAAACCCCCCCCCCTCCCTCCTGTCACAAACTGTCATACTTTCTTACACCCCCTCCCCCCTCTGGAGTGTGACGTACTTTATGGACGGCCCCTGAGTTACTGTCTGTAAAAAATCGAATGTTGTCCAGTATCTACACGCATAGTCTACACGCATTCTATGAAGTTACCGGTGCGTTCGTTTTCTTGACGTGCATCCAGATTCTCCAAACCTGGGAGACAGTTGACTTTGACCTGTACCTATAAACCACTGCCCCCCCCCCACCCCAAAGCATGCAGTGGCATTGAAATGAATTGCCATCGAAGCCAATGGTTCTCTTTTTGAACTGGTTGTGTATTACTCCAAAAGATATATTTCTGTGAGTGCTCGTTACATATAATTTTTTAGCTCAGTGAGCCTGCTACATAACTCTCTAAGCGCAGTTCTCTTCCTCGCATACATACCAGATCTTTTTGTTGATGTTCCGGAAGTTCTTGTTAGACGCACCTTTTGTCGTTGGATAATTTGTCGCTAGCCGAATAAAACCTTTAAAAATACACATTCACTTGGATAAAGGAATATTAACGATATATTTGAAGTTAAGATTTAAAAAAGAGGGGGGGGGGATTTAATGATATTTTTTTTAGAAATAATAATCCAATAAACAAATAGCTGCCGCCGCTGTTTAACAGTGTTTTAGTTGAGGGGGGGGGGTTGTCTAGCATAATAAAATTTGTTTAGAATCTGAAACACGTAAACTCAAGGTATCAAGACAAACAATGCATCCCGAATATTGAGTTGAGTGCAAGTTGATCGTCTGGAACAATAAAATACAAACTTGTAATCAACTCTAAGACATGATACAGATCCATGATGACGACTGAAACATTTCTCGTGATTTTCTGTTTATTTGAAATGGGGACCATAACTTGTTCGCAAGCTTTTCAGTTGATATCAAATTTGTCCCCAAGGTCACGCACTTAAGTATGATGGATGTGACCCATTTTAGGGCCTGCCCACAATTCCCACGCCAAAATGGCCGCCAGTAAGCAGAACCGGCGTGTCAATGCACTTTCGATTTGCCCCCCTCACACCTTCCATTTCTATCACTCTCATCCTAAAGCCTCTTTATCTTTTTTTTTATTCACTCCCTATCTTTTCTTTATTTCTGTGTTTTTTCCCCTCGTTTTTTTGGTATGAAGTAAATGGAAGTAGTCAGATGTGCTTCTAAGCTACAATTAAATTGAAAGACCCTGGCACATTCAAATCAAATAAATATTAAGTTTGGCTGGAAAAAAAATATATATATAATGAAAACTAAGAAGAAGAAAGTTCATTCTCCGCGCCATACCATTATGGCTTATTTTGATGACATAGCGGGCTAGCGTTGGAACAAGTGTGAAAGGGGCGTTCATCTCGCAGAGGCGTAGCTAGAATAATTCTACACACAGAGACAAAGTATGTAAATGACGCAACCCACCTCCTATTTATTACATGTGTTAAATTAATATAAGGTAATGTCATTACATTACGGTACCTTGATTAGACATAACGAAATAAGCCCTGTTTGGCGCCCCTTTACCTCGGCGCCCGGGGTCATATGAACCCCAACTCACCTCCCCCTCCACCACACTCCCTTCGCTACCTTCTTATCTCAAACAACACTGCTTTTTTTTCTATGATTTTACTATTTGTCTTCTTAGCTACTACAAAATATGAGGGTTCTGATTTAATTGATACACCCCATGCAACACTCACCCTGGCTACGCCACTGCAGGCGTAAGGTAGTATGTGGTGGGATTAGTGCTGGACACTGAGAAATTTGCATCTAACTGTTCATGTAGCTCTCCACCACATTTGACAAATCTAAGTTGAGGTGCTGTTCACAGTGCCGGAGATACGTATAGGCTCACAAGCTATAGTTTAGGGCACCCCCCCCCCTTTTTTTTTCTTAGGGAGTCCCCCAAAACAAATTTGTCCGATTTACCAATTGTCATATTTTGCAGTGACATAGAATATCTGGACTTATATAAAGGGCCCCATATCTCAAGTAACTTAGGGCCTTATCAAATCTAAATCCGGCACCGGTTGTTTGTTTTGTTCGCTGATGAAGATGCTTTTTTAATTGCCGTGCAACTCATACAGACTTCAGATGACATGTCCGTGTGTTTCATTTATATACTTGACTAAATACATACTTAAATGACATTAAAGTGATTTGAAAATTCTAATTTTCAGATAAGAAATAAGGCTTTTATTGGGGTTGTGGAAGGGGCGAAACTTAATGTCATATTTGAGGGGAGGCGCTAACTTTTTGTGACGACGTGTGACGAGGGAGGGGGTGGGAATCTGCCAAAATCGCGTGACGTCATTTATGGACGACCCCATTCAAGTTCTAGCATGAGGGTCGTATATCAAACAAAGGTCGTATACCAAACAAAATGTTTCGCGTCCAAACAGGACGTGAAACGAGTTGTACTTATACCAAAGCAAACGTATACCGAGGTAACACTGCACATGTATATTAAATATCGCCCTTGCTCGCAGCTCGGTATGTTCCCGACAAAAATCCTCATGTACTGGCGTAATATTATATAAATAGATTACCTCCATGAAATGACAAGCCCTATGCACACGTGACGATATTTTATCAGATACAGACATTAACTTTTGGTTGACCAGTCTGAGAATTTGATGGTATCAAATATACAACGCCCCCGCTCACAGCTCGGTACTTTCCCGACCAGTTAATATCATCATGTACTGGCAAGGCCACCTCCTCCACCCTCCTCCCTCCCCTCCCTTCCCTCCCTTTCTATACCAAACCACCCTCCCTTCACTTTAATCAATAGAGGGACCGGATATGAATAGCTCTGGTGATTACATAAACAAACAGTGGAATAGTCTCGGGACCACTCAGTGTCCGTGTTGCAGAGGATCTCGGCTTTTGGCAGCACAGGACATCCCCCTCCTCCCCCCCCCACCCTCCTCGATCACCGGTCCATCCCCCATTACGTCATTGTTTTCATCACGAATCGTGAGTTTGTTCGTACGCTGGTCACGCCTGAAATACAATGTAATGCCACGTAGATGTGACTCTGATATTTTAAACGTACTGACACATACATCCATACATACATATTGATATTGATTTTTAGTCGATGCTTAAAAAAAAACAGCTCCATACACACTCATACACAACTCAAATATCAATTTAATTTTTAAAAAATTATGAAAGAACCATCAAACAAAAAAAATCCTCTTCTTTCGGTTTCGAGCATACATAAGTATATTAGTGCTCCCCAAAATACCACTGTCAACTCACATTGAAATAGGTATAAAATAATAATGTAGCACAATATTATTATTAGAACACATAAATTATCTTTGTTTTCTAAATGACATGAATCAATATACAGGGCTCTGGTGAAATAATCAGAAATTAGTCGTTGTTCCTGTTGTTTTTTAAAACTGAACAAATGCTTATCGCACGAAACGATCAAGCTTATATTTACACACCATTATTTTACGCACTTTGTTATGAACTATGCAGATCACACCTTACGTAAATAACACAAAAATATCGAAATATATAAACATGTGATAATACTTTCGGTTTCAAAAAACAAACAAACAAAATAACTAATCCACCACTATCCCATTATTTCGAAAAAGACGAAATAATACGTGAAATAAACATAATGCAAAAATAATTTAAGACATAACCTTAATGCAGGAGGGGGGGAACAAATATTTTAAGATACAAAGATTTGAGAAGCGCTTTTTGTTGAATGGAAAATGTAATTAACAAAATAACTAAACAAATGAAGTCTTCTTTTAAATTTTTTTATACAAATTGGAAAAAAAATGGCGATATTGGCACAACATCTCTGAAAGAGCATAATCTTTAAACCAAATACAAATCTCAAAATGACGTCCCCTTCACGTCGAGGCGTGATGAGTTGAGCAACCAAAAAAAAATAATAATAAATAATAAAGCGAATGCTGGTTTAGAGGCTCCAGGGTCTAAAAATAGCCTATACAATTTCTTGGACAGTTTTGGGGTATATTTTATCTATGAGACTGGTGGGAGGAATGATCATAGTGGCCCAATGTGTGTTTGTGTTTGTGTGTGTGGGGGGGGGGTTGGTTCAGGGATGCTGAAATAGGACAGTTACACGAAGACAGGCCCCAGACAGTGATGGATTAGAGAGGAGGGGAAACAATAGTATCAATAAGAAAATATAAAGTTTACTCAGCAGGTTATTGTTGCAATATGAGACTTTAGAGTAAAACAACAACATTTAGAACAAGGAACAAAACTTCGTGGGAAAGGGAGGGGGGGGAGGCCTCGATTAGAAATCAAGAAGTAAAAGGGGTAGTAATTTATATTTTTGCTGTATAAGTGACAAGTACAGCTTTCTTTAATATCAGAGCAAGAGTCGACGATTTATTAACAGGAAAGATGTGTTTGTAACGATATAACTTTATATTTCTCTTTTATGTAGGCGTTCTCACAGTAATTAATCTTGTGCACAATAATTCACTGAAGAATTCGTTTATCCAAAACAACTTTAATATACATATATATTGTACACATAAGAATCATTTGAGGTAATATAACGTGGAAATCTTGAGTTATTCACTATCCATGCTTCCCTGTCGGAAGTCTACACACAACTGTTCGCCCAACACTTTCAACCAATAGAAATGCTCCTTTCTTCCCGCGTCTCTTGTACACGTGACCTTACGTCACAAATTTATGTTAATCAGATGTGACAGTGTTATTGCTGTAACACATACGAGAGATATTGGAAATATTTTTGACTAACAGAAAACTGGGTTTTTGACCGAAAGACATGCGTTGAAAGCACAGTTGGTTATCTCTCTCTCTCTCACACACACACACACACACACACACACACACACACACACACACACACACACACACACAAATATTGCTTTTTGCTCTTCAATTAATTGTCTGCAGGCGTGACCCTCTCTCGTGAGCCATAACTTAAGACCATTCAGAGGTTGTAACTTTAAGACATTTTTTCACAAATGATATCTGGCCCTTTGCCCCGATCCCCGGATACAAGAAAATCGAGCGCAGGCGAGAGACTCGGAGCAAAGAAGAAGAAAAAAAGCGGTTGGGGTTGGGGGGGGGAGGTAGTGGAAATGGGTTAAAATCAATTAACATTTAAATAGCCTATTCTCTAGTGTGGCTTGGGAGGACGGTCTCGGCGAAATCCCCGCGGGGGGCTTCTGTCGGCCTTAGCGCTGTCAACTGCTCCGCTCAGATGCTAATGTTGCCTCTGGGGGTGGGCGCTCCCTATCACACACACAAGGCGCCCCACTCCACATTTGCTGATAGAAACCCCCCAGCGGTGACGATTCTTTGAGTATATGTCGGAGACGTCTGTAAAATAGTTTGGACTTCTGGCGGTGTACTCAAGGGGAATAAGAAGTGTGGGGACTGCAATCAGGCTGTTGTTTTTTTTAATGTTATATAAAGTAGGACATGCGTGAGCCCGACAGGACGCCAAAGAACAACCAAAGTTTCGGCGAAAAGCCTTCGTCAGCGAACAAGCAAAAATATAAACAGCAGTACGAAACCAAAACAAAAAGTTAAGTTTATAAAGCACCTATAGATTAACTAAAGGTGGATTATAACTTAAGTATAACCATCTATAAAGTTAACAACGCGTCTTTCGGCCTAGTCCTAAACACCGCCCACTAGTGAAGATTATATGGCACCTATCTATAAACTTTATGCGAGCAACTATACCTTGTTAAGATTATAAGGCACCTATCCACCCAGTCCTAAAGAGCACCTACTTGTTAAGTTTAAAGGGCATTAGTCCATCCAGTGCCATAGAGCACCTACTTAGGTAAGATTATAGGGCACCGATCCATTCACTCCTATAGATCACCTACTTGTTAAGTTTAAAGGGAATTAGTCCACCCAGTGCCATAGAGCACCTACTTAGGTAAGATTATAGGGCACCGATCCATTCACTCCTATAGAGCACCTACTTGTTAAGTTTAAAGGGCATTAGTCCACCCAGTGCCATAGAGCACTTACTTAGGTAAGATTATAGGGCACCGATACATTCACTCCTATAGAGCACCTACTAAGTAAAGTTTAAAGAGCCCCTATCCATACACTACCAAAAATCACCCTAACAAGCTAAGATTATAAGGCGTCTACCCATCCCCTCTTTTTGACGTCCTACTTGCGTTTATAGGGCACCTATCCATCTACTCCCTTAGAGCACCTACCTAGTTATATTAGAGGGCACCTATCTAACCACCAAGTTCATAAGAGAACTTGTCTAATTAATTTTCTTTACGCAACACTCCCTGTCTACGTCTCGAGATTGAACCGTTCACCTTGTTTGGACACATCAAAACATACGACTTGTTTTCTTATGCTAATTTTGGCTATTTTAACGTCACGCCAACTCACCCCTGGGGCGTAATGCGCCCCCCCCACCCGGACCCCCAGACATAACGCCCTTGGCCTGAATATCAAGCTTATAGAGAGAACTGCTCTGCCTCGCAAAGTGTTGCGGGGAAAAGGGGGGGGGCTTTCATTTTTTAATATATTTTTCATTGGATGATTGTAGGGGGACTGCGCTCATCGGGAATGTGGTAGCTCTCCATGGGGGATCTTTGTGCACGACAGAACTTGGGGGCAGCGCCCCACACATCACAGACTACCGAGCAGCGCCCCAAAACATCATCAGAAGCAACAGATCTAAGTGAGGCACGCACCAACGACGTGAAAGCTGGCCAAAAAAAATTAGAGACCGGGAGAGGAGAAGGGAACACGAGAATAAGATTATAGTCTTACAAAGACTCTACTCCACTTGTAATTCTTGTGCAGGCATTTTCTGCAGGTGTGGCCCCCGCGAGCAAGGTGGTTGTTTGAGTGGTTTGCTGGAAGGTGAGACGGACTTGGCGTGCGTGGCGATCACCTTTCCGTGTGATACGGGGCTGGCGTGTGCCGGGAATGTTGGGGCGTGGGAGGGGGGATGCCAATGTCTCCTTTTAAGCTGCGCGGCTGCGTGGCTGCGTGGCTATATCTTACCGACGCCGCGCTTCATTTTAAATTTCTGTAAGGATAATCTAACATCTGTGTTTGGGGAACAAAAATAATTCTGGGCACATTTTCACACGCGTTTGTTATTTAGTACTCGGGCTAACGAACATTATAGGGTGCATTTGGGGAGGCTTGTTGAAATATACGTATACCACATAACGTAAAAGTGATCTGCTCACAAACTTTTCATACAGCTCGTTTCTGGTTGAAGTCTACTCGGACTATAAACTGCAGTTTGCAATGTCCTTCTCAGTAAAGAATTGTAACTCTGAAAAACACGGGAAGGAGTAAAATATATCGGGTATGATCCCATTTTCAGTGTCCCACAGTTATAAAAGTAAATACTATTTGTAAACCAGTCTCCAGATTAGGAACCAGCAAACTCGACTCACTTCTCATCATCATCATCATTGGCACTACAGCCGGTGTAGGGTCCTGGCCTGCCCGATGACTTTCTTCCAGTCACACCGATCAGCAGCGGGCTCCCACCTCTCTGCGTGGACGCCTAGCAGCTGCAGGTCCTTTTCCTCGACCTACTACCACATCATGCTTAATAGTCAGGAGCAGACAAGATTTTGTCCTTTTTAAATGCGTTCACCGGTGTAATAAAATGAGTAATAGCAACAGACCTCCGCACAACTCTAAAAAAAGTTTTAATTGATTTGTCGATAGGACGATATAATTGAAAAAAAATCTTAATTTTCAAACAATACATTGGTCCGGTGGGTAGGTGGAGATTCGTTGTAGTTGTTTTTTTGTTTTTTTTAACGCAACTAAAGGTCATGCAATAAATTAGTGAAATTTGGTCAATGGCAGTATTCTACCCCACCAGAATCCAGTTCAGTCGTCGTGCGCTCCACCATGTACCTCAGGGTAGTGATGGCCTTTACTCCACAAAGACACACAATTGTTTATCCGCGGCTCCCCCCGCCCGCCTCCTGGGCGTGAGTACAAATAAACAGGTGGTCCGCGGGATTAAAAGAGAGTAAACAGGGCCCCGGGGGTGCGGTAGGAAGTGCCACGGCGAGCAAAGCGCATGCGCACTCTGGCGCAGCGAGACGTTCTTGTGCGATGGTGTTGCAATGAGAACTCAAAGGTGGCTAATTGACGAAGTATGGTCCCGCGACACTAAGGGTCGAAAGGAAAGAAGAAAAATAATTTTAAAAAGGAGAAGGAAAAAAATAAAGAGCTCGCGAGCGCTTCTTGTGTGAGCGGAAAGCCAGAGAATGCAAGTTTTTGAGCATTGCCCCGGAGGCAGACTGCACATATCAGGGTAGGTGTTTATTTGATCTTCAGCTTGGAAACACCAATCTTTCCCTGAATTCGTCGTAAACAGACCCGGTCTCGTCCGCCCCCGTGTTTACTGAAGCAACCCTCTACCCCCGCCCCCGCCGCCTCCCACCTGATCATCTCGCCAGATTGTGCCATCGCCCTCGACGATAGGACACCTCGAACCAACTCTCCCCGTTCTCACTCGTGAGTCGTGACTTTATCATTCAACGGAACGGCCATTTAACTGGGCGAGCTTCGTCATATCGTAGCGATTTCACCATGACAACCACCAGTTTATCAACGCCACCTTGCCCTATATTTGCCTATGATTATTTACGTATGTTCATTAGTGTTACGTCGTATCACTCGACTCCCTGCTCATTTTGTCAGGATTGTCCAACATGACGGCCATCGGTTTCGGCAGGTTATCGCGACTAACGACACACACTCTGGAGAGCTTGAGATTACTCTCTTTGCCTAGTACCCGGGCAACCTGCGCCAATCTGCGGGGCAGTTGCATACATGCAACACTGTCTGAGCGTAGAGCTCCCTCGCCAACCAAGATCCCCAACGGGCATGCAGGGTTGTCGCGGTGCAAGTCGGGTTTAAAGCACTTTGTTTAGAAAACGTTATGTGTTACTCCTCAACTCACAGAGTAGATCGTCGCAGGACAATCCGGGAACTTTGGAGCGAAGAGTCAAGCTTCCTCTCGAGTAGACTATAAAGAGTATTTCTCTATTTCTTTATACCAACCTTCACAAAACAACTGTGCATGCAATGTTAGAGAATAAAGGCCTTGAATAGGACTGAGTGGAAGGGGCGGTTATGCATGTCAAAGCCCTACATGCGCCACAGTGATGGGATGAATGTACAAAACAAAGAAATGTTTTGTCATTTGTCATCTTTAATTATTTCTACAAAGTTACAAATGAAATTTTTAAAAACCATTAAAAAAAAACAAGTTTTTGACTATAAATCCTTTATGTACGAGACATAATCGGTACATCCAATTTATCTGAAATTTTGATACATCATTTTATCATCGACACGAGTCTGCCTGCAAAATTTCAGCTCGCTAGCTTACGAGGAAGTGGGTTAAAAATCGATCCAAAGTTTTTTCGGCACCGCCCGCCCGATTGCCTCAATCAGACACCATGAGTTAATATAAAGGTTGTTTTTTTTTAAATCCCATTTGCAGTTTATTTTTGGAGATTACCCTTAAAACCTGCAAGAAATAGCATTCAAATCATACAATTTCTTAAACAATTTTTAACAAATAAATTAGGAATCATGAAAAAAACACAATTAATGTCCAAATTTTTTCTTGGAGACCACAAAATATTGATCACTTATCACCGGTGGCGGAACGCACATAAAACGTATTAACTGTGTGATTTGTGCGGGACGATGTTGGTGGTTTAGTCCTGTGTGAATGTAGGGCGTGGGGTGGGTGCGAAGGACTGAGTTGTTGTCTAATATCAGCGGGTGATGAAATCATACATCCTTGTCCGTGACACGAGTGGTGATCTCTGTCAAATCAATTCGGATTAACGAGGGCGTTAATGTGATCAGGTCTTCGCCGACTTTTTTTTCCACCATTGCTTTTTTTTTATTTCATGGCATTGTTTAATCTCCCCCCCCCCAAAAAAAAATCAAACAACTATTTTGTTTGTTTGGTTTTGGTTGAGGTTTTTTTCGGGGGGAGGGGGTAGGATGGGGGGAAGAATTTGGATAGGGGTGGTCAGTTTTGCGGGACGACGAAGGGAAGTAGCGATTTTTTCTGGGAGGGAAGTAATTTTTTCACAGTTCGTTAGCAAGAAACTGCGTAGAAGTATTATTGGGTAGATAATCATGTTTGAGATTACATACTAAATAAGAGAGCTGCCCTCGGGGCTAGAAGATGGTTAGGGGTGCTAGAAGATGGCCTGTGACAGTAGGTTGGAACTGAAGTCAAGAAATGGACTCGTCCAATTCATCGCATCCCATCCGGCTCAAGGCGTGAAAAAAAAACAACCCTAAAATATGCCGTGCTATTTAAAAAAAATGTATGTAATAAATGTTCAATCGTTGTTTATGCAAATATATGTGTGATTAGAGAAAAGCCGATTCTATGAAGAAAACACGGAGGCAACTGATCTCACATTCCGTATATCCTTTATTTACTTGGAAGCGGTCTCCCTAGTCAATTTATTATTTCATGTCATGTCCTAGAGTCCTAAGATATAAATATGTATAAGCATTAAGTGGGGCTGTACCCCATCATTCAGTATTTTCCTTAATTAAACAGTAGAAAGTTTTACATGGTCATAGCCTTACAGAGGATCTCAAAATGGCATTTAATATTTTAGTAGAAATGAAAGAGGCTGTAAGTTGGTGGTTGAGTGACTTGCGCTCTCGACTGGCGTACCGATGGTCACGGGGTCGAATCTCCGCAAAGGCAGGGATTTGTTCTTGGGGCCAAGGGTGTCCCTGAGTCCACCCAGCTCCGAAGGGGTACCTGAAACTAGTTAGCGGAAACAAAGGCGGCTGGGAAGAGCGCGTAACCCTCATAGCCGTGGCATGTGCAATAATCTTCTGGATAGAAGAAACGTTTGTATAGATAAGACAATGTCAGGTCTCACTATTTTAACGAAGCCAGCTGCTCCATTTGGCGTTTGGGAATACGACATTCCAGTGCATGTGTTGGGCGGGTCTCACGTTTTCATTAGTACGGAATTGAATGCTGTGTCGTGAAATTATAGGGTTTTGTATTCGCTAGATATTTATATTTAAGTACTTTTCTTTCTTTTTTTCATAAAAGTGAAATATCATCGGTCTTCTCCGGAACCAATTTATGAAATATGAAAGTTACCGCCTTGAGGACCACTGTAAATAAAATAATAGTACCCACGGGACCATCACACAGAGCCCTGAGATCAAAATGATAAGGCGTCTCCCCGCCCCACCCCCACCACCCCCACCCCCAAACCCAAGGACCATGGTTTGTACATTTTGACAGTCCTTTGGTTGTTTATTTTCATACGTTTTGAATTATTTATGAATCGAGTCCGGTTACAGTTACAGCGACAAGGTCATACATTTTTATTTATGTTGGACAAGGTCATAAATGTTTAGTTATGTTGGACAAGGGCATACATTTTATTGTTCCTCTCTCGCTTCTGCTCTATTTTTCCTTTGCACTCTCTCCATTGTCTCCAACATTGGTTGAAGACATGACGTCTGAGAAGCTTCCAAATGTATTTTCCCCGAGCAGCAGAAATACCCCCCCCCACGGAACAAAACCTTCCACTTTAAAATTTTGTAAAATATATGTTTGTTTAAATTATTAAATCTTCTTCCGCTCTACTTGTACCATTTTTTTCTTTTTCAAATTGTTGTTCAAAATGTTACTAAAAAGATACTCATTTCTTGATAATTGACTTATGACTTAGAATGACCGGTTGGTTTTTTTTTAAAAAAACGTTAATTATGTATATGACTTTACACAAATCTCAGACAGACAGGCATACGGATACAAACACTTACCTCATTCCATTTGCGTGAAAAACACAGACAAATAAATCTATCTACTTCGTCCCGTCTGGCATTCGGGAGTTGAATGGGTTGACTCATCAAACCAGGAAAACAAATAAACTATCAACATTTAAAAAATCTATTTTGAAAATGCAAGACCAGACATAAATTATGGATGAGCTAGGGACGCAGTAATCTTCTGTACAGAACGAGAGTCTGTAATATATAAGATAAGTACATAATGTCAATGGACATTTTTTTTCAGTATAGCACATGGTGTCGACGGGTTAGGAAGCTGTGATACGATCTCTGAGATGACTTTGTTCCGGTGATTACATTGCCCTGTGCTGTGTGTTTTTACCGCACCCTGGTGGATAATTCGTCACAAAGAGAGGATGCCACACAAGATTACCCTGCCCCACACCCCTATAAAAATAATGTAATAAATTGCCTCATTAGTTGTTGTTTTTTTCCCCTTGCTTTTTGTCTTCTTTTAATAACGAAACAAATGAAATTCAACCCGGCCTATAGGATTTTTCATCCGTGCCAGACTTTTGATGACACGTTGAGCGTTTCCTTCCAGAGAGGGAGACAAAATCTAACTTCATTTGTGATATCTCTCTCCCTTTACAATACATTGTTTTATCATTTCTATACATATTTACTTTTCTTTTTGCATGTATTTTTGTTTAAACATATTATTGCTTTATTTTTTTTTGTGTGTGTTTTATATTCATTATTTTATTTATTTATTTATTTATTTTTATTTTATTTGGGGGGGGGGTATTGGGGTTGGGGCAGTGGCGAAATGAGGGAAGGAAAAAGGGGGTACACACGTCCTGGCCAAGGTACAGGGGCGCCAAAATGAGGCTTACAGCTTCACATTGTAATTGGTTATATATTATTTAAATAGCAAGGGGGCGCCAATGCCAATTTTATAGTTTGTCCCCGGGGCGAAAAATATCATCTTTGCGTTTCAAGGCCAAAATTAAGGAATAGTTAATATTAAAACAAAAATGTTGCACAACCCCTCATGTTAAATTTACTACGACGTCACCTTAAGTTTGTTCTATTTTTAGTTAAGAAATGGCAATAAAACTATTTCGATGTTGTGTAAATGTGTTGTAGTTTTTAATATTTAAAAAAAATAAATAATAATAATAATAATAGCCCCACTCCCCCACATTGCAGATATGTTAACAACTGCAATTAGAGTCGTAAAATGCCCGGCCTCATGAGAGCCGTCCTTTGAAGAACCTGTCCTTGGCACTGAGGCTTTGGGAATTGAAAAAAAAAGGGGGGGGGTAAGGATGTAAATGGTTTGTTTGTACGGAGTGTTGGCCAGACGAGTTTTGGATTGGAGAGTTCTGATTAGAATGAAATAAACTTATTTCGGTTTTTGCTTTGTTTGTTAAATATTCATTGCATTTAGAGCTCGGAGTTGCATCATTGTTGCTAGCGGGTTAGACTTTCATGTTTCACATCACGGGACGCGGTGGTCGAGTGGCAGTGCGCTTGACTGACGTACCGATGGTCACTGGTTCGAATCTATGTCAAGGCAAGGATTTGTTCCCGCTAGGGCATCCCTGAGTCACCCAGCTCCGAATGGGTACCTAACACTAGTTAGGCGGCTGGGTAATGCGTGGAACCCACAAAGCCTGTGAACGCTGCATCACTTGCCAACAGATCATCTGTCATGGTCTGTGGACGCAATTATCTTTTGCATAGAAGGAGCGTCTGTACAGATAAGATAAGGTAAGATAAGATAAGAAGATACAGTTATATTTCCTGGTAACAATGAAACTTTCATGTTACAATAAGTTCCGGTAACATGTAAAGTTTCAATGTTTCATTACTGGTAACAATTAGACGTCTTTGTTACAGATACAATTGGAAGTGAGTGTTACAAAAATAATCGTGGATAAGAATGACACGAATAAATATATGTAACAAGTGAAATTTCCTATTACAAGTAGAGCCCCACCTGACATGTAGATTTCATTTCTAAGATAGACTGCCTCAGTACATACAGTTCTAGGCACAGTCAGGGGTATGAGAATCACTGCGGGTGAATGGTGTTGCCTGAGTGTACACTAGTCACAGGTATGTTGTTTTAGTGAACTCTTGGTCACATGCAGAGTGGGCAGAGCACACGCGAGAGGTCAGGGAGAGACCAGTTGGGGTCAGTTCAGACCGGTCTGGCGAGATGGTCAGTTGCAGTAGGCAGTTGAGACTTGAACGTCGCCCAAGTCACTAGGGTTAGTGTCATCCACTGCGTAGGTCATGGTGTCAACCCCTTTCGACTAACCCCATAGACCTCCCCTGAGTCTGCCAGACCTAATAACTGGAACATACAGAATTTTACAATTTGGAGTCGCCCAATTTTGTGACGGTATCAACCGGTGCGGTCTGCACCCTCTCCCCGCATCCTCTAGTGACGCCTCTGAACTTGAATTCACTGTTGCAAATGAAATCATTTTTTGAAATAGTATTTCATGCTACGTTTTTAAATTTTCTGCTACCAGCATAGGCCACTGTCTAAAATAAAACTTCCCTAATGCAGAATTCAATTTTGTGATTATAAAATGTTAGATTGTATGGCAAAGACATTTCTGAGAGTGAGATGAGCAGACCTGGATTTTGAGAATGGCTAACTGAAAGTAAGGACTTGTTAGCCCATTAAAAAAATAAGAATTTTTAACCGATATATATATATATATATATATATATACAAATATATATATTAGGGGTGTTCCGGATTTCGGCTCCTTCTCCGGCAAATCCAGAATCCGGCCATTTTTATAAATTCGGCTCAGGCAGGATTTCACTTCATAAATACGGCCAAATCCGGCTTGTCGGAAGAGCCCAATTATATATATATATATATATATATATATATACTACTACTATGGCATCCGTCCATCCTCATGGGATGATGGCGTTTCCTCCTGCTCCTCTGCCCCCCTTCCCCTTTCTCCTGGCCCTTTTCTCCTCGCTCTTGACTGTAAGGGAAGCTTCCGCGACTTGGATGCCCTCGCGTACTTTAGCCCGCCAGGAGGTGCGTTCCTCAGCAATGGTTTCCCACGTTTTATGGTCTATCTGCGCCAGACTCATGTCTTTCTTGCAGACATCCTTGAAGCGCAAGCAGGGGCGTCCTCTCTTCCGCATACCAGTTGCCAGCTCACCGTAAAGCAGGGCTCTTGGAATGCGCTCCGAGTTCATCCTGCGGACATTCGTTATCTTGTCCTGCCACTTGATGTGCAGAATCCTGCGCAAGCATCGTAAGTGGAAGCTGTTGAGTTGCTTTGTTTGTTTGGCATAGGTCGTCCAGCACTCGCTGCCATAGAGGAGTGTGCTGAGCACGCAGGCCTGGTACACAGTGATTTTTGTCCTAGCAGTGAGCTGTGCATTGTTCCACACTCTTTTATTCAGCCTAGCCATTAATGATGAAGCCTTGCCGATTCTGGTTTCAATTTCCTTTTCCAGGGAGAGTGTGCTTGTGATGTTACTGCCAAGGTAGGTAAAATCATCGACGACATCCAAGGTGTTTCCCTCAATGGAGATTGCTGGGAAGCAGTCAGTTCCTTGTCTCATAATGTTGGTCTTTTTTAGGCTTATCGTTAGACCAAAATCTTTGCATGCCTCTGAGAACTTGTCGACCAAAAGTTGGAGACCTATCTCTGAATGTGAGGTAAGGGCTGCGTCATCCGCGAAGAGCAGCTCTCTAATTAAAACATTTTCCACTTTTCTCTTTGCACGGAGACGGCTGATGTTGTACAGATTTCCATCCGCCCTGGTATGGATGTTTACACCCTCGAAACAGTCCTCGAATGCATGACGCAGTAGCATCGAGAAAAAGATACCGAAGAGTGTTGGAGCCAGTACACAACCCTGTTTGACTCCGCTACAGACTGGGAAGGGTTCTGAGGTGGCACCATCGAAGAGCACTGTGCCGTGCATATTGGTGTGGAAGGACTCGATGATGGAGAGAAGCCGCGGCGGGCATCCTATTTTTTCCAATATACGTAGCAGACCCTCGCGGCTGACCAGGTCAAATGCCTTTGTTAGATCTATGAAGGCAACAAAGAGGGCTTTCTGTTGCTCCCGACATTTCTCTTGTAGCTGACGGAGTGAGAAGATCATGTCCATTGTTGACCGGCCAGCCCGAAACCCGCATTGTGATTCTGGGTAGACATTTTGCGCCAGAATTTGCAGGCGTTGGTAAAATTAATAACAACGGCCAGCGGCTGCTCGAGCTTTGCAGTACTCACAATCTGTGTGTAACTAACACATTCTTCAAATGCAAGGACATCCACAAAGTGTCTTGGAGACATCCCCGCTCCAAGCACTGGCACCAGCTTGATCTGGTTCTCACCAGGCGATCTGATCTGGCCAGTGTGCTCCAAACACGCAGTTACCACAGTGCCGACTGTGACACAGACCACTCTTTGGTCGCAAGCAGAATCAAATTAATACCAAAGAAATTGTGTCACTCAAAGAGCAAGGGTAAAACTCGCATCAACACGCAGAATATCAACTGCCCTGAGATAAGTGATCAACTTAACACCAAGCTTGAGCAAGCTCTTAAAGCCAACACCTCGCAGAAAGAAATCCCCAATCCGCATGATGCTATAGGGACAGAACAAATCGATGCGAATTGGCTCCATATTCGAGACACTATTTACAACACCTCTCTTGCCGTCCTCGGGAGGAAGGAAAGAAAAAATGCAGATTGGTTCGAAGCCCACTGGGTTACAATGAATCCCGTGACGGATATATATATATATATATATATATATATATATATATATATATATATATATATATAGGCTCCGCCAAATCCGGATTCCGGCCCATTTTACAAATCCGGCTTCGGTCGGATTTTAAAAAATTGAATCTGGTACACCCCAAAAATATATGCACACATATATGCAGACACACACACACACACACACACATTGTAGTAATATATATGTACCGTATATATATATATATATATATATATATATATATATATATATATATATATATATATATATATATATATATATATATATATATATATATATATATATATATATTGGACAGTGGGTCCCAGGTAAAGAGAAAATAATACACTATACAACAATCTAACAATAACAGCTTTTTACACAGCTGACACGGTATCTGACCCTGTATTTTACGAAAGCTCTACCTTACCATCTCGCCAAGTTAAACGAATAACATGTCTGTTCAGTAGACGGAAATGATTTTTCATTTACTTACTGTCACTATGACTTGCTGGCAGACCCGGAAAAAAAACATGGGCTCTCTAACTTGAACTGGCAATTAAAGTGTCTACAAGCAAGCAATACGGAAGTTTAAAAAGTGGTGCTTCAAGCGATAGAATAGAGCTAAGATGCCTTAGAGCTTACAAGCTTTAGAGTTTAAAGCCCTAGAGCTTAGTATTTTCAGAGCTTAGCTGTCTTAGAGCTTACAGGCCTTAGAGCTTTCAAGCCTTGGAGCTACAAGCTTTCGCACTTACAAGCCTTAGAGCTTACAAGCCTTAGAGCTTACAAGCCGTAGAGCTTACAAGCCTTAGAGTTTACAAACCTTAGAGCTTAGGAGCCTTAGAGCTTAGCAGCATGAGAGCTTAGCAGCCTTAGATCTTAAAATCTTAAAAGTCTTAGAGCTTACAAGCCTTAGAGCTTACAAGCCTTAGAGCTTACAAGCCTTAGAGCTTACAAGCCTTAGAGCTTACAAGCCTTAGAGCTTACAAGCCTAGAGCTTACAAGCCGTAGAGCTTACAAGCCTTAGAGCTTACAAGCCTTAGAGCTTACAAGCCGTAGAGCTTACAAGCCTTAGAGCTTACAAGCCTTAGAGCTTACAAGCCTTAGAGCTTACAAGCCGTAGAGCTTACAAGCCTTAGAGTTTACAAACCTTAGAGCTTACAAGCCTTAGAGCTTACAAGCCTTAGAGCTTACAAGCCTTAGAGCTTACAAGCCTTAGAGCTTACAAGCCTTAGAGCTTACAAGCCGTAGAGCTTACAAGCCTTAGAGTTTACAAACCTTAGAGCTTACAAGCCTTAGAGCTTACAAGCCGTAGAGCTTACAAGCCGTAGAGCTTACAAGCCTTAGAGTTTACAAACCTTAGAGCTTAGCAGCCTTAGATCTTAAAATCTTAAAAGCCTTAGAGCTTAGCAGCCTTAGACCTTACAAGCCTTAGACCTTACAAGCCTTAGACCTTAGGAGCCTTAGAGCTTAGCAGCCTCAGCGCTTACCAGTCATGGAGCTTACCAGCCATAGAGGTTACCAGACACAGAGCTTATAAGACATAGAACTAGGCAGCCTTGGAGCATACCAGCCTAAAGAGTTTACCAACACCATTCCCGAAATATTTAAATATTTAACAGCGCCGGCGGAATGCTATTTTTTTTAACGCCAATTTTTATGACAGTGGTGAAAACGGGTTTAATTGACCAAGCTTTCGTCACATCTAATATTTTGTTAGAACTTGAGGTAATCAAATTCTTTGAGAGCCGCGATAACTCTATCTGGACGACCTGTTCGTCGTTGAGAATTGGCTCCCCTGTCTGTTTGATGTAAAGCGGTAATGTTGTTTCAAATACCAATTAGTCTGAGAGGAGGTCCTTGAAAAGCGAGTCGGGAGAGGATCGTGAATGCGTATTCACTATTTTTTTAAATAAAAATGACAATAATCGATATTAAACTCTGTGTGGATTTCATGGGTTTGTGTAAGCCATCATTTAATTAGAAAATCGGTGATTTTAATTTAAATTCGCATGAGAAAATACTTTTTTTTTGAGTGACGTCATAATATGGTATAAAGGCCGACTTCGCAACGCCTGGAATTCGTCGTAATCGTATTCGTAAATACAGTTTACCCCCACGTTCTGGAAGCCAGGATAATGGAAGCGACGAGTCCGTTACTGGCGCGGAGGGGGGAAAATGCTTCTTTGACCAACTGGTTTAATACCATCTCTCACAAGGACGCCTGCTATTACTTCTCGTCTGCCCCGGTGTGTCAAGTCTGAGGCACGGCCGCCATAAAAATATTGGCAATTTCTTGCGGCAACACTGATCTGACTGATTGCTTTCTTACGACGGGACCAACGGGGGGAAGAGGAGAGGAGCTGGGGGTGGGTGGGGGGAAACAAACATTGGATTTGAAAGTGATTTGGTTTAAATATTGGTCGACGTTTGTCCGGTATGGGGTTGGGCTTCTCGTTATTTTGCATACAAGTTTGTTCCTCTTGTCCGGTAGTTTTTACAAACTTGGTTACAACTTATGCCCGTGGTCGTTTCCAGACGCTTGCTTTTGCAAGTGATTATGACGATGGCGTTCTGAAGCACAAACATTTGAGTAACTCTACAACTTTAGTGTTTATGTCAGCATACAAGATCTTTCTCGTCTCTTATATTATTACTAGTGTATTACCCGTAAAAAATGACGGGAGTTTTCAAAATGGATATATTTCAGTTTTTGTAATTGTCCCTTTTGCCTGAAAGCCGCATAGTAAATAATCAGAAAATGTAGAGACCAAGAGAGAAAAATTAAATCTCTTTTCCATATTGAACAATTTTATGCGGACGTTTGAAAATAGTGGGGTTTTTTTTGGGTGCAATATATTTTTCAAGGTTATTTTTTTTTAGCGGTGGGCTTTCTAAAATCTAGCGTTACGAACGGACATAGCAGAGTATATATTTTTGATTATATATACGAATATATGTGTTATGAGAAAACCTCCAAGCTTAGGCTTCGCGTTATATAAGTTTGCATGAATAATAATGATATAATCATGATAATAGTAAATGCATAGTGAATTACACACAGCATAAAGTGATACTGCGGCAAAGAAGTTTGAAGTTCGACGTATTAACAAATATTGCTGAGGAGTCAGCCGGACGTTAACTTGCGGCATTGAATAGTGTGCACCAATTATGAGTGCACCAATATACAGCACAGTGCATTAAAAATAAATTATGTGACTGTAATGTGATCCACATCACGCATATCTGTGATTTGAAGCCGTTTAAGCTTCATCGATGATTATGACTTGTCAGTTTATTCGCCCATTTGTCCATACATTATTAGCACACATTATCAAAACATGTAAAAAATAAACTGTAATTTGTACACATGTTAATAACTATTTATTTTGCATGAAACGTAGTAAGCAAAGTTTGTCACAGGATAACAGAAAAGATTAACTTATCAACTGTTAATCATATTTACAATTTAATATACACGTGTTAGTAATTCACATAAACGTTTTTATTGTTGTCAAGTCAGCACCTTTTCAAGATCTATTATGACTTGTCAGTTTATGCGCCCATTGGTCCATACATTATTACCTTTACATTATCAAAAACATGTAAATAAAAAAGTGTAACTATTTACAAATATGAATAACAACGAACTATTTATTTTGCATGAAACCTTTGAAGTAAAGTTAAGACGGATAAAAGAAAATATTAAAGTATCAACTTTAATATACACGTTTTAGGAATTCTAATAAACGTTTTCATTATTGTCAAGTCAGCACCCCTTCCAGTTCTATATTAAAAGCAAAGATTTTTTATTCAAAATTAGTCTAAGACGCATTAAAATATTACATGTAAATAACAATTTAAAAAAAACTATTGTGGGGAGGAGTCCAATTTTTTTTTAAACATACAAATATGCAAACTCAAAGTGTATAAAAGAAAAACAAACGCTAAACTGAAGCATAAGTTGACAAATTTCATTTGCAGTAATAAATATTGGCTTTGTAGTTCAAAACGCATCGAAACTTGACAACCGAACGACAACCAATTGTAAATTTCATAAACCGAAAAACGAATGTTATATATTAACTAGGGGCAAGTACCCGGCTTCGCCCGGGTTTAACAACAACAGCAACAACAACAAAAACAACAACAGCAACAAAACAACAAAATCAAACTACAAAAACAAAACAACATCAAACAACAACTACAACAACAACAGCAACAACAACAAAGCAACAACAACAAAGCAACAACAACAAAACAACAACTACAACAACAACAGCAACAACAACAGCAACAACGACAAAAACAACAACAGAAACAGCAACAGCAACAAAACAACAAAAACAAAACAACAACAAAAACAACAAAATTAACAACAAAACAACAACAAAACAACTACAACAACAACAGCAACAACAACAAAGCAACAACAACAAAACAACAACTACAACAGCAACAACAACAAAGCAACAACAACATGAAGGGCATTGTCGTCGCAGGGCAAGGGATGTGGACAACAACAACAACAGCAAAAACAACACAAAAGCAACAACAGCAAAAGCAACAACAACAGAAACAACAACAGCAACAACAACAAAAACAACCACAAAAACAAAACAACAGCAAAAACAACAAAAACAAAACATCAATAACAAAACAACAACAAAACAACAACAACAACAGCAACAACAACAAAGCAACAACAACAAAACAACAACTACAACAACAAAAGCAACAACAAAAGCAACAACAACAAATCAACAACAATAGCAAAACAATTATTTTATGGCGATAGTTGCCTTCTTGTTAATCTCGACACCAAAATGTTTATTATTTTGCGTCATTATTTTACGTCTTAATTTTCAATAATTTTTTATTTTATATAGCTCATATAAGGAAAAACTACATTTTGGGCCCCCGGCCCCCAGTATCTTATATATATGGAACGAAACCTGTTTAATAACCCTTCCGGTATAATTTTGTGTACGTGTACCAAATTTCACGTTATTTGGTTGTCTGGATCTTGAGTTATTAGGGAACAGACAGACAACAAATGCGTCTTATATATATAGAGATATAGAAAATTAAATTTATAATTACGTACGTAATATTGACATGGACACATACACAAAAACGGACATTTAATACAAAAAAAAATAATAATATTAATCACATCAAATGAAACATTGCTCTTTTTACTTCGTTCCCGTCACACATTAATAAAAGCTCAAATAATGACGTCACGTCACAATATTTTATGGTGAGCAAAACATTTTGTTATAATCTCGAAAGCATCTTTTTATTTTTTTTTATCGGGAGTTACCTCGCATAGCGTAGGACTGACTGACAGACACTACTGACTTGCGTGACAATTGCAAATTATATAGTTTTATGATGCCGTCGTGTTACGAGATTTAACCAAGTTAATCTTTTACATTGGCCTTAGAATAGATAGACAATGAATTATACGAAAAAAGTTGTTTTTTTTTCATTTTATAAAATGCGCACAGCCTGTAATATAAACAACGATTAACTTAAATCTACGATCACAAAGAAGCAACAAATATACTTTTCAAAACAAGCACAAAATTTTATTTTAAAAAATGCTCTCATGAAAATCGGACCCGTTGCCATTAATTAGTTTGGTAGACATCTAACGTATGAAAGATCATCGCTTCAGATGAAGGAACGGCGCTTTCTAAACTTTTATGGAATGTTTATGTAGCGTTGTTTTAATAGAACCCTTCCTAAGACATTATTATTTTAATAATGATGACCTTATACAATCAAAAAATGTGTGGTATCGCATTTCCACGAAGCACAAGAGTTTCGAGGATGGAGTAAAGAAGCTGTCAGTTCAAGGACGAATGTTTAGTGCTTTGCTCCCTACGCCGGCCTGTCACAAACTTCGTGCTCTTTTAACACCTAAAGAAGTGATACTACTTACCATAAACACCTGCAGAAGTGATACTACTTACCATAATCATAAACACCACGAGACGTGATACTACTTACCATAAACACCTCAAGAAGTGATACAACTTACCATAAACACCTCAATAAGTGATACTATTTACCATAAACACCCCCAGAAGGGTATACTACTTACCATAAACACCTGCAGAAGTGATACTACTTACCATAATCATAAACACCACCAGACGTGATACTACTTACCATAAACACCTCAATAAGTGATACTATTTACCATAAACACCCCCAGAAGTGATACAACTTACCATAAACACCTCCAGAAGTGATACTACTTACCATAAACACCTCAATAAGTGATACTATTTACCATAAACACCCCCAGAAGGGATACAACTTACCATAAACACCTCCAGAAGTGATACTACTTACCATAAACACCTCAAGAAGTGATACTACTTACCATAAACATCTCAATAAGTGATACTACTTACCATAAACACCCCCAGAAGTGATACTACTTACCATAAACACATCCAGAAGTGATACTACTTACCATAAACCGCGTGCCGGAAAGAGCTCAAGCAGGCCGCAAGCCTGGGCATCTTAGCGCCCCGTTATTTTTCCCACCACAGCATCTGGTCCTGGCCAATGATCCCTCTAAGGTTCGTTGGACCGTGTGCAAAATAAAAAGCTCGTGTGCAAAAATGCATAAAATCCAATTATTTGTGCTAAATTTTACTTTTACTCCTCACAAACAGATATTATATATTATACTTACCGAAATTTGCTGCGCGGTAGTTCTAAACTGCTGGGCGGCATCTTTCAGATATCAGAACATCGGAGTCCCGACAGCCCTCGTGGAGCAGCTCGAGATTGATGATAGCTTCGACCGCACGTTGTATTTTTTTTTGGAGTCCCATAACATCGTGGTCGTTTTAACTCTGAAGTCGTAAGGGGTTCTAATGTTTCCATTAGAACATTCTCGGGCTTGGTAGACCTGGTGGCGCCCATCCCTCTCCAGTCTCCAGGTCAGCGGAGGACTTTCTTAGCTTGTTCATTCGTCAACATTTTTATAGTGGCTTTAATGTGGGATCGATCCCACGCCCCTCAGCTTGTGAGGCGAGCGCACTATTGACTTCGCTATTCAGCCGTTTTTTTTTGTTACATGCTAATAAATATTTAAAAAAACAACTCGTTTTTAGTCTGGTACACCCCTTGCCAACCCACCTCTTCCATCTAAATCTATCTGAAATTTGTCTCATATGAAACCTCCCTGACCATTTCACCTTACGTCATCTGCGTTATATATTTAATTACAGGGCCGCCGCACTAAAAAAATATAACGTCTTCCATTTTAGGAGATTCTAAATTTATTATTGGACCCATATTCGCCCTCGCCACTTTTTATTTAATCTGCTCTTATTGATCTACGGCCTTTGATTCAAACCAGCCGAATCTCGATATTTTTTCAACTTTCTACTTGAGATTTGCCAACTATGACAACCCATCCAAAGCTCGACACAATTAGACTGAGGGTTAATGCCCCTTGTTGGCATCTTAGGGTTAATGCCCCTTGTTGGCATCTTAGGGTTAATGCCCATTTTTGGCATCTTGCATTCATTTCAGGTGGATAATTAATCTTTGTTTCTAACGTCTTTGGAATCGACCTAGTTCCTAATTTGTTATCAATTCCTGTTGGCTTTCTAATTGAATCGAATACAGCCGCATTTCAAAAAAATTGAATGACTCATAGGGTGACCAAACCAAATCGTTTTCTTTACATATATGTAGCTAATAAAACCAAAACAGTTTCCTGACTTAACCGCCACCCCCCCCCCTTTTTTTTTCCCCTTTTCCCCAAATCTTCCTCTGTGCAGCTCACCTCATAAAAATATTTCTTTCAAGAAATTTGTATTATTTGGTTATTTTTGAACGTGCACTTATCCAATAGCCAAAAATCTATATTGTTTATTTAAAAAACTGAATGTGTGGCCGCCGTAAAGAATTCATTATATTACTCAACATTTCTCATGGGCAAAGATCATGATTGAAATGGCGAATACAAAAGTGTGTTGTTAATAAGCCACCGCGTGTTAAGACAGAAAAGAGACAGTAAAACCTTTAGGTGCAAGGTGGCAAGAAAAAAAAGATTAAAATAAATTAAAAACAAAACAAACAAAAAATAGCGGTATTTTAAAACAAAAGATAAATACAACACTTTTGGCACCGCAAGTTAAAAACAAATTAACCGCAAATGTGTGACGCACTAGCTACGCGTTATGCACCACACACAAATGGTGTGGCGCGGTACAGAAAGGTACCAAAAAGGTTGTCCACGTTTTTTAAGGGTCATCGAACGATAATTGTAGGAGCCGACCGTCGACCTTCCAACCTAAAAATGAGCTGAAAATATTCTGGGACTGACAGGAAAGGCCAGAGATATTTGTGGCGTGGGGGCATTCCAAGAAAAAGTAAAACGACGTCACATAAGAAAACAAAATGCCTATCAAGAAAATGATGGACTGAGACGGAGGGGAGAGAAATGGAGGCAGGTTTTTTTTTAAAGGTGTAGATTCAAGAAATGTGGTTGCTGTGCAGATATAAGATTTTTGGACATGGGCTAGAGGTTGGGGTGGGGGGGGGGAGAGAGAAGGGATTCAGTTTGAGGGTAAAGAGAAGAAAATAAAGATGGAATCGGGGCGTTAAGCTAAAAGATAGGGGTGGGGGGGGGTCGGGAGTTTTCAGGGTTTAGGGCTAACACACTAAAGGACAAAGTGAAAAGAAGGGAGGTATTTGAACGCATACAGCGAGTGAGGCAGTAAACACAACTAGTGTGCAAATAGAATGATATCGAGGGAAAGTGTTTGGTTAGATTGGGTAATGACGTCATTTAAGCTGGTCAGCGAGTACGCTAACATTATGTTTGTGTCATACAATTATTTTTTTTTGAAATTGCAAGCGAAACATTACCTCAACGCACGCATCCGACTTTGAAACTACGAAATCTGGTCTTAAGTGGGTCTCATTTTTAGAAGCTATTGTAATTTGGGGCCGTCCATAAATGACGTCACACGATTTTGGCCGTATTTTCACTCCCCCTCCCCCCTCGTCAAGCGTCGTCAAAAAAAACTTAGACCCCCCTCCAATAGGACATCACAAAGCTTTCCCCCCCTAAAAATGTATTTTCTTTTTTTTGTCATTTAAGTGTCTATTTAGTGTAAGGTTTCAATCCAATATCGTACCACGCGTGAGGCCATGTAAAACGTCACAAGATAAATTGTGGGAGATCAAATATTTAAGTAGAACTTTCATTTAAATTTGCCAGTTTTGATGTGACGTCACATTTCTCAAACACCCCCTCCCCCTCGTCACGCATCGTCAGCCCCTCCCCCCTAGGAGCGTGACTTTATTTATGGACGGCCCCTTTATTTATTTATTTTTTTAGTGATATCTTGTGACTTTTGGAAAATTATCTGCTCTCTGCTTTTTAAAAAAAATATTATAGAAAAAAAAACGTCCAAAATTTAGACTAGAAATATCGTACGAAAATAAGTGGGGGCTATTGTAGAGTTTTCCATCTACATGAAAAAAAAATGTGCCCATATTTAACGCACATTACAAGTTTTGAACTATCAGCTATACAAAAGGTAACTACGGTATGTCAACGCGCACATTTTTAACGCTGTTCTCGATATACCATTCGATTTTTAACCTCAGATTTATTACATAAATAATTATAAATTATATTTGATCGAACAAAATAAAATATTATATTTGGCACAAAACGCACTTGTGGTCTTTTTAAGGAATCTCGTTAGCACAGGTATCGTGAATTTTATCAATGCTATTTAAAGTAGCTTGGTTTTACTGATGTCCCATCGCTAAGAAAAGTATGACTATTGAAAGACGGAAAACTGATATATCTTTATTTTACAATCAGAAGGGAGAACTAATCTGATCATGGATTTCAAGAGATGAAGCCGAAATCGAAGGGGTTAGGTTTCTATTTTAAGAGAAAATAATTTTTTTTAATCCTACAGTCACTTGAACTTTCGTGGGCACACTTCACACATCGTTTTCTCTCTCTGCATCTATCGCACACTCGCTCACCTTACGCATCATTCATTTGCTCATTTCGTCCCCATCATACAAGGGTACGGTTAAACCGACCCCCCGCGGGCATCTCGCCACTTGTCGTCGCCTCGTGTTCCGCATATCGATGGCCCAATATCGCGAGCTCGGGGCGGTTAATTATAAAACACAAAGGGCGACACTTGAGCGCAGACACCCCGCGCTAGACCTATTCTATTTACCCTCGCGAGCGCCTCGGAAATAGACTGCCAAGGGGCGTGTCACGAGGTAGACAGCGGGTCTATTGCAGTAGAATACAAAGTTTGCACTTCAGTGGGACTGTCGGTGTTTTCTTTAAATACAACTGTTGACTCATTTTGTTTGTTTGTTTGATTTTTTTTTAAGTTTGGGGGCGGAGAGGGTCAATAAAAAGATTGAAATTGATCGGCTCGTTGATCTCAATGGAGACCAGTGGTAGTAAATAACGGTGATGGAAGAAGGTGCTTAGTCTCAACAACTTTAAATCGGTAACCTTTTTTTTTAATACACCATAATGAAAATCACGTCTAGACTTGCGCTGCTCTGGACAAACTTTTGGGTACACGATAGTAAACTGAGACTCTCTGAGTTGTGTATTGTTTAAACAAATAGACTCTCAGAGTTGTGTATTGTTTAAACAAATAGATTCTCAGAGTTGTGTGTTGTTTTAACAAATATTTTACAGGTTCATATTCCACCGAGTGTTGTGGGTGGCTCTGGTTTTTAAATAATGTTTCTCGTTTATATAATTCTGAGAAAGAGTTTTTTTAACGTAATATATTGTGTGATGTAGTTAACAAACACTTACAGATGTCGCAGAGGTTATTTTATTCAGTTATTTGGATTATAAAAAATTTTGGTAAATATATATATATATTTTTTTTTAATTTTCAAAATAAAAAAACAACATTTATCATAATGACTGAAGCACACTAAAAAATAAATTAAAAATATAACAAAAAGTTTAAAGTATTTAACATATTCCAAATATGAATTCTGTTTTAAAGACTTGTGCAAGTGTATGTGAGCGCTTCATGAAGTCTTAAAGAATATGAAATCAATTTAAACTAATTTTTTTTAACATTAAATTTTGAAACAAATATAAACTGCTCTAAATTTATTTTATGTTTTATTTTAAAATATTTTGTACATGGTTTCGTGTCGTTTAAACTTGTCTTTGACGAAAAGTCTAATGCTATGTAAAGTTATTTTGGAATTTTTATGAAATTTTCTGAGTAATGAAATGAACTATCATCTGCCTGTAACCGACTGAAATGTTTTTTACTTTCAATTTAAAGTCTTAAAATACTACATTGCTTGTATGCGCGACCCTACTTCTAATCCGTGGAACTAATCAGAAAGTTATAACACATTTAGCTATGCTTTAAATTTGCCCAAAACTTCATGGATTCTAGAGTAGAACTACGTAAAAAAGCTTGTGCAACATCCACGTTCAACACACTTCCGGCAACACATCCTTCAAAACTAACTTCTTTTATCACACTTCTCTGAATATTTTCCTTGACCATTTTCGAATTTTTGAACTCATTTCTCTGCACAAACTTGTAATCCCAATTCTTAAGAATCCGCTTCTCTGAACCTAGTTGTTCAGTTTAGCTGTCGTGAATGGGCGATCGCAATGTAAAGATTAGCAAACATCAACAGAAGCACAGACAACACTAAGGATTTAGATTTTTTTGTGTTTTACCTCCATTCAGTTATTGGTATTAGAATAAGTGGAAAATCGTGATGTTAATGAATTTCATCGATTTGATGGAACCATTGAATTGTAGAGTGTCAAAGTATCGGACTTTCGCCCCCTCCCCCCGAGATCAACAGTATCACAATTTAAAAGGTATCGTTTTACTCCCCCCTCACGGTATCGGACGTGACAATAGACTCCGGAGTGTGCCATGAACTTTGGCCAGCGGAACACACGTGGCGGTAAAATACACAAGTGGCCAAGAAACGCATCTTCGATCTCAGCAGCACCACCTCGATTACAACAGCCGTCGATGTAGACCCGTGTTCTATTATCTCTTGACTTAATCGATACCACTGATTTAATCGAAACATGAGATCGGATCGAAGTGCTCAGCACGACTACGACCACAAGTTTTGTCACACAATCAAATGGCTTGTTCCTCTATATAATATGTCTCGCCCGGTTAGAACTGGAATTTCAGAGACAACGATATTTTGATTGGTTGGCGATTGATGTCTGGCCTAAAGAGATCCAAGGACGAGCGGTTGAGTTATTTTAAAATGATAACTTCTGGAAAGAGGATAACGGTTGTGTGCGTATTCGTTTAAAGACCAAAAGAGAGAGAGAGAGAGAGAGAGAGAGAGAGAGTGAGAGTGTGTGTGTGTGTGTGTGTGTGTGTGTGTGTGTGTGTGGTGTGTGTGTGTGTGTGTGTGTGTGTGTGTGTGTGTGTGTGTGTGTGTGTGTGTGTGTGTGTGTGTGTTTGTTTGTTAAGGGGCGAGAAGGATGGACACGTCTGGAAGGGGGGGCTGCGGGGAAACAGTTAATGCCACAAATCAAATTTGGACGTAGTGGCACGTCCTAAGTATCCTACGCATGGAATGACATTTTTTTTTAAAATCCTGAACTTAAGCCCTAATAGAACCACGGGAAAATTCTCCTGGAATAGAAGGGGGTAAAAGCCTGGGGGACACCCCGGGGCTGTCAACTCTGAGTGGGCTGCCTGGACACACACACACGAGGAACACGATGGAAAGTGTCTTCTATGTATTTAACTCAAAAGGGAGTTATGGCACCACCCCGAGTCAGCCTGCGAGCCTTTTTTTCCATAGATCGGCGCTAGTCTGGGTCACAAGGGTATCGATGATGACAGATATATTTCTACCGAATAATCTGTTTAAACTTTTATTGTAATTTTTTTAATGAGTTTTCCTCATCACAGTATAGAAGCTGGATCTTAGTTTCATATAATTATATTATTTCAGTCGGCGAAATGCAGGATTCTCCGATGACCCACCGCTGGATGTTGGTATAACTAGAATGATGATGCTGATGCTGTATGCGTATTTTCGGGAGTATTGGATCTTATTGATGTTTTTTCGAAAGAGAATCATTATGGATGTCCTGGATATCGCAAAGAAATACTAATGTAATCATGACTTTAACCATCACTTCGTAAAAATAAAAAATAAACATTTCATTGGTCATCACTTCATCCATTTCACCAATTAATCCACAACTTCACCAAACACAAAACATAATAAAATAAATAAAATTTTATGCCATACCTTCAAAAAACACCACCATCATATACGCAATCTATATATAATAGACCAGGCAATCAATAATGACAACTCATCCTCAGCAATTATTCCACATTTCACTTCATTCCCGTTTTCTATGCAGCCAAAATTTTGCTTTACAGCGGACTTATGGTGTTCTTGGCATAATCAAGGCCCTTGGTATAAGCAAAGCTCTTGGAACAATCAAAGCCCTTGGTATAATCTGACCCTTTGGCATAATCAAAGCCCACGGTATAGTCAATGCCCTTGGTATAATCAAAGACCATTTTACATCCATTGAACCTAATGCATGCTATTATTAAGGTCCATATCAAGTTTAGACAACATCATACAAACTTGCTATGTTGCTCTGAATTCATCGCAAAGTGGGTCTGGGTGGCCCTACCACGACATAGTCAAGCACCTCCCCCCAACCCACTCCCACCCCCTACCCCCCGACCATGCACGCGCTGCCGTTCCTGGTCCAACCAACAGTAAACAAACATGTATCCGAGCGCTGATACAGCCAGATATTTGAGTGTCAGATACGATGTAATATCTCGCACACTCGGGGGGAAAGCTTTCACTGCATCAGTGGGTCTTACGTTAGTGTTTCACGATGCATGTATATCTCGAATTTATCATTTACACCAAATCGCAATAGCTATGAAACGAGAGTAAGGAATTCAACTTTTTTAAAAAAAAATATGAGTGATACCTTAAAATGTAACATCTGCTTTACGAGTGATAAGGTCAATGTAGCATCGTCTTTGAGTGTGGTGGGGTCAATGTAACATCTGCCTGATGTTTTTTAAGGTCCATGTAACACCTGCTTGATGTGTGGAAAGGTCAAATTAACATCTGCTTGATTTTTTCGGTAAGGTCAATTTAACATGTGCTTTATGCGTGGTAAACCTTAATTCAATATATGATTGCTTTTAGATGAGTACTTTTTATATATCCGCCCTGCAAGTAATTGACATGTACTTGACTTAAAGCGGTAGACCCCAAGGTGCACTAGAGCTACGTCCGAAACTGGAAGTTTTGGTCAGCTCCAAACTTCACCAATAGAATCGGTGTTTGGCCGAATGATCTTAACCGACGTCCGATGTACTTTGACTGACCAGCGGCGAGACCACTTTAGCCGGCTATTTGGAAAAGTGGTGGGAAATCCATATTCGAAATTTCATGCGCGGATGATGCAGAAAAATGTCGCTTAAGTCGAGGGAAATAAGATGGTGTTCTTTGGCAAGGCCTGAGTCGTATGTTTATTTTCCATTCTGTGCTAGAGACAATCAGACCCATCAGGACATAACAAAAAATAAAGAAGGAATAGTACAGGAAAGGAAATATATTTACCCGACTTTGAAGTATTTGAACTAGTTATAAATAAGCGAAAGAGTACAGTCGAAAACCTGGTGATATCTAAAGTGACATTGTAGCTTTAGTACTAGGGGGTATTGTTTTAAATCATTTGTTTTTAATCAACAACAAAAAAAACACAAAACAAAAAACAAGTAAGTTACAGGCATAAAACTCAGTTAGTTAATATAATTCTGGTAAAATAACAATGATAGCTTCAGGCCATTCTGCAAACTGGCTGGCTTCTTTTCACATAGCAGAAAATACTGGACCTAAAAATCGTTACTCAACAGCAACATTAGCTAGTCCCTATTTTGGCCGGCATTTTCCCTTGATCAAATCTTAAGTCTCTTTCACAAATAACAATACTATATAATCTAATAATGTAATGTGTGTGTATATATAAGTAAGTTAAGGGTGCTAGAACCTCTGGTGTACTCTGCCTGTGAGTTCACTAATGTCGACATGGCAGAAGTACGAGATGCCATCTCGAAAGCGACTTAATGGCTTTTTAGGAACGGCGTTGCTGAGGCCAATGCTAGAATTCTGCATGTATGCCATGTTATCTGTTTCTATAAAGTAACCGGTGGATTGGCAAATTGTGTATTTATGTGGCTAAACAAAAAGTCAAAAGTCACCAATGCATACTGTTGTGTTCATAAGTCATCCAAGTTTACCGATGAGTTCATTAGTCACCAATGTTTACCGATGAGTTCATTAGTCACCAATGTTTACCGATGAGTTCATTAGTCACCAATGTTTACCGATGAGTTCATTAGTCACCAATGTTTACCGATGAGTTCATTAGTCACCAATGTTTACCGATGAGTTCATTAGTCACCAATGTTTACTGATGCGTTCATTAGTCACCAATGTTTACCGATGAGTTCATTAGTCACCAATGTTTACCGATGAGTTCATTAGTCACCAATGTTTACCGATGAGTTCATTAGTCACCAAATTTTACTGATGTGTTCATAGTAACCAGCGCTTACCGAAGGAAAAGAAAAAAAAGTATTTTCTTGGCATCTTATAGGCGTTTGTTTACATCATAACTCATATTTCCATTTCTTTGTAGTATGGCTGTCCGTTTGTTCTGAATTGAGTTTATATTTCGACATTGCCCCCACAGGCGAAAAGATTATTTACCGAAAGTTTTTTTTTCCGTATCAACGATCACCGTGGTTTCAAATAAAAAAGCGATATTGCTTAATTCGTAGTGTAGACTAAAACTATATACGAGTTTCATGAGGTGGATAGTCAGAGATGCATGCACTGTCTTGTCAGCTGTTTAAAAATTGTTTGTTGCATCAATATGTTTGGCTGTCTCGTTTAGCTGAGAAATGAATGCATTGATAACTCGGCTTGGCTCCCTTTCAATCAGCCGTTCTCGGGTTCTGCCGGAAACCTGTCTTACTAGGCCTCTGTTATTAAAGGGATTTTGTGTACATAAAAAAAAACATACATAAAAATTCTGCCCGCAGGAGAAACGTCGGGTCGGTCCTGATTGGAAAGTTGTTATTTGTTTATTTCAACCTTGTCGGAAATCAAAGACCCTAAACTCTCTGAATCACTGTGACTTTCATGTTTTTGTTGTTTTTTTTGGGTCTGTTGAAATAGTTCCAGTGATAAACAACCTCCTCTTTCACAATCTTTTGCCAGATTCGCTTCTTTAGCTCCGATTAAGCATCTTTAGGCAGATATTGAATAGTTTCGATGCAGTTTCTCTCTGTTAATAACATATTTTCCGTGTGGATTTCTCCAACAGAAGAACATAATTCCATTGTATCTCTTCAGGTCTGATATAAAGTGCCAAGCTTGCATTCCTTATATTTATAGTATAATAAAAAATTTCATGGAAATTACAATATTTCGAAAATACAGTTCTAGGTTAGCTTATCAGCTTCAATATTTATTTATGATATAGTTTCAAGTAATTATTATTATAGTCTTTCTTGGATGATATTATAGTACCGATGTAGTTCTCATAATGAATAATTTCAGCAAGGTGTGAAACGTCTAGCCATCATGACAAAGCTTCAATGCAACATATCTTGTCTTATACTATTGCCCCCGTTGTAGCCCCTCTAGAATGATACACGTCTATAATGAAGCTCCCTAGGACCCCAGTTTGAGAATAACCTGTTGTTATACTATGGCCGTTGGAGCCCCTCTACAATGATCCAAGTCTGTAATGCAGCTCCGTAGGACCCCAGTTTGAGAATAACTCGCTGTTCTTGCTCTACAGACAGAAACCATCAGGACTGATATCAATCTTGTAACACCATCGCGAAACTTGTCTCCCCCCTCGCATTTTGCTCATCTCCCTTCGCAGATACCTGCAGGCAATCGGATCCTGTTGTGCGAGACACGGGCCGCGAGATGGAGTCGAACAAACGTGCGAACAGATTTACGCGGATCTTAGCCCGCGTGGAACTCTATCGCTCGGTGATCTCAAATGCTGACACGGGTCCTGTCACATTACCTTGTCACGCTCGCCCACATTTTTACAATAACTTTCCATTACAGCAGAGGCGGTAATTGATGCTGCATGACGCCCTCCGTCTTTCTTCAGCTTCAGTGCCCTTCGTTCATCTTTAGTGCCCTCTGTTCATCTTTAGTGCCCCCCGTTCATCTTCAGTGCCCTCCGATCATCGCCAGTGCACTCCGTTTATCTTCAGTGCCCTTCGTTCATCTTCAGTGCCCTCCGTTCATCTTCAGTGCCCTCCATTCATCTTCAGTTCCCTTCGTTTATCTTCAGTGCACTCCATTCATCTTTAGTGCCCTCCGTTCATCTTCAGTGTCTTTTTCCTTCTTGAGTAGCATCGTTTTTTCTTCAGTGCCAATCGTTCATATTCCATTGTCTGTGCCTTCGTTCTCCTTCAGTGCCCCCTCTCTATTTTTTTGTCACCTTCATCTTCAGTGCAGTGCCCCGCTCGGTGCCCTCTGCTACCTTCAGTGCTTCCCGTTCATTAAAAGATCCACCATCTAAATTATTATTGTTTATTCTTGCTTCTCGTTTTGTCATTGTTTTTGCATGCCCGGTGGCCTACTGCTATCATACACAATAGCCAAACCAACTTAAAATATTTGAAATTAAGCAAACAAACTTACCATCTAACAAATTTGATTATAAGCAAACGAACTGACAATTTGATATAACAGACATTAGACAAATCAATATGATACAGTTCATTACTTTAAAAAAAACACCTGACCATATTACGTAACTGGTATTAGGTAAAACCATATGACAATATTACGTAACTGACATTAGGAAAGACCCATTGACAATAATGCGTAAATGCCATTAGGCAAGCCAACTGTCATTATACTGTGCAAATGAGAAAAATATTGCTTTAAGGCAAACTAAATGACAAAGTAACAAATGCAATTAATGAAAAATTCTTATTAATTAGAAATAAATAAATTTTTCTATAATTAAACTCTTTAAGACATATTTACGTCTTAAATCGCACAACCCGGAAAGAAAATTACGCCAAACGTGTTTGACCTAACAAAGAATCGTGACCAGGGAGTAAAGTTTTGACTAGTTCAGACACGACAACAAACAAAAACAAAACGAAAAATCCACTGTCTAAAACCATAAATAGTTCCCAACGACTACCAACTAAAAAAATGTGTGAGGTACGGACTGAGGTCCTCCAGTCCATTGCCTCTCAAAGTGATGGTCCGAGGACCGGTGCCGGTCCGTGGGCCATCCGATGCCGGTCCGCAGAAGTTACCAAGAAATGACATTTCGCTACCACGTCAGTACAGGCAAAATAGTTCACGGGTCACTGGCGCAATGGAAAAACTTCCTGCCGGTCCGAAATACTAAAAAGTTTGAGCACTGCTCCAGTCTAGACCTTTCTGTCCTATCTAACGATGAACTGTCGATGTGTAACCTCGATCGTTATCTGCATGAATTGCTTATAGACGACCATCCCCCTTGTCTCCGGGCACGTGCAAACCATTAGGACCAACGGAAAAACGCCCTGTACTTATCCTTCAGGTTGTGACATCAGCTCTAAGGGAAAGCATTTCGCTTACCCTCTCCTGTTGTTATTTTATCTTTCTTTTTTTTTCTTCTGTTTTTATGTGACAGTTATGAACGCTAACATTCCATCTGGGTTTTTCTTGACAGTTATTGCCCTCTGGTATCTTCACCCCCACAAGCATGTATTTATTTACGCGATGCCGTTTGTTCAACTTTTGAAGCCACCGATCTTGGCGTAACCCCCCCCCACACTCCCCCACATCCCCATCCCTGTCGTAACAACGTATAAAAAACGCAACCGCATAAAAAAGATGACTATTTTCGTTTGTCTGAGCGATGTTTCTCTTGGCAACCGACAGTGGCATAACCTTAAGGATCGGAGCTGTAGACTGTCAGTTAGCCAACGCCTATGTACACGGGTGTCAACATGTGGTCAAGACACCGCAGTCTGTTGTATCACTGACCGCTCATGTTCATATAACCAACCAATCAGAGGCGGGTCAATCTGTCGGATGACATCCCGCTGGACAGCGGTCAAGAATCTCCTCTAAAGTACAAGATATTATCAATAAAATAATTAAAAATAATTACTAATAAGTTCGTCTTGCTATATTTCGTGCCGCGGCGTTCAAGAAACAACTGATAACTGAAGATCGCCATACTCAAAGATGACGGATATGTAAGATGGCTGAGGTGTAATATGGCTGACGTGTAAGATGGTGTGCATGTTAGATGATGACGGACGATTAATACACGTGATACGTAAGATGGCGCATGCGTAAGATAGTAAATGTGTAAGATAATGGATGTGTTACACGGATGAGTTCAAAGACGGCTGACGTGTAATGGCTGGTGTGTAAGATGGCGGATGTGTAAGATGGATGATGTGTGAGACGTCTGACGTGTAAGACGTCTGACGTGTAAGACGGCTGATGTGTAAGATGGCTGGTGTGTAAAATGGCTTATGTGTGAGACGTCTGACGTGTAAGATGGCTGATGTGTAAGATGACGTATGTGTAAGACGGCGGCTGTGTGAGACGGCTGATGTGTAAGATGGCTGGTGTGTAAAATGGCTGATGTGTGAGACGTCTGACGTGTAAGATGGCGGATGTGTAAGACGTTTGACGTGTAAGACGTCTGACGTGTAAGACGGCTGATGTGTAAGATGGCTGATGTGTAAGACGTCTGAGGTGTGAGACGTCTGACGTGTAAGACGGCTGATGTGTAAGACGTCTGAGGTGTGAGACGTCTGACGTGTAAGACGGCGGATGTGTAAGATGGCGGATGTGTGAGACGGCTGCTGTGTAAGACGGCTGATGTGCAAGACGGTTGATGTGTAAGATGGCTGGTGTGTAAAATGGCTTATGTGTGAGACGTCTGACGTGTAAGATGGCTGATGTGTAAGATGACGTATGTGTAAGACGGCTGCTGTGTAAGACGGCTGATGTGTAAGATGGCTGGTGTGTAAAATGGCTGATGTGTGAGACGTCTGACGTGTAAGATGGCGGATGTGTAAGATGGAGGATGTGTAAGATGGCTGATGTGTAAGACGTTTGACGTGTACGACGTCTGACGTGTAAGACGGCTGATGTGTAAGATGGCTAACGTGTAAGACGTCTGACGTGTAAGACGTCTGACGTGTAAGACGTCTGACGTGTAAGACGGCTGACGTGTAAGACGTCTGATGAGTAAGACGGTGGATGTGTAAGACGTCTGACGTGTAAGACGGCGGATGTGTAAGATGGCGGATGTGTAAGACGGCTGCTGTGTAAGATGACGGATGTGTTAGATGACGAATACCTAAGATGACAACACCCCCTAACAAGTCCAAAAGAGTTAAACCTTTGCTCCCTTCCTGCCTCCTCTGTCCCACCCCCCTCCACAACGCTCCCCTCACATGCTCACACGCATACATACATACACCGTTCTGGCACGAAACCAGAAGACTGTCTCTGGCATATATATGGCCATTCGGTATGGTGAAGTGCCAGTGGCAATGATATGCAGTCGGTCGTGTTGTGGCAGTTGTCAATGGTCCCGGAGCATAAAAACATAAGTCATTAACGTGCAGAAAATTCCAGAATGTAGCATTTGTTTGGCAGCTGTTAATGGCCGTGACATCATGATGTAACATTACTTGATGGCTCTTAGTACCCGTAATGCTTCTATCCCAGGATGAAACATTAGTTGAGGGTTGTTAAGAGTACCCATAATGCCTCTATCCCTGGATGTAACATTTTTTATATCTTTCACTACCCATAATGCTTGCATACCAGGATGTTACATTTGTTGAAAGTTGTTACCTACAATGCCTCCTTCCCTATGGCGGATTAAAGGGGGGGGGGTGGGTGCTGATTGGGCTGAAGCCAGGGGCCCCCAATGATTTAAGGGCCCCAAACTTAATATATTGTATAATAAAGGTGGCTGGACCAGGCCCAGGGTGGAATTGCAGCCAGGGGTCCCGTGCAATCTTGATCCGCCCCTGCTCTTTTCCAGGATGCGTTATTGGTTGTGAGTTGTTGGAGCCCATAATGCTTATCTAAACTATTGATCGAATTAATTCGCGTTGACGATCAATTGAGAATACAAGGGGTGTAGCCAGGTTTGTTGCCCCCCCCGGGGGCGTGTCAAGATGTTTTGGAGCACCCCGCACCCCAGAGAAGTCCAACAGGCGACTTTAAAATAAACCGCCCGTGCTCCACCTGATCCTTGTTACGCCAGTTATCGGATGTTTACTAACAAACGTGTTACACAATGATGTTAAATGTTCGTGGTTACAATTAAAATTTTATTTTTTCTAAATCATTCTTTTTTTTTCTTTACCTAAATACATTCGGTTCCCTTTGTGTTATTTTGATAGTTATAAGTTAAAAGTTCAAGCAACTCATCGCCATATCATGCCGGAAGTCTATTTATTAATTTATCCTGGTATTCAGTTTGATCAATTTACTTTACATATAAATAGCATATCCGTGTATTTTGGGAGGGCTCATCTCAAGAGATAATTTATATGTTAATTTGAGTCAGTTTATAGGATTTGATCAAGACAAAAACTTGTTTTTAATCTTTACTTTGCTAAAAATTTGCAAATGTATTTTTACTTCTATAATTATGCTGATTTTTTTTTAAACCAGACACTTGTCTAAAAATATTAACATAATTTAATAAAATAAGTCGTTATACGGTCTGAAAAGTGAAAAATCCTATGTTCGCATTTTAAAATTTTGATTCTTTCGAATAGAGTTGGGTTTCTTTCGTTTATCAAATATGATGAGATAAATTTTCATTTTCTAGGACAAATCAAGTAAAAGTTTGAGTTCTAAAATATCTATAAATATCTATATATAATTCACCAAAACGAGTATGTGCAAATAAGCATGACGAATGACCCTAGCTGGGGTCGACCAATCAGTTAATCTTTGGCAAGCAAAGGTGGAGAAGGCGGGTGAATACTTTAGGAGTATGTGGTGGCGAGGCAGAAATGATCGCAAAGTCCGAAATACTTCCCGCCAGTATCATCATTTACTTCCGAGAACGTCCTCATACCTGTACTCGTGTTTACAATGCAGGTCAACATTTGTCTATATACCTGCTCTTTAGCGGTCCTTCCGATCATGGCCATTTAGAAATAAACGAACGGATTCCACAGAAGAATTTCAATCCACCATCTATATACCATCCAGAACAAGCACAAGACGAGTGCTAATAAGCTTGACGAACGACCCTCGCCAGGGTCGGCCAATCACAGTTTATGGTTGGCAAGCTAGAGTGGTGCAGGGTTGGGTGGGGGGCAAGTAGCTAACCGCAGTGCGCATGTTTCGAGACCAAAAACTAATCGACGGTTCTCCCCCCCCCCACCCCTAGGTTCATTCACGTTTTTCTGATTTCTTCGTGATGTTGTCTGTGTCCGTTCTCCCCCCCCCTCCCCACCTTTCTTTGCACTATCTATGAGCAAGTCTGCGGTGTATGCTACGCCGCGGGTCGCATCTAATTTTAAAATAGTTTTAAGGAACTTCATTAAAATGTTGTTGTTGTTTTAAATAGTGACAACACATACAGCAGAATTTAGTCCCAGAATAGCTATACATTTCTCACAAATAGAAGTAATACTCAGATTTGAGCAGAGCTCTATCTGGACACTCCGACGGCCATTAATTTATTTATTTCTACTCCGACAATGTCCTACTTTTCACCCAACGCCCCAATTCCCCCTGGAAGTAATCGATTACACCCATGGTCGGTATCGATCTTCAGATCTTCGAGTGGGCTATTTCTGTGGTGCGGGTTGACCCCTCAGTAAAACAATAAATCACGCGAGTGGTCGACGGTGAGGGGATGGTGGGGGGGGGGACGTAGCGGAAAAAGGAAGGGCATACGTCATAAATGATGCTATAAATAAAAGAAAACCGCGCGGACCGATCTCGGATCTTCGATTATTTTGTACATACCACGCAGGGGGGTTTAATCGAGCATCACATGGTTGCCCCATTTTCCTTAAAGCCCTATTAATTTCCATCGTCCAGTTTCTTCAGTGCCAAGCGACAGAGATTTAACCCAAATCTTTTATTTACTTTTTTTTTCCAGTGTAGGCTTATCTTTGTATTTCTTTCTCCGAAAATCTCAAACGCAAACAAATATGATTGTAGACAATGAAGCAAAAACCGTGGGTAAGCGTAGGAGGCAATAATTTTCTGTAAAGAAGAAACGTCTGTAATCTAAAAGATGAGATAAACAATCAGATTGGAACATCAATAACAAACTCGAGTCGAAGCGTCTTGGTCGTGTAACGGACCTGGTAATAGCGACGCTTAAACGTCTAGTGCTTTTAGGTCAAGTAACAATTAGCTTACGTCAGAGACTTAAAGACTAATAAAACAAATTTGTTACATATATAGAGCCCTCGGCCAAATCTTGATGTCATATCATTTTATATAAGAGATACTCCCATTGGGCAAAGGAGGGCTGCTATAAATACTTTTTAATTTTCTCTTTAAGTAACGGCGGCGGCAAATTGTGAACTGGCCACTTACTTAAGCTGCTTGACATAACATGCATTCTAATAACGCACTTTGTCTTCACCCGAATCATTCCCTCACCGCCATTTGGTACGCGACCGCAAACCATGTTTTTTTTCCATGTTTCTGAAACTATTTTAATATCTTATCACCGCAATGTTATCACACCATAGTTTGAATTTACTTTTTTTTTAATGTGACGCTTCACGTAAAGTGCTGGCGGAAATTTTTAGAAGAATTTCATGGCCCTTGTCATTTCATGACGGAAATCTATTTAAAGAACACTATGGTATTCAGTTTGAAAATTGTTCATTAAGATGTCAAACAGATGATATCCAGGGATTCTGGTACGACTTATCTGATCAGACCTTTGTTCGTTCTACGTCAATTTGTTTCAGCGAAGGGGATTTTACCGAGACACAAACTGACTATCACCTTTCCTATACCAATTTTGTCACCTAAACGTATTTTCACTTCCATATTGATGCTTATTGTTGTTGTTTTTTCAGATAACCCTGTCTTTAAATAGTAACATTACGTAATAAGATATGACATTTTCCAGTATGAAAATTGACTAATTTAAACACAATTTAACGCAAATAAAGGGAACTTTCGTGTGTTGTTGTTTTTTTTTAAATTATTATTAGCGTAACTGGCAGACCGACAAAGTGAATCTAGCAAATTATATATTTCAATTATCCTTAGTAGTAATAATACTCACATACTGTAATATCTCGCCCCTACACCAGTGCTTCTCAAAGTGGTGGTCCGCGGACCGGTGCCGGTTCGTGGGCAATCCGCCGCCGGTATGCAGAAGTTATCAAGAAAGGAACAAAAATTTAATTATAATCCTTCATTTACATAAACTATTACTAACCATATTATGTCAATTTTTTGGCAATAAGCACATAAAATAAACAAATAAAATTTTTAAAAATGTCGGTACCACGTCAGTACAGGGAAATTAGTGCACATGTCCCTGGTGCAATAGGAAAATTCCTACCGGTCCGCCATACCAAAAAGTTTGAGAAGCACTGCACTACACCATTTTTTTTGTCACACACACAACTAAAAATAAGGAATTACACTTTGTATACTATTCCAACTGCTACAGAATAAATAAACTTAAAAACCGTGACACCGAATAAATGTTATTCCCTGCAGCATTCCTAGATTGTCAGCCTTCTTTGATATTCCCCTGTTATCGCTTACCACGCTGACGCTTGTGTATCAATATCGCAATCTTCTTAACTCAATATCATTCTGAAATTCTTTGACCTGAAAACTACATCGTTATCTTTTTATTTATTTTTGTTATATATGAATTTTTCCCCAACTCTCTACTTTTCAATCGTATCCCTCATTCTTTCATTAATTCATCCCCCAGCCATCTTTTTTTAAATCTCCAAACCCTGCTCTATTATTTTTTCTTCCTCATCTTGTGTAGACGTCAACCGATCGACCCACCCCCACCCCTCATCTCAACCCCGTCCAAACATAAACACGCAACAAACACACACACACACACACACACACACACACACAGAGGCACTCACACAAAAATGCAACAGTTTTATCATTAATTTTTTGGTTTAGTTTCTGTTGAGCTGAACATGTTCCCTCCAAGCGCCGCAAACATAAAAACCCTACGGCCAAAGTTTGACCCCCAGGCTTGCATTATTCCTCAGGGCGTCCATGAATGGGGGAAATCTAAGGCCGAGAAAGGTGATGTGCAAAATAAACGACACGGCGAGCGAGTTGGGGGTTGTTTTTTTTTAAAGATTTTTATATGTTTAGTTACCCTGGACTATATTTATTCATTCAATGCATTCACTTCTTTTAATTCATTCATATAATTTTATTCATTTATTCATTCAATTCATGTATTCATTGATTGGTGTTTTGCTCAATTTAATTAATTCATTCGTTTATTCAATTCTTTCGTTCATTCAAGTAACTTATTCATTCATTTATTCAAGTCAATCATTCAAGTAAATCAATAAATTCATTTCGTTTATTTCATTCATTAAATTTATTCAAATCATGCATTCAATTCATTCATTGAATTCATTTTTTTCAATTCTCACTGAATTGGCCCAATAAAATAAGTATACGTTCATTTGACACATTATAAATATATTCAAATTGAAAGAAAAAATTTAACTAGTCATTATTTATAATTAAAAATAAGTAATACAATATTTTTATTGGCAATAAATGAATTAGCATATCTTCCTTTATAATTAAATATGTCATTTTTCTCTCCCTAGAAATTTTTTCCTTAAAAACTATCTTTAACGTATACTGTTTGGAGGCTAGCGACATAGACTTGTGCCTCTGAAGCAGAGTCATCACATAGAGACAATTAATTGTTGAATCAATTGCTTTGGGATAGTATCGAAATGGAAAACATGACATTTGTTAAGCTGTAATATACATAATCTCAATGAATTGACAGTGGCTTACCAGAGACAGTTCATTGACTAGGCTGCACAGTGTCAAACAGTTTTATGTTTTAAAAAATACAGAACAATTTACAGAAAGTGGCTATGACATTCAAATGAACCAAAAACAAACACAGCGATGCACGGTATAAAAAAATAGGTGCCTGCTGGGTAATATGTCGTCGTTTACATCGACGAAGCCCAATAATTGATGGTAAAACATATTAGCGGGAACATTTACAGCGTGGGGCCAATTTACAGGGATGGCGAGGGACAGCTCTTTAAAAACAGCTCCGCCGATACTGTCCTACTCCCTGAAACAACCATCGGCCAATGTGAGTTCTCGTCCTTCCGAGCGGCGTCGCTTGGTCTCTTTATGGCGATGCCTCACCCGAGGAGCGCATTCATAATACATCCGGGTTGAAAGCCGTTGGTGCGGTGTTATGCTTGACTAAATGATCTGCAGGGTTCAGTATCGGCATTTTATGGACATCAAGGGATTCGGTCCTCAGCATTGCCGAGTCGATCGGGTGATAATTATTGGCCGATTCTATAGAATAGTTTAATCGCTTTAGGGGGGTGGGGGTGTGATATAGAAAGAAACTAATTATGCTGTGTTCTCGTTCATTCCACTATATCTTTTCGGGAGCATGGGGTTGTCCTTCGTACAGGGTGGCCAAGTACTGGCCGGTGGGCAGTGGGAGATTATTACTATATAATGATCCTCACGCAGTTAGTGCCCTTGAGATGGAGGGAAACAAAATTGTTCGCCCTTGGTATCAATGACACGTGTTCTCTTAGCTGAAGTCATGTGGGGAACATCTGTTGATTGGTTGGGGGGGGCGGGAGGGGGTTATTCTAATGGCGTTTACGGATTTCACTTGCGAGTTGTTTCCCCGCATACGAAACTCGCTGATTTGTAAAAAGAGAAATCCCCAATGTTGAAAATTATATTAAAAACATTTTATTACTTTTATTAGGACTGTGGCAAATGTTAACACATAAGCGTAGGACGCAATAATCTTCTGTATAGAAGGAGCACCTCTGTAAACAGATAAGATTAGATAAGATAAGAACAGCCAAGTCAACTCTGTGAGGACAATCTGTTAGCAACTTACAATACAACTTCTCTGTGTCTACTACTGAAATAGCACGAGTATTTGAAAGAAATGTGATTGATAAATTACCTTAAAGATTTATTCCGGTGGCTGTGGCGTAATTGGTAAGACAACACAAAAATGTCATCTCTTAGATCAACAACCCCTTCACGATTTCGTCTTTTAAATATATGTTTATTTTGTTATTATCATAATTGTAGATGAATTTAGCTTCATTTTTTTCAAAATTGTTTCAAGTGAGGTTCTTTTGTTTATAATTTATATTATAAAAGACTCTACCTTTACTCTTCGCATGCCTGGTGTGTAAATCTACCCAGCTATTCTCACATATTTTTAAATAGCCATGGGCAATTTCAAACACGGTATCTCATTTTTACGACATCGGCTCAATATCACCGATGTAATACGCTGAACAATAACTATATCATGTCTAAAAATCCTGTTTTGTTACAATTTTAAAAAAGTAATAAAATATTTAGAAAACATGATTACATTGAAATTGATTTGTCTGGAAAGTTTCATGAAAATTGACGGGTCATTTAAAAGTATTGAAATATTTATGAACGGATCATAGAGTTTATATAATCATCCTGGAAAAATAAAAATATAAATATAAATTTTAAAAGTAAGAGATATTAATTTTTAAAATATATTTCTGAAAGCTAAATAATAAATAAAGACAACAGCTCCACAAACTACAGGAAGTCATCGGAAACGACGTCAGGATTTTAAATTTTTTAACTGACTTGTGTGCATGGTTTTTTAACCACGTTTTAGTAAATCGCTTTCGTTCCTGTGTATTTGTTTGTCTGTCCACAATTTTTCAAATCTGCCAACGTAAAATTAAACCATTTCTGATGGTCCCTAGAGATCTCAAAATTTTACCACAGATAGATCTTGGATGATAATGCATTGTATCAAAATTTCAGATCAATCGAATGTACCGTTATTAAATTATTGAATTTTTAAGTTTATCTATATATAAGCATCTGTACCGTCTGCTTTTGTTGACATTCATGAGTTCACCCCGTGACCACATCACCGTGTTTTTAAAACGTTGGCCGGGCGCTTATGAGGTGTTTGGTATACAAAAAAATAGAGGGAAAAAAATATTTTTAAAAACCACGTTTTTTGTAAGTGGACTAAAAAGAATAAAATAAATAGAGGTAACAAAAATATTTTTAAAAACCACGTTTTTATAAGTGTACTAAAAAGAAGAAAATAATTTAAAACTAATAAGTTTAAGTACTTTCCTATAATATGGCTAAAAACGTGGGGCGGGTGTTTGGTATAAGAATTGAATATTTATAATTAAGAAGGCAAAAAAGATATCTATGAGTGAGAGAATGAGTGAACTGCATATGTGAAACCTCATACGCGCCCGCCCAACGTGTTTAGTCATATTATATGAAAGTACTTTATTTTCTTCTTTTTAGTACACTTATAAAAACGTGGTTTTTAAAAATCTTTGTTTTTGCTGGTGTTCAGTTTAGTTTAGTTTTGTGTAAGGAAGAGATTTTCTGTTTGGTCACTTAGTTGTTTCTATTTCGGCCGTTAGTTTGGAATTGGTTGTTTTGTTGTTTTTTTTATATAAATTTTTAAAATTATTTAATAACCTTTCAAAAAAAGGATGACAATATTAACACACACACACACACACACACTAACACACACACACACACAAATTTGGCTGCCGCACTTTCGGCTAGTTGATGTTACACACATTTCGTACTGGCTAGAACGTTCGTTGACATGATCTGTTAGACGAGTTTACAACCTAGCCAGTGATAGTTAATTCACCAACATGTTAGTACTTTATTGGACTTTGTTTCGACAAGTTCTTTCTTGTTAATCAATGTACATGTTTTATCTGGAGTCGCAGAAGTCATTTCATTTATTACTCCGGACAAATGTTATTTCCAGTGAGATCACGAGACTTTGACACATCTGTTTGAAAAAAAAATTGAAACAAAGAGCACATTCCGTCAGTGGCGTAGCTATACTAGTGCCGCCCGGTGTGGGTCAAGATTTATGCCCCGCACATTTCACAGTAAAAACCCCTTCAAAGTTGGCCGAAAATATTTCCCCTTGCCCCGCATTATTTTTATTTTTTTCTTAAGAAAATTCTTAAATTTGTCTAAATCATTCAGGATGTGACTTTTAAAGGCCGTTTTAAAAAAATGAACGCAGTTCAGACTTGTGAAAACTGATGAAAGAAAATGTGCTTCAGTCTCGGGGGAAAATACTTCCAGTGCTCTCAAAAACCAGTTGGGAATGTCTTTATCCTGTAAAAAGTTGAAGAGCCAAATCCGTCCCAGTTGTCAAAGATTACCTCAACATTCCCAGGAGCCGTGTTTTTATGATGGCCAGCCCTTAGGCCTTAGGGAGTAAGTCCATCCCATTTACATGTTTTTCACGGCTTGCCTCAGACCCAAAAAATAACACTATCGCCTTCTCTTTAGGGCGAGGCGCCGTGTGGGGAATCTGAACGATGCTATCGGCCGGGTAAAGAGTTAGGGGAAGCGACTGTTGAATTAAGAGTGTTGACCACACAAGTCGTTTGCGTGGGGATATGGACGGGGTGGGGTGGGGGGAGGATAACGCTGAGGAAAATAAAAGATGCCATGTTGAGAAATGGGCGGGATTATGGAGAATTGGACAATGGGTCCCCGGGGTGGTGTGGGGTGGGGGGACCTCAACGACAAAAAAAGCTTTCACGTAAATTGAAAAGGAGCTGCGTAATGAACCCGTGGACTTAAAGTGACACGGAATCGATTGGCGACAAGTTCTTCACCGCGCACAAATCATCGGGAGTCAACAATCGAGTAAACACCTCGAACAACACCCTGGCAATGCGGTCACAGCACTTCGCGGGGTGGGGTGGGAGGGTTGAGTAACTGGTGAGACCCGGGCCGGTAACGTTTCGAGGCATCGGGGACGCAACAACCAACTGTTGGAGAGGTTGTGATCGACACGTCCGTATATTCTGGTCGCTGTGACGCAGTAGCCAACTGTTGGAGAGGTTGTGATCGAGACGCACGTATATTCTGGTCGCTGTGACGCAGCAGCCAACTGTTGGAGAGGTTGTGATCGAGACGTCCGTATATTCTGGTCGCTGTGACGCAACAACCAACTGTTGGAGAGGTTGTGATCGAGACGTCCGTATATTTTGGTCGCTATGACGCAACAACTAACTGTTGGAGAGGTTGTGATCGAGACGTCCGTATATTCTGGTCGCTATGACGCAACAACAAACTGTTGGAGACGTTGTGATCGAGACGTCCCAGAATGTCTTCGCCAACCCTATATTCTGGTCGCCATGACGCATCAACACCACCATTCCAACAGATTATAGATAAGTTTTAAAAAGACGTTTCTACTATTAGGACATCCATATTTTGTATACATAACTCTACTATGGTTTATTTTGTTTCCCGAGGTCTCGTGGTTGTTTAACCCGAGCTTCATTAACCAAGATAAAATAAAATTGCTTGACGGCGCTGTTTGAACAATTGAATGGATGGATACAGGAGCTCCGATCAACTTTAATTTTTTTTAATATGTGAAATCAATTTAATCAGGAGTTTCATTATTTGAAAATGATTGAAAAATTAAAACTGCCAATTATACATATGATGTTGTTGCCTTTTTGTATTTTAAGTGTCAGGCTCCAAATGTCCTATTATGTACTGTCAGACTCCAAATATCCTACCATGTACTGTCAGACTCCAAATCTCCTACTATGTACTGTCAGACTCCAAATATCCTACCATGTACTGTCAGACTCCAAATATCCTACTATGTACTGTCAGACTCCAAATATCCTACTATGTACTGTCAGACTCCAAATATCCTACCATGTACTGTCAGGCCCCAAATGTTCTACTATGTACAGTCAGACTCCAAATGTCCTACTATGTACTGTCAGACTCCAAATATCCTACTATGTACTGTCAGACTCCAAATATCCTACCATGTACTGTCAGGCTCCAAATCTCCTACTATGTACTGTCAGACTCCAAATATCCTACCATGTACTGTCAGGCCCCAAATGTTCTACTATGTACAGTCAGACTCCAAATGTCCTACTATGTACTGTCAGACTCCAAATATCCTACTATGTACTGTCAGGCTCCAAATGTCCTACTATGTACAGTCAGACTCCAAATGTCCTACTATGTACTGTCAGACTCCAAATCTCCTACTATGTACTGTCAGGCTCCAAATGTCCTACTATGTACAGTCAGACTCCAAATGTCCTACTATGTACTGTCAGACTCCAAATCTCCTACTATGTACAGTCAGGCTCCAAATGTCCTACTATGTACTGTCAGACTCCAAATGTCCTACTATGTACTGTCAGACTCCAAATCTCCTACTATGTACAGTCAGGCTCCAAATGTTCTACTATGTACTGTCAGACTCCAAATGTTCTACTATGTACTGTCAGACTCCAAATGTCCTACTATGTACTGTCAGACTCCAAATGTTCTACTATGTACTGTCAGACTCCAAATGTTCTACTATGTACAGTCAGACTCCAAATGTCCTACCATGTACTGTCAGACTCCAAATGTCCTACTATGTACTGTCAGACTCCAAATGTCCTACCATGTACTGTCAGACTCCAAATGTCCTACTATGTACTGTCAGACTCCAAATGTCCTACCATGTACTGTCAGACTCCAAATGTCCTATTGTGTACTGTCAGACTTCCAATCTCCTACTATGTAGTTACAGACACAAAATCTCCTACTTTGTGACAACCAATAACTCGGAACTTGATTACCTTTTGTAAGGCCTTCTGTGGCTGCTTTCAAGTCTCTGATAACGATCCAATATGGGGATAGCTACCTGCACTTTATTGCCATGCGAAGTTCTACGTTTTCTTTCTGCATTGTTATTTATTTCTCTTTTCATGCAATGAATCATCAATGTGCTCTTAAGCTTAAGATGAGTAATTAAGAAAATGTTTTATTAAAACTAGGGCTGCGGAAATTAACGATTAATTTATCGATTAATCGTTAAAAATTTTTAACGATTATTTTAATTTGTTAACGATTAATCGACCCACCACTTATAAATGTACTGGAATTCAAAAAGTAAAATATTTCGGCCGATAAATATAAACTAATTTCCGGACGATTACACGAACATTTTTGTTTTAAACTATTCACTTAGGTAAATGTTCAGAATGTTGATAAAGGTTGTTTCCATTGAGAGAAATCGTTTGCCTACCATGCAATGTTCCCTCTAAGTCTAAGCTTCGTTGTTTCGTGTGCAAAGTTTTAAAAAAACTTGGGTGCAAAGTTGCACAACGTCCATTTTTTGTGCAATATTTTACAAAATTTTCTGAGCGGTGATTCTAAACTCCTGCGTGGCGTCGGTCAAATATCTGCGCAGCCACGCTGCTTAAAGGGAACATTGCTACCATGGCTCTAACACTTCGCTTACATATCACCTGCAAACCAAACATCCACTACAATATCAGAAAGTTCAGTTGAGACAATCTAAAGTTATGTGAACGATTGTTCAGCTCGGCTGGTTATATATAAGACCTGCTCATCACTTGAACCAATTAATATCAATACACTTGTCTGTTTGCGTTGTTGGTTTTTAAAAAAGTCATATAAAGAATACATTCCAGTGTCATTTCGATTTTCGAGAAGTGCGTTTAATAAATGTTACTTATGACACAATAAATTTCATTTTTTGGCTTAAATCGAAATTAAGGATTAATTAAAAGTTAATTTTTCAAAAGTTATCGATTAATTTTAGATTAATCGTTAACAACACTAACTAAAACCTTTGTATTATAGTTGATAGTGTTAAACATTATTAAACATAAGGTCCTCATTTGTTTATGCGACTCCTTTTTAGTAAAGTTATGCACTTTACAAACTGTGTACCCCTGCTGTGTAATCCAATGAAAGATTGGTTGTTTGGTGTTGTTGTTTTTTTGTTGTTGTTTTTTTGTTGGATTTTTTTTTCTATTTTAAACGAATGTTATGATCCATGGGTTCACTTTATGAAGTTTAAATGTAATTTATTTTTTTGAGCTTTGAAATACAAATTTAACATGCAGATCTATTTACAAAAGTTGACGAGTAATTAGCTGTACACTGATACCGCAATCCAGGAAGTGTGTCAGATACCGCAATCCAGGAAGTGTGTCAGATACCGCAATACAGGAAGTGTGTCAGATACCGCAATCCAGGAAGTGTGTCAGATACCGCAATCCAGGAAGTGTGTCAGATACCGCAATGCAGGAAGTTTGTCAGATACCGCAACGCAGGAAGTGTGTCAGATACCGCAATACAGGAAGTTTTTCAGATATCGCAATACAGGAAGTGTCTCAGTCTGTTGACAACAATCTACGACACAACCCATCAATGCGCTTCAGTGCCTTAAAAAGCTATGGGAATATAGAGCACCAGAAATAGGAAAAAAGTATAATAATTTAGATCCTAAGAGAAGCGGAAAGAAACTCCCATCTAGAAAGTTTTTCTTTACAAAAAAGACTATTTTTAAAAAAATCAATAATCTCTACTCCAAAGAGGTTATAAAGAAAACAAACTAATAATACTTCCTCTTAAATACAATTATTTATTACATTCATGTAAGATGTATATCACAAACAGATAATTATTTAACCAATTACTTCCATCTACGTAAAGAAAGAAATTCTATTTGTTGGTGAACTCTCTTCCTCGCTTTACACAGATCACTGTGGAAACAAATACTTTCATCTACGTAAAGCTATGCTTCTATTTGTTGATGAACTCTCTTCCTCGCTAAACCTATTTAACCAATTACTCTCCTCTTCGTGGAACGTCTAAAACACAGCAGTCGAGCTGAAGTCGATCTATTTATTCGTGGGACAACTCCGCCCCTGGTGACTTTGAAAAGAAAGACGCTGGCGATGAGGTGGGGACCGCCCGCAAATGAGGTTAAAATTGGACACAAGAATGTGTACCGACAAGCCCTTCCCTGAATGTTTGCCGTTGTTTCCCCGCATGTTTGCCGTTGTTACCCGCATGTCAACCGGCTCACCCACAGTACAACATACTGAACGACTGACCGAGACGAGCCTTGCCAGGCATGCAGGGGTGTTCCTAGCATCTCGCTAACTATCCAGGTGCGGCTCGGCTTGCTGACCTCGGGTCATTTGACGCATGTTGATGGTGTTAGTGCTGAGCGCTCACTTCTAACATTGCTGCAAAGAATTAGGCCTGTACGGTTATTTTCGTTAACTTCTTTAAAAAAAATAATATTTTCTTTTCCTATTCCTGTTTTTCTTTCTTTTTTTTTAAATGGTCCTCATTTAATTTTTTTTAAATTAAATGTTTCCTTTTTTCATTCTTTGTGTATGGATTTTTCATCATATTTTTCCATTTTCCTTTTCTTTATTGACCTAAATGTTTCCCTTTTCTACTTCTGAATGTAAGTTTAATTGCTATTTTTAATCACTATTTTATTATGTTTCATTTCTTTAAAACCCGCCATAATTTTTGTATCCTTCTTTCCTTACTCTCCCAGTCCCACTCTCCGCCCCCCTCCCACCACTCCAGGGGCCACATTTGTTTTCCATTCTTTATTTCTTCTTTTTTTTTCCTCGCTTCATTTCTTCTTTACAGCTCTGGTTTATTTTAAAAGTCTTTTTGACTCTGCCAGTAAACTAAATAAACTTAACATAACACATCTTTACATCAATCTTTGTATAGAGTAAACATTTGACAAGTGATTGTTTTTGGCATCAATGTCTTGTTCTGTCTAATAGAAAAGAGTGTTATAAGATGAATCAAATAGTTTTTCGCTGCGCTGATATTATTTTCCCTTCCATCACTGCCTGGTGGTGTTCTGACCACTCTAGCGAGAAATTGTGCAATGCAATGTGTCAACGAATATAGGTAAACCGATGACATGGGTTTGTAATGTTCTAAAGTTCTTGTTTTTGTGTTCTTGTTTTTCTTGTCTTTAATATATACTTAGTTAGGTGGGACTATAATAGCCTCATGTACCGTGTATTCCCGTGTATTCCAGTGTATAAGTCGAGAAATTTTAGTCCTAAATTTCATTTAAAAACGCAGAGTCGAATCATCCACGGGTCAGTGCTAGTTATGATAGAATTGTGTGCACGTAATGTGGAGCAATGTCGAGTTACCGGTAGTGCTAGTGTACAACAGTAACTGCACGCACTTTGCCACGTTCAGTACACGGTCAACTAATAGATTTGAGGCTGGAGGGTGAGCACTGCTGATGGTGAGAATTGAGGACCGTAACTGTTTGATTGCTCCAGGATCTGCACATCGGTAAAATCTCAAAAAGTTATAAAAAATCACGGTATTTCAAACAACAAGTTCTACCCTCGGCTTATCTACTGGTCATATAATATTCATAATTGTTGATAAAAAAAGCTACCCTCGACTTATAGACGAGTGTATACGTTAGAGTGTAGATAGATTTTACGTCATTTTGTTGATTATTATAGTTGCTCATAAAAAAAAGATATGTGGATGACAGAATATGATTTATGTTGTCAATTTTCTTAGATTTGCATAAATGTTCTTTGAACTTGACTTCAAATTTTGTCACCCATAATTCGGACGAAAGAAATGATTTTAGTAACAAGAAACCACCGAGAGCCACTGTGCTGGTGGTTTAGATGCAACTCTGAGGATGGCCGGAAGTGACCTGAAGAGGGACGAATAGAAATGACCTCAAGTGGTTTCAAATCAGCGTCAAGTAACAGTGAAGGGCAACCGTTTTTAATGAGATTTTCATCAGCTTCAAATTTAAGCTTCTGTTCCGTGGGTTACAAGTTTAATGAAAATTAACAATTTAATACAAACTAGATGGGACAAAGTTAATGTATTCACTTTTTTAATGGACAGGATTCTGGACATTGAAAGCGGATTAAGTGGCCAGGACAGTGGAAATTGATTGTGTTGACTGTACTGTGAACATTTATTGCGTGGACTCGACAGTGAAAATTGATTGTGTGGACTGGAAAGTGAAAATTGATTGTGTGAACTGGACAGGAAAGAGGATTGTGCAAGATGGACAACGAAACTTGACCGTGTGGACTGGACAGTGATCGACGGCGCACTATCTTTTGATGGCTTGGCGCAAAAACAAAATAAAATATTAACTGAAGCCGCAGTCAGGTTACCATGTGAAGTAATATATCGCCACCATCGCCGTTGAGAAATATTTCTTTGTCCTATCTTTTTTTTTATCACACTGATGTGTACTGACACTGATTGTTATATAATGCTTTTCACTTATTCAATTTGTGTAACACAGCTCTTTAAAAAAAAATCTTTTGTGATGGCATAACCCCGTGAATCCATTTTTTCCCTCTAAACACAAACCATGACCATAATTATCTCTTCCATTCAACCGATTGTGTTTAGTCGAACCCGATCCTAAGAGCGAGTGGTTTTACTCTTCACTCCCACTCCTCGCGAGAGCCAACAGCCTTTCATCCTAGAGTGAGCTTCTTTATTTTTTTTTGTCCCAACACAATCTGAACGAAGATGAGACCTTGAAAAGAAATATACTAGCCATCCTGAAGAGAAAAAAAAACAAAACAAACTTGATCTTCGTCCCCCCCCCCACCAACTTCTTAGGTATCCGTGGAGTGTCGGGTCTAGTTTGTCTCCCAGCAACATTTACTCATGGTCGCCAGCAGAAGTGCTCCCCCACCAAGCAGTCCTAGAGCGCCGCACCGGATAGTGCTATCGACTGGGGGGACCGCGTTGCATTGGTGGCGAACATCGTTTTCACATTAACTGGTTAAAGAAATGGCGGCGGCTCTTTTACTCCAACCCCCCCCCCAACACTACCACACCGCTCCGCGCACCCATCCTCTACTGCGGTACAAAACCTTTTTTTGTTACATCTTTTATTTGGTATTTTACCTCTGGAGTACCCAAAAAAAACAGTTGAGCCTTTCCACCCCATCCCTTTCTACCCACTCTCCCTCGGCCTCTCCCACCCGCTTCTCCCAACACCGACATGGCAAAACTCAAATAACCAAAACAACTGCACGTAACCACCTTGTTGTTTTCCCTGCCAGGGCGCTTACAAATGTACCGCGGATTTAGGAATGGGGCAATAATTTCGGACGAGTTCATCGAACACAGCTCGGTGCTTGTCAAACAAACGCCACCAAATTTGACGCCCCGTGTATGGAAGTAAGCTGAAAGTGATTGCGGGAATTAGAGAAGTCCCGCAGCTTAGATGTACCTTTCCACTTCCGGTCGTCTTTAATCTCTCGTTAGCCGATTGTGGCGGCTGAGGTATGAGCGCCGTTGGCAGACGTGAGAACTGTTTAAAAGGGCTCCGCGTCAAAGAAAGATATTTAAGGTTTGACAGCAGAAAGGTTTTAAGGTTCGAGTCAGAAAGGTTTCGAAGAATCAGAGGCAGAAAGATTTTAATGTTCAATGTCATTGAGGGTTTAAGCATTAAAGTTAGAATGCTTTTATTTGCCAATGTCAGAAAAGGTTATTTTTTAATAGCTACCGTATATCTGGATAAACCTTTCAAGGTCCTAAGCAAGAAAAGCTGTAACAGCAAACAATTTCAGTTTTGAAAGACGTAAGCTGATACCCTTGGCGCACACGATCAGTGGTAGAGTATTATAAAAGCGCATCTCGTTCAGACATAAGTGCGAAAGAGATTTTTGACAAGAGATTTTACCTCTACCCATGACGTGGCTAAAGAAGACGTTACCATTTCAACAATGTAGAAAAAAGAGGCTTTTTAAGAAAATGTTAAGCTTGTTCAATTAGAATTTTTTCTTTCAGAATATCTTTGGTACCTTAAACGTAATTCAAAAAAAATCATTAAAATTGTCACAAAAGATGTGCAGACTCTATTTTAACCACCTGCTTAAAAACACCCAAATGATGCTAATTAATTGAGTATTTGCCTAAACTGCATTTCCAACATATTTTTGTTTAAACCTTTCCCAAATATCGTTCCTATTTCGTTGGTTTTCAACTATCATCGTTATATCTTGAAGGAATCTGTACCACAAAGTGAGTTAAATATTGAAGGAAATAATGGCATGTTTTTTTTTAGTCTTGAAGGAAGAAGTACCACAAATTTTGTTAAATCTCGAAGGAAATAAAGTACACTGTTAAATCTTAAAACAGTGAAGTGAGATAAGAACGTTTTCACGCAAAGCCTTCTTCAGCAGACGATACAAATCGGGAAACAAAATCTGATATATATTTATTTTAAAATTTCTGGACTAATTGTTAGGGCATCTTCAACACCAATCAAAGGGGTGTACAATGCTAAAATATGGCAGTCCCAAAGGGAACGTAACAGATCACGCGATCTGCAACACGACATACAGATTCATTCACTTGTTTTTGACAGACGTGCTTAATTACGTCTACTTCAAACTTTGGCGCAAATATAACATTCTATGCGCCTGAAACTCTTAAACTTTGGGGCAGAAAAAAAAACTGTCTACTGGAGAATATTGTTAATGGTTTGTTTCAATTTTTGGAATCTTAAGCAAGCATAATTCAAAACATTGTCAGGAACAAATGCCTAAATTTTCGGGGCAGGTAGTTCATAAACTCGTAATTTTTTTCCGGGTTAGTTTCCTTTCGTCTCACAAGAGTCGTAAGGTGCAAATCACTCCGGTTAGAAAAGTTTCAGGTCAGACAGTTGCATACATTACAATTAAATCATTGAACGGGGGGTGAGGGGTTACACATTTTTCAATTAGCAGTTATCGGTAACATGCTTGTCGAATATTTTGATACTTTGGGATCAAGAAAAGGCGTTCCTAACGTGCCGTTTCGCAGCCCTGTACTGTGTGAATACTGGGTTGCTTAAAGAGGGGCGGTGCTTTGGAGGGGGAATACTAAGAGTTTCGGCTCGACGACTACAAAGTCCCTCAAATAGGTTTTGATTATATGTTTTAGTCCCAAAACAGCTATCTTTCAATTATCGCTGCAAACATTTCTATCAGGCCCTTATAGCTAAAACATTATTAAACCCTTCTAAATAAAAGTATCAAAAAATGTCCACACATATTTATCGAACATACATCCCCAAAACATATATAATCGTACTTTATGTTTTGTAATACAACTATCTATATATTCCTCTCTAAAAAAATATTCCAAAAAATACTCCAACAAAAGTAGTTCCCCAAGCATATCTCCACAAAACTAGATTCTCAAAACTGTATGTTGTATCATAAATCTCTGAGTCTATATCTAAGACATCTCTAAACACACATCTCCAAATACATATCTCCCCAAACATATTTAACAAAATACAACTCCGCAAACATGTTTTTTTTTAAACATGTGCCTAAACACATCTTTTTAAACATAAATCTTAACAAACATAAATTCCTATATAAACAGTAATCTATCATCATAAAAATATCTCAGGCAGGTGTTATTAAAAGTTAAGAGTTTTTTATAAAGAAGATCCGGTAAATCATCAGATAACTTACATAGGTTTAACTGTCATGATCCCAAAATTTTAAGCAGCAGCAACCAAGACATTTGGTGTGAAGTCGTCAGACTCTCGCTGAAGGCGCGAAAGTAAGCGATCCTCGAGCATGTGTTGTCTTTACGCACTATAATGCCGTCAAACGTGAGTAACATTTTCCCGAATAAGTAGGGGGAAAAAAGAACATTTATTCTTATTCAATCATCATCAACATACATAATTTCCGTAATGGATGTAATGCTTCTTGGATGTAATGCTGATTTGTTCAATAGTGCGCACCAAAAATTACTGCACCAATTATAACTCTTTTCGAACGTTCCGCATAAAATTGTTCAATATGATAATAAATGAATCACATAAAAATAAATAAAATAAATGAAAGTTCTTTATTACGTTATTTTTTAATCTGATGTGTATTTATTTTGAAAACTTCCGTCATTTTTGACGGGTGATACACTAGTTATATTTAACTATAATAAATGTTTTGTAATGCATCTGGGCTAAAGCAAAGATTACGGTGCTCTCATCTATTTACATTGTTGATACGGCAGAGCGTCGCGTACTTCCGGGAATGGAATTATGTATTCATGCGACTATAATTTATATTGAGGAAGGGAAGAGAACATTGTATTCTTCCGTTAATGATTAGACTAGTGCAAGACCGGCTTTAAACAAGTAGGCGAGGGCCGCAGGCACGAGCGCATGGGCTAAAATGAAGTAATCCGGCGCATAATCTAGTTTTTATTTCAATGGTTATGATTCAGCAATAGAATCTATATATATATAATTCTCTTCGTGGTCGGACCCTGCGAGACACCAAGCTGCAAGTATGTTCAACAGATACTAATTTTAGAAAGCAGTGCACTAAATTACTGCACCAATGCACCAAAAGGTGTGCAAATTAAATATGCGCTGTAAAAAAATTATATGACGTCATTGTTTTCGCTGATATTTTAATTTTGTAAAAAGGGAACAATGTAAAAAGTTATAAAATACTTTGTGTACATTTCAGAAAGTTTAATATTTCGTATTGATCAAACAAGGACAAGTTAGTTGGGATTTTGAAAAAGGTGGGCGCCGTATGCGCCCTAAAAAGGTGCATTTTTTCAAAATAAATAGATTTCAGCTTAACACTTCCGTCATATTTTACGGGTGATACGCCGCGGGTCTCTCCAGAGTTCCTTCTTTTCATTCACTCACAGTCGTTTGCCCAAATCCACCCCATTTTGACAACTGTGTCTTTCAGGAAGTCTTCACCCGTCACTAAATCATTAGCGGCGTATGCTACGCCGCGGGTCAGCTAGTTATTTATAATTTAAATAATTTTTAGGCACTACTTTTGCCGCTATCTTTGTCACGTGTTGACAACAAAGATGGCGGCAAAAGTACCATAGAAAAGGGGGCACCGCTCTCTTTGCTTTTACCGTGCTACAAGTACATGATAAGTAACATTACAATTCTATGTTAGTCAGTGATGTCTACGGTGGTTGTTGATTTCAGAGGAGCATTTTAAAAATTCCCGAAACAAATACTTCGCAACAAAAGTGAACATTAACCGAAGATCGCCGCCATCATGTAAGACGACAGTCTAACACGGGCGGCTGTAAATAGCCCTTGGCACAACTGAGGATAAAAAAGGGCGGTAACTTCCAATCTAAAGTTAAGAGACAAAGCATTCAGTTAACGCGCTTCTAAAAAATTCGTTTGCGTGCCTCTAAATCCTCATATTAAGACGCTGCCAAAAACTTGTTTCAAGCTTCTAAATTGTATGAAACTCTTCTTTTACACCAATAGTGTTTTACATAACCATTGAATTTCTGTAAAAGGAAACACACGTGTTATTTTCAACCCTTCGCTCAATCAAGATATTGGTCATTTTATCGTTTTCTTTGGTGGCGCTGGAGCGTCGCTTGGTGGACTTTTGTATTGAAAAGGTTTTTTTTAGGAGAGAGAGAGAGAAACATAGAGAGAGAGAGATAGGGAGAGAGAGAGGGGGGGGTAGAGAGAGAGAGAGAGAGAGACTAAGAGAGCCATTCATATTAACTTTTTTATGACTTGAAAGGCTTGGACAAAAATGATCAAATAGATACAATATTACTAGACTTCTCAAAAGCATTTGACAAAGTTCACCACCTTAGTTTACTTAAAAAACTTAACTACTTTGGAATCTCAGGTTCCTTACATCACTGGATCCAAGACTTCCTTTTGGGCAGGGAGCAAACTGTAATAATTAATGGATCTAAATCTGCACCAATAAAGGTTAACTCAGGAGTTCCACAAGGAACTGTGCTAGGTCCCTTACTCTTTTTAATTTATATAAATGATTTACCCAACAACATCTCAACAGGTACAAAAGTTAGGCTATTTGCTGATGATTGTATAATCTATAGAACAATTAAATCAGAACAAGATGGCAAAATTTTACAAAAAGACTTAGATGAATTGATAAAATGGGAAACTAACTGGAGTATGTCTTTCCATCCAGAAAAGTGTCAACTGTTAAGAGTAACAAAGAAAAAGAAACAAATAAATTCAAAATATTACATTCATGGAAAAGAACTGACCCAAACTAAAGATGCAAAATACTTAGGAGTCTTAATAAATGAGAAACTATCATGGAATCCCCATGTCAATGAAGTTATTAAAAAATCAAACAAAACCTTAGGCTTTATAAAAAGGAACTTTAACAAATGTAATAGAGATATAAAACTAAAATGCTACCTCACTTTGGTGAGACCTGCACTAGAATATGCATCTTCTGTATGGGACCCATCCACCAAAGAAAACATTGATAAACTAGAACAAATTCAAAAAAGAGCTGCCAGATTCATTACTGGAGAATATTCGAAACTGACAAGAGTAACACCATTAGTTAAATCATTAAACCTTGAAACACTAGAGGATAGAAGAACCAAGAGCAAAGTAGTAATCATACATAAAGCAATTAATTCTAATTTAGAAATACAACACAAAGATAACTTAATACAACCCTCAGATAGACATAAGGATAAAAACACCTTTCTTATTCCGTATGCAAGAACAAACACATACAAGTTTTCCTTCTTCCCGTCCGGAATTAGGGCGTGGAATGGGTTGCCTGAAGAATCCAGGAAAGCCAACACTTTATCAACATTTAAATCTCTAATAAAAATGCAGGACTAAACACAAACCATAGATAAGCGTAGGACGCAATAATCTTCTGTATAGAAGGAGCGTCTGTAAACAGATAAGATAAGATAAGATAAGACTTTCCAATGTAGTGAACGAATTATAAATTATTTCAAAAGACTGTGAAAATGTAAATTAAAAAATTACCGCCTTTGCAGCAATTGTTGGTGCAGTTAGAGCACGCAACTGCAGTGTTTCTAGGTGTGCGCTTTGCTTGGATCAGAGAAGAAAAAACAACACACCGATTAGAACCAATAAAACGGGGCTGTCCATCAATATTGGGATGAATTCGAAACCCTTCCAGCCGAAAATTATTCCATTTATTGATTAAACGAATTTCACTTTGCTAAACATTTTTTTAGAGCTCGCCCGATAAATTATTCTTGGTTACTTTTGTTATCCACCACCCGATGGCCGGGAGAGTATTTGCAAAAAATGCCTGGAGTCGTGGGAGTGTGCTGCGGGTGAAGGGGTGGATCAGTGTTTACGTTAGAATGGAGCAAATACAAATACTGAATAATTTTTGTCAAGATCAAAGCGCCCGCTGGAAATATAGGCGCTCTCCATCGGCAGTGAGATCAAGGCTTGTGATGAATAGATTTGCATGTCATTATTCTTAAATTTGTTTAACCTGTAGATTTTTCTTTTCCAAAAGGCAGAATAAAGCTAAATGCAGTTATTCCATTCAAAATCAGTGCTGGATTTACCTATATGCTGACCAGGCTACAGCTTAGGGACCCCGCCTTCTTGGGGGCCTCAGGAACTTTTTTTTTCATATTTGTCACTGACATAGAAGATCTGGACTTCAAAAGGGTCTCCATATCTCTAATAGCTTATGGCTTCATCAAGTCTAAATCCGGCCATGTTCAAAATAAAATATTTCTGGAAATTATGTACATGGTGAAAACATTTCAAGCGCAAGTGTTACAAAAAATTGTGTTTTAATTATTTTTTTTTAAAGGGCGTAAACAATAAAGCTAACATCATGCGCCCTAAGATGCTATTAATAGCCTACCGATGGGGTACTAATCTATACACATGACAATTCATTTCATTTGAAAAATTTTCAAGCCTGCGCTATCTTTGTGTCGACATTTGTTTTAGATTTCCATGGTGGAAAGCTCGCGTAATGATGTGGTTGACAGCATCCGCTTCAAGTGGCAGTGTGCAGATCAGATACACTTTCTTTTTATTAGGAAGACGATGTCCCCCGCCCCCCCCCACCGCCCATTAGAGTGAGCATTAAGCTGCGTGGGCACTAGGCCCTGACTCCGCTACTGTCCCGTGAAAACGATAGTTCAGTAAAGACATTTGTCTGACACTCCCACAAGTCGGATCCCTATCTTCTTTGTTAATCACAACATCAGACTTGACCTTTTTTTTTACTGACTAACCGGCTTTTCTTTACAAACTAAACAACTTGATTGTGTAGCCCTTATTTTTCATTATAACTCAACATTATAGATTAAACTATCGTGCTGAGTACTTATTAGATGACGGTCTGGAAATAACACTTAAATCTGGGCGGCACTGTTTTATTCCTTTCATCAATTATTTAATGATTTAAGATTATTACCATTGGACCATACAATAATTGGGACGAACGCTCTCAAAGAGCCGCAATTTCCTTTTCCCTTTGAACTTTCAATCAGACAATGTTGACAATAATAAAAACAAAACATTTTGATTTGGATTGGCGCTCGCTGGTTAATGGCCATCTGTTTCCATTGCGACTCGAGCTACTGTAACCATCTTCAATTTTTTTTAAAATTAATTTGTTTGGTTTGTTTCTTCCTTTCTTTCAACAATCCATTGAAACGTAAAATATCATTTAAAATTTCTTCAAATGAATTACGTACATAAATTCTTGGCCAAAGAAATGTATTCAAACATTCATCAAAGACACGCTTGTCTGTAGACTATAATAAATTCCGATCCCGATGATCATATGTCATGTCCGATACTCCTATTATTATCGTTATTCATATTTAGAAATTTTAATAATTATTGTTTACAATTAAGTATATTCTATAGATAAAACCATTAAAATAATGCTGCTCACTTTTTAAACATTTTTTTTCTCTAAAATTGGTTGTAATTATGTACAAATGTCCCCACGCATAGACTATCCCGGGAAAGATAGTGCTGCAATCATGTATAATTTGTCCAAAACAGTCTATCCAGGGAAAGATAGAGTTGCCATCATCTAATATTTTCCGCAAAACATAGACTATATGGGGAAAGGGAGCGCTACAATCCTGTATAATTTTCCCCATGCATAGACTATACCGAGAGTGATTGACTTGCAACTATCTATAATTAGAGCTGCTACTTTCTGAATTTGCCATTAACAGGTGTTTTTTTTAGAATAACTAACAAAATAAATGATATCACACCGCCTCCTATACACGGGTTGGCCTATACCAGGAAGGCCATGAAAGTAGCACACCGCATCCTATACACGGGTTGGCCTATACCAGGAAGGCCATGAAAGTAGCACACCGCCTCCTATACACGGGTTGGCCTATACCAGAAATGCCATGAAAGTAGCACACCGCCTCCTATACACGGGTTGGCCTATACCAAGAAGGTCACGAAAGGTCGATTTCTTTATGGGAGTGCGCTTGCGTTTGATTTCCAGGGCACGTGGTATGACTTGGAATTGATGCGTCTAGATAACATTAGTTACTTGGGGGCAGCAGGCAGAGGGGGACACAGGGGTTAATAACACTATCTCGACCTGGGTTGTTGTTGTTTTTCTACAGTGGTGACTTTTCGGTTGGAGGTCTATGGTATTGGTTTCGGGGGACAGTGCTCGTGTTCTAAAATTATTTGTTATTTTGGTCGCGTTTGTAGAACTCGGCGAGAAGAACTTGTCCTGGTGTATAAAATACATCTAATTTTCTTTTTAATTTTTTTTCTTTCAAATTATAAAAATCATGTAATTTACGTATTGTTTTCATTCATATATTTTATTTGAATGCCAATAAAGTTATGTTAACGAACTACCAAACTTTTTAACGGCTTTTCAATTCTTCGTGAGAAATACAATTTCGGTAGCAAAAATGGAAAAAAAATATGATTGATTCACATATCTTTATACATAGCTTAAAACCCATCAAGATAATGGATGATCAAATATATTTATACACTGGTAAAACATAAACAGACAATGTCGTGAAACATTACTCCTGATATGTATAACACACACGTTAACATTGGTAACACAAAGCAACTTTTTGGATGGAAAGTCATATTTCTTCATACGTTGGTAACATCAAACATTAAATACATTTGAGACAAATGGGAGGAACACGTATTGTCATACAATCGTAACACAACAGGCTATCTTATCTTATACATTACAGACGCTCCTTCTATACAGAAGAGAGTTGCATTATGGGAGTAAGGCTTATCTTATACATTACAGACGCTCCTTCTATACAGAAGACAGTTGCGTTATGGGAGTAATCTTATGCTGAAAATACACTCACGTGTTTCACGTTCACGTGTCATCAAACATCGGTCACACGTAGCAAAGTTTGAAATTTAAAATGATTTTTCTCGAATTTGACATTTTTGCCGATCTTTAATTTTATTTTTATTTTATACTTGTATTTTAAGAAAGAAAACATTGCCTCTATTTCTCTCATCAGCTCCACAGTTTCCGTTATAGTTCATGTGTTTAAAGAAAGAAATATTGCTTCTATTTCTCTCATCAGCTCCACAGTTTCCGTTATTGTTCATGTGTTTAAAAGAAAGAAACATTGCCTCTATTTCTCTCATCAGCTCCACAGTTTCCGTTATAGTTCATGTGTTTAAAGAAAGAAACATTGCCTCTATTTCTCTCATCAGCTCCACAGTTTCCGCTATAGTTCATGTGTTTAAAAGAAATAAACATTGCCTCTATTTCTCTCATCAGCTCCACAGTTTCCGTTATAGTTCATGTGTTTAAAAGAAAGAAACATTGCCTCTATTTCTCTAATCAGCTCCACAGTTTCCGTTATAGTTCATGTGTTTAAAAGAAAGAAACATTGCCTCTATTTCTCTCATCAGCCCCACAGTTTCCGTTATAGTTCATGAGTTTAATTCTCTCCTCAGCTCTGGCAGCCACTGATGATTTCCTGGACGAGAATGTCCCCACTCCAGAGTTTCTGCCAGATAAGGTGAACATAACGGTCCGAGAGGGAGACGCGGCCATTTTACCCTGTTCGGTCAGGCACCTGGGCACGAAACAGGTAGGTGAAGGTCGTGTTGGGTCATTGGAGTGAGTGGGGGGGGGGAAAGTTACACATTGTGTGGGTAGTAACTAAGACAGAATGGTGACAATCAGAATTACCTGTGGTCAGTAACTTACTTCTGAATTACCAGTGGTCAATAACTTAAAGCGGTGACCATCAGAATTACCAGTGGTCAGTTCGTTCGAATAAGTACCAATATCTCAATAGGCAAATGTTTATTATCACTTTTTATCTCCCGGATCAATATTACTTGATCCACATTATGAGACCTGACATTTCTCGTGAGACTATTCTACACCTTGCCTGATCTACCTCACGGGACTAATCTACCTGATCTACCTCATGGGACTAATCTACCTGATCTACCTCACGGGACTAATCTACCCGATCTACCTCACGGGACTAATCTACCTGATCTACCTCACGGGACTAATCTACCTGATCTACCTCACGGGACTAATCTACCTGATCTACCTCACGGGACTAATCTACCTGATCTCTCTCATGGGACTATTTATCTTGATATATCTCATGCGATTATTCTGATATTCCTCATTGGGACTATTCTATCTGACCTATCTCACCGGACTATTCTATCTGACCTATCTCACCGGACTATTCTATCTGACCTATCTCACCGGACTATTCTACCTGACCTATCTCACCTGACTATTCTACCTGACCTATCTCACCGGACTATTCTATCTGACCTATCTCACCGGACTATTCTATCTGACCTATCTCACCGGACTATTCTAACTGACCTATCTCACCGGACTATTCTGTCTGACCTATCTCACCGGACTATTCTAACTGACCTATCTCACCGGACTATTCTATCTGACCTATCTCACCGGACTATTCTATCTGACCTATCTCACCGTACTATTCTATCTGACCTATCTCACCGGACTATTCTATCGGACCTATCTCACCGGACTATTCTATCTGACCTATCTCACCGGACTATTCTAACTGATCTTTCACACGGGACTATTTTACCTGGCATTTCTCACGGGACTATTTTACTTGGCATTTCTCACGGGACTATTTTACCTGGTATTTCTCACGGGACTATTCTGCCCAATCTTTCTCATGGGACTATTCTACCTGATATTTCTCACAGGATTATTCTACCTGAGATTACTCATGGGACTTTTCGTCTTTATATATCTCATGGAAACCATTATTTCATATTTTTCTTACTGGACTATTGTGATTTATCTCAAGGGACCATTCTACCTGACATTTCTCGCAGAACTATTTTACGTAATCTATCTCACGTGACTATTCTACCTGAACTGCATATTTTATGAGTTAGTGCTATCTGATCCTATCTCACTGTGAAACCATTTTGCAACTTAATAGGTAAGGGGTCGACAGATTTTAATATTATAATGCAAATATTCACAGTCTAGCCCAGGGGTTCCTAACCAGTGGTGCATGCACCCCCAAGGGGTGCATGAGCAGGTTCCAGGGGGTGCATGAACCATTCAGAGAAAGAAAAAAAAAGGGAGAAAAAAAAGAAGGGGAAAAAAAAGAAAGAAAAACTGATAATCTGAAAATGTAAACCATAAGCAAGGCATGCCACGTTAAAGGGCGCCAATATACAACCTTTTTTTTTACTAGTTCGCGCATCGTTCTGGGCATGTCGAAAATTGAAGGAAAAACTTTCGCAAAATGAACGGTTCGCTCTATGTGTTCCTCGGAATTTCGTGTTTTTCGTCACAGTTTTCTAAAAATAATTTAATTTTGTCATCAAATACGTCAGATATATCTCTTCCCGTGACCCTCTAACTGTTTTGAGCGGATGTAAACGTTGGGATTTTTTCCCTTCACTTTTATTGCTCTGTACGCTGCAAAGGTCTTTAAAACGTTAATTGTAAGCCATTATTCATCATTGAAACCTAAAATCTTGAGTTGAGCATCCAATTCCGGTCATTAAAAACATCAACAAGGCCGGTTAAAAATTTGCCTGTGACTGGTACGACTTTCCGATTGTAATCACCCCCTCAAAATCGTTAATAAATAATAAAAAAAGAGAGAGAGAGATGGAACACAAAAGCCTCAGTGCTTCCACTGTGGAAAAATCCTGTGCAATGACAACATGAAGCCTGTTAGACTACGAGAGCACTTGGAGAAAGTCCACCCATCCAATTCCAAGGACAGTGTTGCTCGCTTCTTGACCTCAGGTACGTTGCCCAAGCTTGAATTTTCTTTGTCACAGAAATCTGCACTGGGGGCATCATTCAAGTTGCATATCTTATTGCAAAGAACAAGAAGCCCCACACCATTGGAAACCTTTGGTGAAGCCTTGTGCTCTGGAGATGGTGGAACTGATGTGTGGTCACCAGCAGAGGAAGCAGGTTGAGAAAGTTCCTTTGTCCAATGACACTATTCATTCCGATAGTGACATGGCTGCAGACATTCTGGATCAAGTCTTGTGCGAGATGAGAAGCAGTCCTTTTCCATTTAGCATGCAGCTGGATGAATCCACTGATGTAGCACAATGCAGTCAGATTCTTGTATTTCTGAGATATGTTCTCAGTGGATTGATGAAGAAGGAATTTCTCTTTTGTAAGCCACTCCTAGCTACTACCAAAGCTGCTGATGTGTTGCAGCTAGTCAGGGCATTCTTCATTGAAAACCAGTTTTACTGGACTTCAAGAATTTCTTCAATTTGCACAGGTGGTGCTCCCTCCATGCTCGGTAATAAGTCAGGATTTTCAGCACCGGTAAAGAAAGAAGTTCCAGATATTGTCACTACACACTGTATTCTTCATCGTCAGGCACTGGCATGCAAAACACTACCTCCAACCTTGAAGTCAGTTCTTTCTACTGCAGTCCAAGTTGTAAATTTTATCCACTCACATGCCTTGAACCACTGCCTCTTCAAGTTGTTCTGTCAGGAGGTGAGCTCTGAGAATGAAGTTCTGCTCTACCACACTGAGGTGCGCTGGTTGTCCAGGGGACGGATACTTTCTCGGTTAGTAAAACTGAGAGTGGAGCTTGCCATTTTCGTGCAAGGAAAAGAGAGTGACCTTGCCGACAAGTTTGACTGTCCAAATTTTATTCATTACTTGGCATACCTGGCTGACATCTTCACCATCTTGAATGAGTTGAACACATCTCTACAAGGACCTGCTGTGACTGTATTGGATGCTACTGAGAGATTGCAAGCTTTTCTTAACAAAGTGCCACTATTCCAACGACGACTAGAAAAGTCCAACTTGGCCAACTTTCCACTCTTGGATGAAGTTGTAATATCTGGTGCAGAAGGAAGCACTGAGGGATCACTGCCTGACAACATCAAAGGGGAAATTTCAGAGCACCTTTCAACATTGCAAAGGTCCTTTGATGGGTATTTCTGTCAAGACATTGCTAGGAAAGATCTTTGGATTCGCAATCCTTTTCTCTGTGACTTGGACAACATTGATGACAGTGACTTTGCTAAAGATGACCTGATTGATTTGAGAACCAGAGAAGTACTGAGGAGTGCCTTCAGTTGCAATACCTTGACTGAATTTTGGTGCGCCCAGTTAGATTCCTACCCACATCTAGCCAAGAGGGCAGTACTGACTCTCCTTCCATTTGCCACAACCTATCTCTGTGAAGCAAGATGCTCCACACCTTTGACGATTAAAACCAAGGAAAGGTATAAGTCAAATGCAGAGGATGACATGAGAGTTGCTTTGTCCAAAACAGTCCCCAAATTTAAATCGCTGATTGATCTTAAGAAGCAGCAGATCTCTCACTAAATTCCCTGTCGCCTATGGTCAAAACTGTTGTGTTCCTAAAATAAACATAGTTTATTATGCATTTTCTGCAAGTTTCACGAGGGGGTGCATGAACTTTTTTGGGCATCTGAAGGGGTGCATGGACCCCAAAAGGTTAGGAACCACTGGTCTAGCCCAATAGCCATGTCGAACACACGTGACGTGTAGATATGTATAAATTAGGGCTGTTAACGATTAATTTAAATTTAATTGTCAACTTTTGAAAAATTAACGATTAATTAATCGTTACTTTCGATTAAAGCCAACAATTAAAATTTATGATGTCATAAGTAACACTTATCAAACGTTTTTGTTGAAAATCTATATAACACTGGAATGTCTCCTTTATATGTCATCTTTTAACCAACTACGCTACAAGACAAGTGTGTTGACATTATTTGGCTCAAGTAATGAGGAAATGTATTATTTATTTAAGTATTGATCATCTTCAAGCGCGACAAACATTTACAGACTGTATCTGCCTTAACTCCTGCTGTATAACCGGGGGGAGGTGGTGGGAGAGTTCAAAGGTCTGGTCACCGATAGCTGGACCGAGCTCAGCGTGACACGTAAAATGTAAACAAAAGCACGCCGGTACTTCGATGGGTCGCGTCAACGCGCGAACTGAGCTCTCAGGTGAAAAAAAAACAATAACAAACTGTGAAATTGAATTACATACCTCGTATAGAGATAAACTAAAAATGCATTAATTTTAATTTAATAACTGTACGTTCGATCGATCTTAAATTTTGATACGATGCATTGTTAGGTGACACGGGTCCGTGTGCCAAATTTCAGCTCGATGGCTTTACGGGAAGAGGGTCATTTTTGACTTCTGTTTTTCCACGGTGCCCGCCCAAGACAGACAGACAGAGTGACATCACTCGGTATCAGTCTGTAAATGTTTGTCGCGTTGGAACATAATCAATACCTTTAGTTCTGTCTCATATATAAGGGATTTATAGTCAAAAACTTTGTTTTAACGGGTCTTTTTAAATCCCTTATATTAACTTCACCGCCGTCTCTCTCTGTCTCTCTGTCTGTCGTCATCTCATGGGCTGGGCGGGCGGAAAAAGAAAAGTAAAAAATGACCCACTTCCAGTGATCCGATCGAGCTGAAATTTGGCACACGGGCCCATCTCACCTAACAATGCGACGTATCAAAATTTCAGATCGATCAAACGAACCGTAATTAAATTAATGCATTATTAGTTTATCCTTATATGAGGTATGTCATTAAAATTCACTGTTTGTTATTGTTTTTTTCCCACGTGAAAGTTTGAGTAGACGCGTTGAAACGACCCATCGAAGCAACGGGGCGCTTTTGTTTACATTTTACGTGTCACGCTGAGCTCGGTCAAGCGAATCGGTGACCAGACTTTTCCCCTCTCACCCCCCATCCCCCCCCCCGCCAGGGTTATGAAGCAAACTTGAGTTAAGACAGATTCAGTCTGTAAATGTTTGAAAATAATCAATACTGTTAGTTATGTCTCATATATAAGGGATTTATAGTCAAAAACTTTGTTTTTGCGGGTTTGTTTATTAAATCCCTTATATTAACTTCACCGCCGTCTCTTGGGTTCGCGGTCGGTCGGGAGGGAGGGCGGAAAAACAAAAGTCAAACATGACCAACTTCCCGTGAAGCCATCGAGCTGAAATTTGGCACACGGACCCGTGGCACCTAACAATGCATCGTATCAAAATTTCAGATCGATCGAACGTACATTTATTAAATTAATGCATTTTTAGTTTATCTGTATAAACTATATGTAGCGGTCGCTTTTGTTTACATTTTACGGGTAACTTGACTTCACGCCAGCCATCGATGACCACATCTCGTGGAGGAGGATTTCACTCAGTTTTAGGCTGTAAATATTTGTCGCGTTGGAACATAATCAATACTTTAAGTTCTGTCTCAAATATAAGGGATTTATAATCAAAAACTTTGTTTTTATGGTTTTTTTAATTTATTAAATCCCTTATCTTAACTTCACCGCCGTCTCTGTCTCTCTGTCTCTCTGTCTCTCTGTCTCTCTCTCTCTCTCTCTCTCTCTCTCTCTTTCTCTCTCTCTCTCTCTCTCTCTCTCTCTCTCTCCTCTCTCTCTCTCTCTCTCTCTCTCTCTGTCTGTTGTCTTGTGTCTTGGGCGGGTGGAAAAACAAAAGTAAAAAATGACCCANNNNCCGTAAAGGCATCGAGCTGAAATTTGGCACACGGACCCGTGTCACCTAACAATGCATCGTATCAAAAATTCATATCGATCGAACGTACAGTTATTAAATTAATGCATGTTTAGTTTATCCATCTAAACTATATGTAGAGGTCGCTATCGTTTACGTTTTACGGGTCACTTGACTTCTCGCCAGCCAACGGTGAACACATCTCGTGTTTTACACTTTTAACCAGGTGGTTTACATCAGGATTTGAGTTACTGCGTTGACGCCACCCGTGAACGTCCACACCCCCTCCCCCATTCCCCCAGTCTTAAAGCCATGGGAAATAATTTCGGTTTCAGTCTGTAAATGTTTGTCGCGTTTGAACATAATCAATACTTTTAGTTATGTCTCATATATAATCGATTTATAGACAAAAACTTTGTTTTTACGGGGTTGTTTTATTTAACCACGTTTTATTAACTCGATTTCGTTCCTGTGCCATTGTTTGTTGGTGGTTTGTTGGTTTGTCTGTCCACAATTTTTCAAATCTGCCAACGTAAAATTAAACCACTTCTGATGGTCCTAGAGAACTCTAAATTTTATCACAGATAGATCTTGGATAACAATGCATTGTATCAAAATTTCAGATCGATCGAACTTTTTAGTTTATCTATATTTTATTAAATAAGCATCCGTACCCGCCTGCCGCAGTTTCTGTACGTGTCATGACTTCACCCCGTGACCTCATCGTTTTGTTATTAAACGTTGGGCGGGCGTTTATGAGGTGTTTGGTTAAATAAATAGAGGTTAAAAAAATATTGTTAAAACCACGTTTTTATTAGTGGACTAAAAAGAATATAATAAATAAAGGTAAAAAATGATTTTCAAAAACCACGTTTTTGCAAGTGGGCTTAAAAGAAGAAAATAATTTAAAACTTATAAGTTCAAGTACTTCGATTTAATATGACTAAAAACGTGGGGAGGGTGTTTGGTATAAAAATTAAAGATTTCTAATTTAGAAGGCAAAAGAGAGATCTATAAGTGAGAGAATGAGTGAACCGCATATGTTAAACCTCATAAGCGCCCACCCCACGTTTTAGTCATATTAAATCGAAGTACTTGAACTTATACGTTTTTAATTATTTTCTTCTTTTTAGTCCATTTGTAAGAACGTGTTTTTTAAAAATCATTTTTTCCCTTTATTTATTCGTGATGCTATCAAGCTGAACTTTTGCACATAGACTTGTGCCACCTAACAATGCATTGTATCAAAATATCAGATCGATCGAATGTACCTTAATTAAATTAATGAATTTTTAGTTTATCTCTATGTAGCATGTGTAGCCGTCTGCTATAGTGACCTCCACGGGTCGCTGGGGGTTCACTGCAGCCCTCGATGTCACAGGGGTCTGTCGCGCGGTGCGTTTTACATTGAACATAATCAATACTTTTAGTTAAGTCTCGTATATTAGGGATTTATAATCCAAAATTTTTTTTTGTTCTTACGAGTTTTTTAATTTTTCGAATTATTTTCATAAAGTTTATTTTGAACCTCCTCTCCCCCATGTATAAATGTGATCAGTTTATGAAACTCGGAGTTTTCTACAAAACCTGAGGACTTACAGATAAATCAGGGTGTAGATCAACGGTAGCGAAACCGCGGCTCTTCTGTGTTCATATTGCGGCTCGCGTACAATTTATGAAAGATATATTTCAAGTATTTCTGGAAGATTTGCAATCCAGGTTTAATGACCCATAGTGCTTCAATGTGGCTCTCTACAATTTTAATATATTTTAAAATGGCTCGCAGATACTACAGGTCTCGCCATCCCTGGTCTAGAGGATAAAATCCTTTGCCGAAAAGTAACGCTACTTCTCAATTTAGTAGTTTGTTAATAATCCTAAAAAAGGCACACAAAAAAAACAAAAAAATAACAGTGTGCCTCAGCTTAAAGCCCACACACGAGAGGGTATGTGAACCTTGGGCGAAAAATAAGATCGAAAATCAAGTTGTGGAACATTACAAACACAGCTAATCTTTCATAGGGACATTCTATGCCATAGGGATAATTCTTTGTGAAGGAACATTCTATTCCAGGTGAAATTCTATGTAAAGGGACATTCTATTCCAGGGAACAATTCTCCGCTGCCTCCTCTATACCACTGAGTTTGATCGTTCCTGATCTATATTAGGTTGTTAGACCAGATTCAAATCCGTGTTTCTCGTGTGACCTTCTCTGCTCTGCTCGTCTCCTCCTTTTCCAGGAACCTCGCCGTCGTACGATCCCCGAAGTCGTCCATCTCATAGAGCTGCCCCAGACTCGTGACATCCTCTTCCAGCCTGGGCGTTTGAAATCCACACGCCCCCGACCGCAACTGAACGCTTAATTGTTTAGACACAGGCGGCCCAACATTTACATCACCGGAAAGCTGATATCCTGAACGGAAATGACGTATCCACGAGTTAATCGCGCGGGTGTTTATTCTGGTTCGAGCGGCTGCCGAGTCTAAACACGAGACGGCTGTTGTTAAACGCAATCATGGAGCGACTGAACTTATATCTCTACCCCACAAAACTTTTTTTGTGTGTAAATGTCTTTACCTTCAAATTAGGTATTATGGTTTTAGGTCATGTTATCAATAGCATTTATGTGAAGCTAAGCTTCCTTGGTGGGCATTAAGTTAGTCTTAAAATACCAAGACAGCGTTTTGAATGGCATGTTCTCATAGACTCAGTATTGTCAACGGTGATCATGTTATGCCGCTTCCGGGCGTATATCCTCACACAGGAAGGAGACTCCTTGGACGGACGGGGCTCCTCGTGTGGGCGTGACGACAAGACATCGACATCACGACGAGGCTTATCGCTAGAAGTAATATTTCTAAAGGTGTTTGATATGGCTATCCGAATATGGGCGGCCACTAGAGCAGTCTTCCGTCCGGCGGCCTGTGTTGTTCTCTTGTGCGACCGTCGCCAACGATATCATTCGTCAACTTTAATGTACCGGAAGGTCAATTTGATGCCACCTTTTAAACGGGTTTTCGGTAGTACTTAAAAGTGTCGAGTGGATGCCAGCTCCGGGGTAAACGAGATGCTAGCGTGTGTGCAGTCAATACGAGATTTGTTGTAAATAGAATACAAGTTTTGATGTCATTAGATCTAAGTGATGCTGTAAATAGGATGCAAGCTTTGTTGTCATTAGCTCCATATCCTGGTGTAAATAGGATGCAAGCGTTGTTGTTAGCTCAAAGCTATGCTGTAAATAGGATGCAAGCGTTGTTGCCTTAGGTCTGAGAGCAGGTTATGTAGAATCCAACTTTTGTTGAGCATTTCCTAACAAATTTTATTAATAACTGACCAATTGTAATTTTGGGCCCTAAAAAATTACCGATTAAAAGAAACTGATTTTATTACTACAGTAATCGTGCTTCTGTTTGTGAAAAGCATTTTTGTAGAAACTTTTACAAGGCTTTCTTATTCCAGATACATTAATGTTAAAAAAAACTATTGTCCGATTATGGCCACCAGTTTGCCATCTGAAATCACGTGTCATCCGATCCGATACAGGTTCATGCCATGCGTGTGGCGTATTTGATCACGGAGTTGTTTATTATTTGGTACAGCAAAGTCCGGTCAAACGGACCACCCACAAAGACATCAAATGAACATTGACCAGAGTCCTTATCTTTGGTTTGACAGATAAGAAACCTTGGAAACCGTCACACACAAAGCTTGTTTGGCTCAGTTTTTTGTTGTTTTTTAAAGGCAGAATTAGCCCAACTTCTGTTGTATTTTGACAGCAGCGGTTAAAATTAAATTGTTTTCAGAATTTATTGTTTGTCAAAGAGACTATTCAGTCTTGTACTTTTTCTTTATTTAAAAAAGAAAATGAACGCGAATTCTGTTCATGATCCGAATGGTCATCTACATCAGAAAAAAAATCTTGGCTTATTATGGAAAAGTTTCTCTCCGATAAACACTATTTGTGTTACATTCTTTCCTTCTTTTTTTTCATCAGCTTTCTGTGAAATGTTATAAACACCGATTTCCAAGAAATACATACGATGAAATTCTTTCATTTTTTTCCATCGCTGACATACATATAAGTGCGTGTAGAAGACACCGGTTCCCTGTGGGTCGCGACTCCCAAGAAAGGTTGGGAACCACTGCTCTAGACAAAATGGTAATAATAAAGTACACTAACATTATTTTATTTTTTTAATATTTTAAGTTAAATAAATGTCCTTGAAATTCTATTAGACATTTGGCTAGTGGAGAGGTCTTGACTTCTGGCGTGGAATTGTTTCCCTGAACAAACCAGGCAAGCCTGTAAGACCATCAGCATTTGACATTCTAAATAAAAGCGCAATTCTACACATAAACCGTGGATACTCGTAGGAGTAGCGGGCAATAATCTTCTCTGTAGATAAAGCGTCAGTAATATTTTCATATTTAAGCTTAATGCTCAAGCCTGGGCGCAAAGTAATCTCGTAAAAGAACATGTTAAATCGTAAAATGCCCAAACATGGAAGGTTGTTCTTGGGCAACTGCAGCTGTTCATCGTAAAATGCCCAAACAAACATGGAAGTCGGTTCTAGGCAACTTCAGCCTATACGAAGTTTCTAGTGGGGCAGCAACTGGTCCAGACCTCACTCGTTATATCAGGGTTGACTATTTCTGGACGGGTCATGACCCTGACACTTGACCCCAACCGGCCCCGCGTCCTTTGAGCCGATATCGATGACCGCCGTATTACAGAGCGCCATCAACGACATCAGCATGTCTTGAAGCTGGACTGGACGGACATGAAAAGCAATTTCTATATCGGCGCACTCATCCCACGCGCGCACTTGAAGGAGCGGACCTAATGAAAAGCCTGGTCAAGTCCCTGGCCATGTTGGACCTCGGGCCTGATTGCCCCGTGGGTCGTAGAGAGGGGGGAGGGCAGACGCGTTAATTGCGCTAACTCAAAGCATGTCACACGGCCTCAGCCCAGGACCACTCGTGCCGGGCCCCAAATGAGGCGCGGTTCGATATCTTTCTCCCTTGATTTAAACGAGCCGATAGCGAGGGGTAGAAAGGTGATTATGAAGGAAAGTCACGTGGTGGTGGGAAGGGCTGACCTTAGCATAAAAGAGGTTCTCAAACATTTAGACAAATTTCAAGCGAAGTGACTCCATCGAAAATCCCAGAAGTTCCACGGTGCTGTGGAAAATTAAACGATGTCCAATTTATAGAGGAAATCAGACTTTTCAGAAAGTCTGCCTTTTCTCTTGATGTGTAATTCAAAGAGACGATTTTTATATATGAATGTTAAATGCATAGTTGTAAATTGTTGTGGAATGTAAGTTCAGCACGGATTTTGAGGAATGAAGCTCAGCACATAGGTTTGTAATGAAGTTAATCACATATGTGGGAGTGAAAGTTAACTCAACCATATTTGGGGAGTGAAAAGTTTCCACATATTTGGGGAGTGAAGTTATCACATATTTGGGAGTGAAAGTAATCACATATTATGGGAGTGAACGTTTGATTCACATATTGGGGAGTGAAAAGTTAATCACATATTTTGGGGAATGAAAGTTAATCAGAATATTGGGGATTGAAAGTTAATCCATATATAGTGGGAGTTAAATAATCATAGATTTGGGGAGTGAAAGTTAATCACAATAGTGGGAGTGAAAGTTATTCAGAATATTTGGGATGAAAGGTAACCATAATTTGGGGAGTGAAAGTTAATCACATATTTAGGGGAGTGAAAGTTAATCACATATTTGGGAGTGAAAGTTAATCACGTATTTGGGGATGAAAGTTAATCACAATTTGGGGAGTGGAAAGTTAATCATATATTTTGGTGAGTGAAGAGTTAATCATATATTTGGGAGTGAAAGGTTGAATCACATATTTGGGGAGGAAAGTTTATCATATATCGAGTGAAAGTTAATCACATATGTGGGAGTGAATTAATCACATATTTGGAGTGAACAGTTAATCTATATTTGGGGAGTGAAAGTTAATCATGATATTTTTGGAGTGAAAGTTAAGCATATATTTGGGGATGAAAGTTAATCATAATTGAGAGTGAAAGTTAATCACATATTTGGGGAGTGAAAGTTAATCACAATATTTGGGGAGTGAAAGTTTAATCTATATCTTTGGGGAAAAGGTGAAAGTTCAGCACATATTGCGTGAAATAAAAGTTTAGCACGTGTTTTAGGAATGAAAACGCAGCACATGTTCTTTTTTGAAAAAAAGCTCAGCACATATGTTTGTATTATATGTTCAGCACATATTTGTGGAATTAAAGTTCAGCATATTTTTGTGGAGTTAAAGCTCAGCCACACATTTGTGGAATAATGTTTTAATGGTTTTTCATAATTCACACATCTAGAATGAACTACGGTGGGCGTGCGTCACCGCAGTGCCGGATTTACGTATAAGCTGCACAAGCTATAGTGAGTAATTGTCATATTTGGCACTGACACAGAATATCTGGACTTGTAAAGGGCTCCACATGTCAAATAGCCATATCAAGTCTAAATCCGGCAATGCCTCGACGACTTCTTTTAATGGCGGTATCTAAATGTGTGACAAGATGTTGAGGATGTGATATTGGTTTTCAAGATCTCCTATATACGGCGATAGAATTTCGGTCAATATTTTTCATTGCTGAGCAAAACAAAGGGGGGGGGGACAACGAAATGTTACCTTTGTCATTTAATTTAATTCCCCTTCATTGAAATACATATTTCTAGACAATTTTGCTTGTTTTGAGAAGTTTTAAATTACATTTTGTTTTGCCCAGCACCGCCAACTCAAAGAATCAAAATCTTATTCAAGGACAGATAAATGCGCCGATCTTGGAAGAAATTGAGCACAACGCCCAATTCTGATCTCAGCATCAAGTGCCCTTTCGGTGACTGTTAGGGTCAAGGCCAAATAAGGCAAATCAATTTCCCTTTTATGTGTCAGCAACTGGAGCCCGAAAATTTGCACGGCTGCGGCTGGCGTTAACTGCCATTCTTCCGTGGGTGGGTTTCATGACGCGGGTGTCGGATCGGGCAAGGCAGTAAGTCACATGATATTTGCATTCGACTGGACCAGTAAATCAGAGGCGTGTGGGGGAGGTGGGCGGGACTTTATGGCTAAATAAAATCGAATGAAAGTTTCACAATTCTTTAATATCGTTGTTAAGTCGATGTCCATATCCAACGTCCGGGAAATCTCGATATCTAAACTGGACGGCCGAACCGAGGTAGAAGAGAGAGTCGCGGGTTCTATTCTCGGTGCTGGCATGGCCCCCGGGGCATTGTGCTGGCCACACAATCCCTTGCTCGTTAGTGGTGGCTAAATAAAACATGTGAACGCTACTTCACTTGCCCCATAGTCCGTCATGGACTGGAAAGGGGGTTATTAAACATTGTTTGAAGCTCTCTGCCACCTGTCAAAAATGCATTTATATTACTTTCACGTAGTTATTTTGGGTAACGTATAAATATGTAGACGCCTGTTCTAGCGGAAATAGATAGGTCTGATCCTGGGACACCGATTATGGATAGGTCTGGTCGTCGGACACTTGGAATAGATTGATCTGATCTTACGGTTCATAGATAGATAAATAGACAGATCTGATATTCAGGCTATAGATACGTCTGATCGTGCAGGTTATAAATAAATCTGATCGCAAGGCTATAGATAGGTCGGATCTTCAGGCTTATATAGATAGGTCAGATCTTCAGGCTATTGATATATCTCATCGTATGACACGGGACTGATTCCCCTTAAACAGCACGTCCCGTTTGCAAAGATACCCAAGCTGCAAATTAAAGTCCTTATTCGGTCCATACAAAACCGACAAAAGTATTATTTGTGTGTGTGCCCAGTTCAGTTTTTCGACATTCGCCTTCCCCCATCTGTCTGCCTCTAATTTATTTTTCTGAACACCGGTTTCCGTATTTTAAGCAGTTTGCTACAGCGATTGTCGTATGTTAGATAAATGTTGTTTCCTTGTCTGCCAAACCTTATTTTTATTTTATTTTTTTAATTATTTTTTTTAAATTCGTTTCATTTTCTTTTTAAACTTCTGTCAGAAACTATATCTGTTTTTCTTTGTATCATTATTCCTTAACTGTTTTTACATTTTAGCACCCATCCGCGTTTTCTTACAACTGTCCTTTTATTTTTGACGTATCCAACGTTTCCTCTCTCTCTCCTCTCTCCTCTCTCTCTCTCTCTCTCTCTCTCTCTCCTCTCTCTCACTCTCTCTCCTCTCTCTCTCCTCTCCTCTCTCTCTCCATCTCCCTCTCTCCTTCTCTCTACCTCCTCTCTCTATCTCTCTCCTTCCCTCTCTCATCTCCTCTCTCTCACCTCTATCTCCTCTCTTTCTTCTCCTCTATTCTATCCCTCGCTCTCCTCTCTCTCCCTCTCTTCACTCTCTCTCCTCTCTCTCCTTCTCATCTCTCGCTCTCTCTCTCTCTCTCTCCCTCTCTCTCTCTCTCTCTCTCTCCTCTCTCTCTCTCTCCCTCCCCCTCCTCTCCTCTCTCTCTCTCCCTCTCCTCTCTCTCTCTCCTCTCCTCTCTCCTCCTTTCCTTCATCCTTTCTATCTCTCCCTTACTCCTTTCGCTCCCCTCTCTATCTCTTCTCTCCTTCTCTCGTCTCCTCACCTTCTATTCTCTTGTCTCTTCCAGCTCTTTACTCTCTCTCCCTCTCATCTTCTCATCCTTTCTCTCTCTCTCTCCTCTCTCTCTCCTCTCTCTCTCCTCTCTCTCTCCTCTCTCTCTCTCTCTCCTCTCTCTCTCTCTCTCTCCTCTCACTCTCTCCTCTCTCTCTCTCTCTCTCCCTCCTCTCTCTCTCTCTCTCCTCCTCTCTCTCTCTCTCTCTCTCCCTCCTCTCTCTCTCTCTCCTCTCTCTCTCTCCTCTCTCTCTCTCTCTCTCTCTCCTCTCCCTCTCTCTCTCTCCTCTCTCTCCTCTCCTCCTCTCTCCTCTCCTCCTCTCCTCTCCTCCTCCTCCTCTCTCCTCCTCTCCTCTCTCTCCTCTCTCTCTCTCCTCTCTCTCTCTCCTCTCTCTCTCCTCTCTCTCCTCTCCTCTCTCCTCCTCTCCTCCTCCTCTCTCCTCTCTCTCCTCTCCTCTCTCTCTCTCTCCTCTCTCCTCCCCTCTCCTCCTCTCCTCTCCTCTCTCCTCTCCTCCTCTCTCTCTCTCTCCTCCTCTCCCTCCTCTCTCTCTCTCCCTCCTCTCTCTCTCCTCTCCTCCTCTCTCTCTCTCCTCCTCCCTCTCTCTCCTCCTCTCTCCTCTCCTCCTCTCTCCTCTCTCCTCTCTCTCCTCACTCCTCTCTCTCTCTCTCCTCTCTCTCCTCCCTCCTCCTCTCTCTCTCCTCTCCTCTCTCCTCTCTCTCTCTCCCTCTCTCCTCTCTCTCCTCTCTCTCTCCTCCTCTCTCCTCTCTTCCTCCTCTCCCTCTCTCTCCTCCTCTCTCCTCTCCTCCTCTCTCTCCTCCTCTCTCCTCTCCCTCCTCTCTCCTCCTCTCCTCCCTCTCTCTCTCCCTCCTCTCTCTCCTCTCCTCTCCTCCTCTCCTCTCCTCTCTCTCTCCTCCCTCTCCTCCTCTCCTCTCTCTCTCTCTCCTCCTCTCCTCTCCTCCTCTCTCTCCTCTCTCTCTCTCCCCTCCTCTCCTCTCTCCTCCTCCCTTCTCTCTCTCCTCCTCTCTCCCTCCTCTCTCCTCTCCTCTCCTCCTCTCCTCCTCTCTCCCCTCTCTCTCCTCTCCTCTCTCCTCCTCCTCTCTCCTCTCCTCCTCCTCCTCTCCCCTCTCTCTCTCCTCCTCTCCTCCTCCTCTCCTCTCTCTCTCCTCCTCTCCCTCCTCTCTCTCCTCCTCTCCTCTCCTCTCTCCTCCTCTCTCTCTCCCTCTCCCCTCCTCTCTCCTCTCCTCCTCCTCTCTCCTCTCTCCTCTCCTCCTCTCCTCCTCCCTCTCCTCTCCCTCTCCTCTCTCTCTCCTCTCCTCCTCTCTCCTCTCTCTCCTCTCCTCTCCTCTCTCTCTCTCCCTCTCCTCCTCTCCTCTCCTCTCTCCTCCTCTCCTCCTCTCTCCCTCCTCCTCTCCTCTCTCCTCCTCTCTCCCTCTCTCCTCCTCCTCCTCTCTCTCCCTCTCTCCTCTCCTCTCCTCTCTCCTCCTCTCTCCTCTCCCTCTCTCCTCCTCTCTCTCCTCCCTCCTCCTCTCTCTCTCTCCTCCTCTCCTCCTCTCCTCTCTCTCCTCCCCTCCTCCCTCTCTCTCTCCCTCCTCTCCACTCCTCTCTCCTCCCTCTCTCTCTCCTCTCCTCCTCTCTCCCTCCTCTCCTCTCCTCTCTCCTCTCTCCTCCTCTCCTCTCCCTCTCTCTCCCTCCCTCTCTCCTCTCTCCTCCTCTCTCCTCCTCCTCCTCCTCCTCTCCTCTCCTCTCCCTCCTCTCCTCCTCTCTCTCCTCTCTCTCCTCCTCTCCTCTCTCCTCACTCCTCCTCTCTCCTCTCCTCTCCCTCTCTCTCCTCTCCTCTCTCCTCCTCTCCTCCTCCTCTCCTCCCCTCTCCTCTCTCTCCCCTCTCTCTCTCTCTCTCCCTCTCCTCTCTCCTCTCTCTCCTCTCCCCTCTCCTCCTCCTCTCCTCTCCTCCTCCTCTCTCTCCTCTCCTCCCTCTCTCTCCTCTCTCCTCTCTCCTCCCTCTCTCCTCTCTCTCTCCTCCTCCTCTCCTCCTCCTCTCTCCTCTCTCTCCTCCTCTCCTCCTCCTCTCCTCTCTCCTCCTCTCTCCTCTCCCTCTCCTCCCTCTCCTCTCTCCCTCCTCTCCTCCTCCTCTCCTCCTCCCTCTCCTCTCCTCTCTCTTCTCTCCTCTCTCCTCCTCTCTCTCCTCCTCCTCTCCTCCTCTCTCCTCCTCTCCTCTCCTCCTCTCCCTCCTCCTCTCCTCTCTCCTCCTCCTCCCTCTCTCTCCTCTCCTCCTCCTCTCCTCTCCTCCTCCCTCTCTCCTCTCCTCTCTCCCTCTCCTCCTCCTCTCTCCTCTCCCTCCTCTCTC
>CALYLW010001219.1:0-152500 GCA_944989445.1 Ampullaceana balthica | reverse complement strand
GAAAAATGATCGCCTGCATGATACAATTATAACAATTTTTAGTTTTGCATCCGTGATATTTAGTTTGTGCTGAACAAATTGATTTTTGTTTTATTTTAATGTCGTGAAAAATTGAGAGTTTTTTTAAAATTAAAAATAAACACGCGCAGCCGATGTCTTCTTCAAAGAGGGCTAAACTTTTGTTTCTTAACCAGAAGATTAAGGGCAAGCAACTCGATTAACTTTCAGCAGATGAGTGGAGTTTTTGGAGGGAGGGTCTGGAGTGAGCGAAGTGTGGGGGAGAGGGGGGTCCAAAATTTGGAGAGAGGAGGGAAAGCTGTGGGGTGGGGGGGGAGGTTTGGGTCGATATTTTCCCGATGTGCTCCATTAATAAATCATGAATTATGAGAAGAGTGGTTGGGTGGGGGAGGGGGGATAGAGAAGGAGGGGGAGTGGTCTCCCGGCTTCCCTTGTATGCACGAGAAAACTGTTTCCGTTTTCCTGCTCAGTTCACACCTTCCTCTTTCATTAGCGACAAATCTCCCCCCCCCCACCCTGCGGCTATACGGCCGGGGTAATTAAGAAAAGGACCCCGGCACAATGAAGATAAATGACCTGTTGACGTCATGACATAGTTAGGGAGGGGGGGAGGAATATGCTGGCATTACACTTATCACAATTGGAAGAGGGTGTTACATCTACATGGGGAGGAGGTATTATATTCCCCCAGGGAATAGGTCTTATATCCCTCCAGGGAATAGGTATTATATCCCCCCAGGGAATAGGTCTTATATCCATCCAGGGAATAGGTACTATATCCCTCCAGGGAATAGGTCTTATATCCCTCCAGGGAATAGGTCTTATATCCCTCCAGGGAACAAGTCTTATATCCCTCCAGAGAATAGGTATTATATCCCTCCAGAGAATAGGTCTTATATCCCTCCAGAGAATATGTATTATATCCCTCCAGAGAATAGGTTTATATCCCCCAGGGAATAGGTCTTATATCCCTCCAGAGAATAGGTCTTATATCCCTCCAGAGAATAGGTATTATATCCCTCCAGAGAATAGGTCTTATATCCCTCCAGAGAATAGGTCTTATATCCCTCCAGAGAATAGGTATTATATCCCTCCAGAGAATAGGTCTTATATCCCTCCAGAGAATAGGTCTTATATCCCTCCAGAGAATAGGTATTATATCCCTCCAGAGAATAGGTTTATATCCCTCCAGGGAATAGGTCTTATATCCCTCCAGGGAAAGGTCTTATATCCCCCAGAGAATAGGTCTTATATCCCTCCCAGGAATAGGTCTTATATCCCTCCAGGGAATAGGTCTTATATCCCTCCAGGGAATAGGTCTTATATCCCTCCAGGGAATAGGTCTTATATCCCTCCAGGGAACAAGTCTTATATCCCTCCAGGGAATAGGTCTTATATCCCTCCAGGGAATAGGTCTTATATCCCTCCAGAGAATAGGTCTTATATCCCTCCAGGGAATAGGTCTTATCCCCCAGGGAATAGGTCTTATATCCCATCCAGAGAATAGGTCTTATATCCCTCCAGAGAATAGGTCTTATATCCCCCAGGGAATAGGTCTTATATCCCTCCAGAGAATAGGTATTATATCCCTCCAGAGAATAGGTCTTATATCCCTCCAGGGAATAGGTCTTATATCCCTCCAGAGAATAGGTCTTATATCCCCCAGGGAATAGGTCTTATATCCCTCCAGGGAATAGGTCTTATATCCCCCAGGGAATAGGTCTTATATCCCTCCAGGGAATAGGTCTTATATCCCCCCCCAGGGAATAGGTCTTATATCCCATCCAGGGAATAGGTCTTATATCCCCCCAGGGAATAGGTCTTATATCCCTCCAGGGAATAGGTCTTATATCCCTCCAGGGAATAGGTCTTATATCCCTCCAGGGAATAGGTCTTATATCCCTCCAGGGAATAGGTCTTATATCCATCCAGGGAATAGGTCTTATATCCATCCAGGGAATAGGTCTTATATCCCATCCAGGGAATAGGTCTTATATCCATCCAGGGAATCGGTCTTATATCCATCCAGGGAATAGGTCTTATATCCCCCCCCCTTTCCGACAAGAAATAGGAATTACATCTCTCCGGGAAATAGGTATTATTCCCCTCAAGGAAGTAGGTAGTATATCCCTCCCGGCGAAAAGGAATTATAACCATCATGAGAAGAACTATATCTAGGTATGGCCCACCAGGTAAAATGGTACCAAGTATATCCATGTTCATGAGTATTATATCCCTCCGCGGGAATATTTATTATTATATTCTTTAGGACTACGGAAATTAACGGTTAATTTCTCGACTAATCGTTAAGAAATTTTAACGATTAAATTATTTTTTAACGATTAATCGACCCATCACTTACAAATTATTGTTGAAATCAAATAGTAAAAAAAATAATAATAAAAAATAGCAGCGGATAAATAATAAATTTCCTGACTATTACACGAACATTTTGGTTTTAAACTATTGACTGACGGGAATTTTGAAAATGTTGATAAATTTTGCCTACCATTGTTCTAACACTTCGCCTACTAATCAAACAAAATGAAAAGCGTATTAAGTTAATGGCAGTAATGGAGTCTGACTCAGAGACAGAAAATGATGACAGCTCTTCTGATAAATTACTGCGTTACAAAATGGAGATGAAAGCTCGTGAATCCATTTACCCTCTTCAATGGCGGAAACTTAAAGAACACAGATGTCCGATAATATCATGTCTTGCCAACCATTTTGTGCATACAAGTTACCTCCGTTCCATGTGAATGATTGTTCAGCTCTGCTGGTTATATTTTCAATTAAACCCGCTCATCACTTGAACCAAATAATGTCAACAAACTTGTCTTTTTGCGCATCTGGTTAAAAGATAACAAATAAAGGAGACATTCTAGTGTTATTTAGATTTTCAACAAGAACGTTTAATAAGTGAAATTTATGATATCAAAAATTTTAATTTTGGCTTTAATCGAAATTAACGAATAATTAATCGTTAATTTTTCAAAAGTTAACGATTAAATTTAAATTAATCGTTAACAACCCTAATATTCATCAATGAGACTATTAGGTATTATGTCCCTCAAGGGGGAAACGGTGTGATATGTAGGGTATGTAATCATCACTTAAACTAATACGTCAGCAGTCAGGCAAAGCGGCCAATCATTACAGCTCAATCACACATCATTATACAGCACAATCATACACAGCGGCCATTTATTACAGCACAATCATACACAGCGGCCATTTATTACAGCACAATCATTCACAGCGGCCATTCATTACAGCACAATCATACACAGCGGCCATTTATTACAGCACAATCATACACAGCGGCCATTTATTACAGCACAATCATACACAGCGGCCATTTATTACAGCACAATCATACACAGCGGCCATTTCATTACAGCACAATCATATACAGCGGCCATTCAGTACAGCACAATCATACACAGCGGCCATTCATTACAGCACAAATCATCTACATCGGCCATTCATTACAGCATAATCATCTAAAGCGGCCATCAATTACAGCACAATCATTCACAGTGGCCATTCATTACAGCACAATCATCTACATCGGCCATTCATTACAGCATAATCATCTAAAGCGGCCATCAATTACAGCACAATCATTCACAGTGTCCATCAATTACAGCACAATCATTCACAGTGGCCACTCATTACATCACAATCATACACAGCGGGCATTTATTACAGCACAATCATTCACAGTGGCCATTCATTACAGCACAATCATCTACATCGGCCATTCATTACAGCATAATCATCTAAAGCGGCCATCAATTACAGCACAATCATTCACAGTGTCCATCAATTACAGCACAATCATACACAGCGGCCATTTATTACAGCACAATCATTCACAGTGGCCATTCATTACAGCACAATCATACACAGCGGGCATTTATTACAGCACAATCATTCACAGTGGCCATTCATTACAGCACAATCATCTACATCGGCCATTCATTACAGCATAATCATCTAAAGCGGCCATCAATTACAGCACAATCATTCACAGTGGCCATCAATTACAGCACAATCATACACAGCGGCCATTTATTACAGCACAATCATTCACAGTGGCCATTCATTACAGCACAATCATACACAGCGGCCATTTATTACAGCACAATCATTCACAGTGGCCATTCATTACAGCACAATCATCTACATCGGCCATTCATTACAGCATAATCATCTAAAGCGGCCATCAATTACAGCACAATCATTCACAGTGGCCATCATTACAGCACAATCATCACAGCGGCCATTCATTACAGCACAATCATTCACAGCGGCCATTCATTACAGCACAATCATACACAGCGGCCATTCATTACAGCACAATCATTCACAGTGGCCATTCATTACAGCACAATCATACACAGCGGCCATTCATTACAGCACAATCATTCACAGTGGCCATTCATTACAGCACAATCATCTACATCGGCCATTCATTACAGCATAATCATCTAAAGCGGCCATCAATTACAGCACAATAATTCACAGTGGCCATTCATTACAGCACAATCATCTACATCGGCCATTCATTACAGCATAATCATCTAAAGCGGCCATCAATTACAGCCCAATCATCCACAGCGGCCATTCATTACAGCACAATCATCCAAAGCGGCCATTCATTACAGCACATTCATTAACAGCAGCCATTCATTACAGCACAATCATCCAAAGCGGCCATTCATTACAGCACAATCATCCAAAGCGGCCATTCATTACAGCACAATCATCTACATCGGCCATTCATTACAGCAAAGTCATCTACAGTGGCCATTCATTACAGCACAATCATCCACAGTGGCCATCAATTACACTACAAACATCCACCCCGGTTATTCATTGCATCACAATCATCCAATCAGCATTGCATTGTTAAGCTGTTGCTTTTCATCTCTCAAGACAAACAACAACAAAACTGTCGCTGTTCAAGAACAGTTAGAACCCATTAGGAACTGGACAGAGGACGTCGACATATAAGGGTTGGACGTTATAAATCTATGTCAGACGTAATGAAAGCGCATAGGGGCCTGGGTGATTTTGATGAGGGCTGGAGATAAGGGACACATTATATTTTATTTCGTTAGATTTTATTTCAATTATACTTTTTTTAAGGTTCAGAAGCAATTAGGACGTGAGTGGGGCTGTACCGGATGCAGATTTTGATCTTTCTCAGCTAACGCGTCGTATAAAAATGACCTGACCTAATTTTGCTTGGCGATGAATGCTAATGATGATTAATAAGTTCGTGTTCTTGTTCGTTTTTCTTCTCTGTTGCTTAATTTCGATTTTATAATCAGTTTGATATTGAAAACATTCACTTAATCCCACATATGAAGGACTTATTATACTTTATTTTAGAATGGAAACCGTGTTATGTTATTCTCACAATTGGATGACAGGTTATTCTCACAATTGGATGACAGGTTATTCTCACAATTGGATGACAGGTTATTCTCACAATTTGATACCAGGTTATTCTCACAATTTGATGCCAGGTTATTCTCAAAATTTGTTGCAAGGTTATTCTCACAATTGGAGGCAAGGCTATTCTCATAATTTGATGTCAGGTTATTCTCACAATTTGATGTCATGTTATTCTCACAATTTGATGCCAGGTTATTCTCACAATTGAAGGCAAGGTTATTCTCACAATTGAAGGCAAGGTTATTCTTACAATTTGATACAAGGTTATTCTTACATTTTGATGACAGGTTATTCTCAAAAATTGATGCTATGTTATTCTCACAATTGGAGGCCAATTATTCTCACATCTGGATACCACGTTATTCAATGAATTATCTCACATCATAGATTTGATATTACACTTGCCTTTAAAATACGTTATAAATACACAAATTTGCCGTTTGCTAACAACATAACGGCACAATATTTAGCCCCACAGAACAATGTTTCTATACTGGTTAATTCCCTAGAAAATTGGACCTGTCCTTACGATAATATAACTAGATTGTCCTCACTATCTTTGAATTGAACCTGCCCTCACTATCTTTGAATTGAACCTGCCCTCACTATCTTAAAGCTGTGTCTGTCTCATTTACTTAGAGTAGAATCTTTACTCACAGGATTAGAATAATGTCGAACTTTGCCTGCCTTCGTTATCTTATCATTGGACCTTACCTTATCATCTTATCATTTGGACTTAAACCTCAACATCTGAACATTGGAACTTCCCTAACCCTGTTCGAATAGGACCTTTCCACCACCATCTTAGAATTTCCCCTGACCTTGCCATCCTTGTAATGGTACTTGTCGTCGGCCATATGTTTAGTGGACACACAGCCGGTATCCGAAAATATCCGCAAAGCAGGAAGAGAAACACGAGAAGAGGAATAGATGACCGTGTTTTTAGATCACGGCTTCCATTCCCAAGCGGATCTGTATCTCATTAAGGTATTGTGTGGAGGAGGGAGATGTCATGAATTACAGAGGAGAGGGTTCGAAAATGTAGGGATGGTGTGTAGGGGCTATCAAATATTGCGCCAATGTGTGTTTGAAACCGTTGAAAGGGCTCTGCCATGATACACAGGGCTGTGATTAAAAGCTAACAAATACAATTTCAGTGTTGTTGTTGTTGTTATTGAAACTGGTGAAAGGGCTCCGCCATATTACATCTGCATCTATTTCTGTTATCACAAGAGAGCGCAGCCCTTTAGCTTAGCGGCTAATTATCGACATAAAGACGAGTATTTGATTTTCTTTTTAAATTGCGATGCGATCGATCACTAAACCTATTAACGTCGTGTTCCAAAGTTTAAAAAAATTGAACTACGTAAAAAGTTGGCGCGAGCGAGAATTTAAATATTTAACATAACCTTGACATTTAGATTACCTCAAGGCCACGCAACTACAGAATATGTTTTACATAAATTAAATGTTATGGGATCTTGGCCCATTCTCAACTTTGTTTTATGAAATCAACTTTCCGCAAATTGTGTATTATTTGTAAATCAATATTCGAGCTGAGAGACGTTTGTTTTTGGTTGTCCTGTGATAATGGCTGACGATGTTCGTGAACATTAACAAGGGTGACACCATTAGTTAAATCATTAAACCTAGAAACACAAGAGCAACGGTGGCCAAATCGCGGCTCGCGAGCCGCATGCGGCTCTTCTGTGTTCACATTGCGGCTCGCGTACAAGTTATGAAAGACATGTTACAAGGTTACTGGAGGATTTCCGATCCAGATTTAATGACCCGTAGTGCTTCAATGCGGCTCTCAACAATTTTTATATATTTTAAAATAGGCTCTCGGTTACTACAGGTCTGGCCACCCTCTGCACTAGAGGATGTAAGAACAAAGAGAAAAGTGGTAATAATACGTAAGGCAATTAATTCTAATTTGGAAATACAACGCAAAGATAACTTAATACAACGCAAAGATAACTTAATACAACGCAAAGATAACTTAATACAACGCAAAGATAACTTAATACAACGCAAAGATAACTTAATACAACGCAAAGATAACTTAATACAACGCAAAGATAACTTAATACAACGCAAAGATAACTTAATACAACGCAAAGATAACTTAATACAACGCAAAGATAACTTAATACAACCTTCAGATAGACGTAGGTATTAACAAAAACACTTTTCTTATTCTGTAGGCACGAACAAACATAATACACATTATCGTGTTTTCCCGTCAGGAATTTGGGCGTGGAATTGGTTGTCTGATCTAACCAGGAAAACCAAAAAACTATCAACATTTAAATCTCTATAAGAAAATGCAAGACTGGACATAAACCACGGATATTCGAAGGACGCAATAATCTCCTATAAAGAAGGCGCGTCTGTAATAAATAAGATGTGAGAGGGTCGAGTTAGTGGCGGACAGTCTTAGCGATGTCTTAACGAATGTAACAAGCAACAAGCAGTTTTAAACATCACGTTAATATGTTTATATTTCTTGTTAATATGTTTATATATTTTGTTAATATGTTTATTACTTTTTTAAATATGTTTATATTTTTTGTTAAAATGTTTATATTTTTTGTTAATATGTTAATATTTTTTGTTAAAATGTTTATATTTTTTGTTAAAATGTTTATATTTTTTTGATAATATGTTTATATTTTTTGTTAATATGTTTATTTTTTTTGTTTGTTAATATGTTTATATTTTTTGTTAATATGTTTATTTTCTTTGCTTGTTAATATGTTTATATTTTTTGTTAATATGTTTATATTTTTAACGTGGGTTGAGCAATTATTACCAATCACATTTTCGACTTCATATGTCTATATGAAATACCCTTAAATTCGTTCATTCACTATACTGGTGTAGTAATTAAAAATGACGAAGTTACAGAATCAACGAGATAAAATTGAAACACAGAAACGTAATTATTACAGTTGTATGTATGAAACAGTAACAACATCACTTCCATGTAAGAAGAAATTCTTTCAACGAGAGACAGATTAAACACGAGTATTAAACGGATAAGTAAGAATTTCTAAAGCCTTACCCGGTGGCTAAGAATGACTCCGCTGTTTTATTTTAAGATTAAGTCCCCAATCTTACGGCAACAAAAAGGTTTGCTTTTATTCTTTAAATGCAAGGGATAAAGATCCAGAAAAAACAACCTAAAAAAATGCAAAGCGAGACAAACAAGTAAAAGAAAGACAATCTCGCGTCCGCAGAAGTGAGCTGCGAAAATCTTTAAATCTCGTTTTTAAAAAAATTTATTTTATTTTTGGCCACCGACGAAGAGACCTAGAGAGGTCTCTCTATTCGCCTCAAAATTTGATTATGATGATGATGCTGGTGTCTTGTGAAGCACTATTTTTTATGCTATAAGTCTACCATGCTCAATGCGATCTGATTTTCAAGACTTCATCACTAGTTCAGCAACTTCAGACTTTCTTACATTTATTTGTTGGGAGGTTGAGGGGCGTTTAATTCCCACAATGAATACCCAGAATACTATTCCATAACTTTGGCACGGTTGCATCATGAGATTGCTACTCGAGGGTCGTCCTTCTGTGTCCATCCGCACCGGAAACTTTCAGCAGGGACTGTGAAGATAAACGCAACTTACTTTATTTAGTGGGGCGTGCTTTGAAGTCAGCTCTTTCAAACAATGCGATGCCGACCTTTATCTATCGCTGCTAAAATTGGCTTCATAGCCACAAATAATTGCTTCTGTCTTGTCATCGTTCAGTTTCAATCTGTTTGATGTCATCCATGGTTTTCAAAGCAAAGCAGCAGGTTTAAAAGGCCTGGATGGCAGCAACATGCGATGAGTTATAATAAAAAAATCAAAACCTGCTGCGATTCGCCTCAAACCTGTACACGAAAAACTCGAAACGCCTCCCGATTCGCCTCAAAACTGCGCAAAGAACTCGAAACGCCACACGATTGGCCTAAAAAATCTAAACGACGACGCGCAGCCGTTTATAATTACCGCGCAGCAAATTTTTAAAAACATTGCATACTTATTGGTGGTATGCAACTTTGCACACGATTTGTTTTTGTTTTTACTTTGCACACGGACAAACGAACTTTAGAGGGAACAATGGTCAAGAAAGATTGTTAAATTTAAGATAATTGAACATAATAGGGTAAGCATTTTCATTGGCGCCCCTTGTTTTACAACAATGCCCGGAGTCGAACTGCCCTGGTTTATCCCACTAGCGACTCATTTGAGACTCTTTCCCTTTCGGAACTCCATCCAACCTTTTGAATTATACGTTTAAATTTTCTTGGACGCATTTCTCCCATCCTCCGTGGAGCACTTTACTTTCGCCCGTCCCACTGAAAAATTTGAGAAGCACTGCGTTACAACAATAAGTATAATGAGTTTGTGTTTTATGCATTACGAGCAACAAAGCCCGTCCAAGGACGTTCCGCCACCGTTCGGTGGCATGTTGTAACTCCCCTCCAACAGCTGTCTCGACCGGCCATACATGTGCATCACGTCAAAAATACTATTCATTATAGTTAAAATAAATAACTCGTAAAAGCAGAGCTTTTGACTATAAATCCCAACGCGCATAACTCAAAATAAAGTCTTGGAAGAAATACTGAACCAAAAATAACTCTTTTTGAACGTACGCGTAAACGTGTTCAATATGATTGGCTGTAGGAGTCATATGTGTTTGAGGGACCAATCGCTATCGATGACCGGACAGAAACTTGTCTTTTATTATATAGGACGGACATTCATCACAATATAAATTAGCATTATAATTATTGTTTATTATAATTACCAATATTTTTATCTTAAATTCCAATACGTGATTTTATTTTGTAGAAACTAGAAGTGTCCTTGGCCAAGTTACTGGACAAGCACAATGCCCCGCTTGTTAAGTTTATTATGGGGCCAAACCCCTTGAAACGTAAAGTTAGCTAAATCAACCTTGGAGAAATACAATACATCTGAGTGGAAGGGGGCCATATCACCATCCATAGACACATGCACCAAAGTGGTCGTTAAAGTGGGGTGTGCTCAGATCTGCCCAAAGGATAGAGATAGAGGAAAAGATAAAGTTGCTATCGTAAATGCAATTAGGCAATTTACTTATTGGTCCGATTTCATACGTCCTCGTCCTCATTCACAGAAGAGCTCGTGCATCCTTGAATTCAAAACAGCCATAGACCTTTCTTCTCCTATCTCTGTCAAATTGGATATATATACATTGTGACCCCGTTAAGTCGCGCTTGGTTATTTTTTGCGAACTTGGTTAAATCGCGGTAATTAACATGGCTCCCAGATTCTGTGACGTAACATAGCAATCAATAATACGTACGTGTGATTAAATGACAATAAAGTCATTTGACACATGCTCATTTTCAAAAGGAAGTACGGCTTTTATGGGGGGGGGCGTAAAGCTTTTTGACGTCATATTGGAGGGGGCTCTAAGTTTTCCCGATATTTAATGTTTCTGTTTACCGTGGGTAGTTGTAGTTACTTGTTGAAAATTATTTTTTGTATTAAAAACATATGTATTGAGTATTGATATGTATAATACGTGAGTATAAACTAAATTTAATTTTAAATTAATGTTTTAGGAAAGAAAACACGTTTTTATTTGCATCCTGTATTATCACTCAATAAGTTACACCGAAATATGTACTAAGTGACGATAAATCGCGATTCACCTATGTCGCGATTACATAAATATGGACCCGAACGACCGCGACTTAACGGGGTCGCATTGTATATGTATGAGACATGATTATAGTTAAGCTGAAATTCGAGCTAGAATTGGGTCGGCAATGGCAGCAATGACGAAGTTTTAAAAAATATGGAACAGCAAAAACATTAGCCTGCCAACAAATCTCAGGCTTTACAGAGCCCTCGTCAAAACCATTGTCCTTAATGGATGTGAGACCTGGACACTAATGGCAGCCAATGAAAGCAAGCTGTAGGCATTTGAAAACAAATGCATGAGGAAAATTCTCCAGATTTTCTATTTAGAACACAGGACCAATGAATATGTCTGGGACAGAATAATCTCTGTTGTGGGTCGTCAAAAAACTTTTATAACAACAATTAAGAGACGTAAGATGGGATGGTTTGGTCATGTTCTGCGATATGATACCCTGACAAAAAATATCCTTCAAGGCACTGTAGAAGGGGGCCAGCGAAGAGGTCGATAACGGAACGACTGGCTTGACAACATTAAGGAATGGACAGGGATGAGATTGAACGAATTACTGGGCGCCGCTCAAGATAGGCCAATGTGAAGATCGTTGTCTGTTGATGTGTCCATGCGCTCCCCCCAACGACCGCAACGGTCACGGAACTGATGATGATGATAGTTAACTGGAGCAATAATTTACCACATATATCGTTACATTCCACATTCATACTATAGATCTCAACATCTAAAAAAAAACAAAGCGACCTACGCAACTTAGTGGGGTTTATGTGTTACTCCATTTATTTTTTAAAGCATCAAACGTTTCATACTTAGAAAAGAAGCTTAAGAAATAAATTTTGAAATGTACCCCATCTAAACGTATTCCATTTCTCTCTCTCGTGACTCGTGACATGAATTTTAAAAAATTATGTAAATGATTACCTTTACTTACAAATCAAAGCACACAAAAAAGAACATTATTTGATTTTGCTTATTCATTTCATTATTGTTAAATAAGTGCACAATTTTACACAGGTGTATTATATTTTTCCAGACTTAATATTTAAATTGCAAATCCTTACACTTCTATCCGCTTTTCCGAACAATTTTTTTGTCTTTTCCCAATTTTATAGGTATAGCAGGAAGTGAAAATAATATAATATGCAATTTTAATTTCAACTATTATTGTTTATTAGCATTGATGAATGACTTTTCTAAAACGTCTAAAATTGCATATCATCTATAATTAAAGCTCAATCATAATTTCTTTTAATACTCATTCTGTTTTTGTCCCAGATACAGGAAAATAAGCAAATAAATTCAAACCACTTCATTCATGGAAAACAGCTAATACAAACTAAAGATGCAAAGTACTTAGGAATAATAAATGAATGATTGCCATGGAATCCACACTTTAGTGAAAAAAATAAAATTTCAACCGAACTAGAAGTTTTTCAAAAAGAAACGTTCACAAATGTAATAAGAACTTAAAACGTTGCTCAGACCTATACTTGAACGTGCATCTTGTGCACGGGATCCATCCATCAAAGAAAAGTTATATAAGCTAGAACAAATTTTAAAAAATAGCTAAAAGATTCATTACTAATGAGTATTCACAATTGACACAGTGAACTCCACTAGTTAAATTACTAGAGGATAGAAGAGCAAGAATCAAATTAGTAATCAAACAAAAGGCATTGAATTCTAACTTGGAAATACAACGCAACATTCTAATTCAAAACTCGGAAAGACATAATATAGAGATAAATACCCTTAATAATTTTACATTCGCAAGGACAATCGCATTCAAATCCTCATTCTTCCCGTCTGCCATTCGAAAAAAAATAATAAAATACTTTCAACTCTATTAAAAATGAAAGACTGAACATAAACCATGGATAAGCGTTAGGCGTAATAATCTTCCGTAATTTACAAGAAGGTATAAGATTTTAGTTACGAATTACGCCGCTTTCATTGCGAGCATTAACACAAGTTTGTTCGCAGTCTGTTGCACTTTTGGGTGCGTGTAAAAAAATTATAAATTAGCGTTCAACACATGTGCCTTACACGAGCATTTATAAACGTACATTTCGGTGCTTTTGCTTAAAGCTTCGCACCGTGCGGCACAACGTCCAGCCATGCCACTACCAATGTATCGTCTATCATTTATTGATGAATGCGCCATTAACGGATTAGAACGCGAGTAACCGAGGGGAGCTAACGCTTTTATATCACTCCGACAGTTTAATTTAACTCTTGTCCGTCGAGAAACTTTGAGCTAAAGATCAAATGCGCTGACCAACATATATACGCATGGCCATACAAACAAATACAACATTTTTTTTAATGTATGCATTGTTATTGGTTAAGCAGCCTGACAACAATAATATTAGTTGACGATTTAAAACAAAAAGAATTTTTCAAGGGAGACAAAATGGTTAAAGGGCAATTAGGAGAAGACGTCTTTAAATTTGTTTTTTTATAACTTGTAATGATACCTAGTGATTTTCTTCTGTGACACTAATGCATAAATATTAATATATCAAATAATAATAATAGAAACCATGCGAAAAATATTATCAGTTTCTTAACTAAGGTGAGCATTAGCTTCGACTGCACGACACATAGCCAGGAAATGAATTTGAGAGTTACTGAACGTATGAAAAATATTTTTATAACTGGTGTAATACCAGTCAAATATGACGGCAATTTTCAGCTGAAATCTATTTATTTTGAAAAATGCACTATTTTTAGGACGCCTACGGCGCCCACCTTTTTCAAAAGCCCAACTAACTTATCCTTGTTTGATAAATAGGAAATATTAAACTTTCTAAAATGTACACAAAGTATTTTATAATAACGGTTATAGGGCGCAGCTTTCGTTTTTTTTATTTTATAATTAGCCATCATCAAATCCTCTTTTTACATTGTTCCCTTTTCCACAATTAAAATATGAGCTAAAACAATGACGTCATATAATTTTTTTACAGCGCATCTTTAATTTTCACACCTTTTGATGCACACCTTGTATTAAATATAAGATCAAACAATGACGTCATATAATACATTACATCCATCCATACATACAGACAACGGGAGTTATGTATATTGATAATAACATGGTGCTATAATTCGTGAATGCTTCTAAATCGATTATAAAGATAAAACTGATAATCTATTTCGATTTCAAACAAAGCAAAACGTTCTCAAAGTCATCGTTTTTTTCCCTATTACCACCAATACTGGGCGTATATTATGAATAGGTAATACCCGCATTCCCCCGTCCCTTTTCCTTCTTTTTGTTTTCAGTTCGTAAGCTTTTATTTCATATTTAACACGATCAATGATGCGTGGTACTCCTAATTCATCCGTGTCATTCTAACGAATTTTTTAACACAGCCCCCAGTTATAAAATAAAATTATGAAGTACAATCGACACATCAATTACATCTAAATTGCCTGTTCATACGTTGCCCTGAATAAAAATTAATTTTAAGCCCTTGGCGCTGGCTTCACAAAGATCACATTATTCCACATCAATATCCAGATATACATTAATAAGCTTACATGGAAAAAAAATTGGGGACAGGGGTAATAGATTATTATTTAATTATTTTAAAAATTCATGATTTGAAGGGGGGGGGGTTGTGGTGGGGATGGGGTGGGGGTTGCTGGAGTATCTGAACGTTGAACGTGTAGCTAACGTTGAAGGGATCTAATCACGAATGCATCAGCGTTTTAAAGTGGATCACTGCGGATGGCTGCACGTTCACTGTAGAGAAGCAATTAGCCCGTCCAGTTCCTCGGTCCTCCTTCGATCACACTTAACAAGGCGGGCAGAGAGATTAGCTGCAGATCAACAGTGAATGATCGGTGGCCATTCGCCTCACCCTTCTTGCTTATGAGTATTCGTGAATATGTGACGAAGACCTACATAGGTATTTGTCACCTTTATTTCTGCCACAACTTCCGATCCTATCAAATTAAGCCTGACAGGGTGCCACAAAACAACGAACATGTCTACAAAAATCCGATTCCCGGACATAACACTGCAGCAAAGTAAAGTTTTATTTCATTTTTATTTTCGCACTGCTATTAGTTTTTGTTTGTTTGTTCGATGACGAAGGGTTTTTGCCGACACATTCTTTGTTTTGGGGCCTTTTTATATAACATTTTTTTCCAACCAGCCTGACTGCAATCTCACCCCACTTATATCCTAACCATAGCAACAGGTTTTGAGAGTGTTGACTGAGAAAGTTACTCACCGCCGCCCAACGTGGTTAGGACGCCTTGGTATCTTGGTGTATGGATGAATTCATTTATTTACCTTCAAATGTGTCAAGGACGGGTTGATATTATATGATTGTCAGGGCCAATATTATAGGTTAATGGGGTTTTCCCGATCTGTGAACGCTCATGCTGGTCTGTTGCGCGTTGCACATTATATTGAACATATTTTTGACGTAAAATGGGGGAATATGACGCGTGATAGTGGTAGGTAAACGTGATATAGTGACGGTTAGTTGTTGATAGTGGGTTAGGGCAGTGCTTCTCAAACTTTTTAGCATGGTGGACCAGCAGGAATTTTTTACAACGCACCAGGGACCGGGGACTATTTTCCCTTTAATGACTTGCTAGTGAAATATAATTTATATTATTTAGCTGTTTCATTTTATGTGAGAATAGCCAAAAATTGACATATTCTACATCGTTAATATTAATGGTTGAAAATTGAAGATGTACCGTAATTCTGTTTTTCTGTTCTTTCTTGAAAACTTCTGAGGACCGGCAATGGATAGTGCACGGACCGGCACCGGTCCGCGGACCAACACTTTGAGAAGCACTGGATTAGTGGATTAATGTTGTTGTGTGCGGAAGGACAGTGTTGGAGAGTTGGATGATAATAAACTTAAAGAATGTTCCGATGGCGTTGGGGTTGGTTTGAGTATTAAAGGTCATACAATTACCAGAACGCAGAACGTAACAATGGTGCATGGACATAATACTTTATACACGATGCATGATGCTTGATAATTGGGAATACCTGTTGATTCATGAGCCTGGGTTTTTTCCAACATTTTACTTTTTTTCTGACCTTTGGGCTTGTGGTTTTTCTGTGACATATTTTATCTTCAATTTCTGCTCACATTTACTTTGATCATATTTACTATTACTGAATATTTTAAGTAATTTTTTTAAGCGTTATAGTAAAACATACGGGAAATATAAATAAACAGAGCTCATGTAGTGCAATAAAACTATCACTGTTGGTCACGCATAAGAACTTGGGAACTTCTGGCCAATCTGTTTATTTTTTATTTAGAAGTTAAATGTGCTATCGAAAATATTAACAGTGAATTGAAAATACGTTTTCTATATACGGTGGCGTAATTTAAAGCCGCGATCGACTTTGACCAAATGGGAGACGGTGGTGAACGTAGAGAATCATCCCCCCCCCCACCAGTACCCACAGATAAAATCGAAGTTAATGACGTCCTTTCCATCGCCCTGGCGTGCGAGTCTGTGCGTGATCTGGGGCCGTTGACGAAACACACCAATTGAAAGAAACCCTTCATTTATGGGCCAGACACAACAATCATCATCATCATCATCATCGCCAAACCAAAAGGAAGCAAACAAACTCTTTTGGTCGATAAATTCATTGGGACAATAAATGATAATTCAATGCTGCATGTGGTAATAAATACAGAAAAAAAACATTGGATTTTATTTTCAACAAATAACATTTAAAATCTGTTCGATGTGATTTAGTTGCATAAAGATAATTAGCCGAAATTGACATCATCAATATACACAATTATCAAAGTAGCATTGTTACTAACGCTTCAATTTGGCGCAGTTTGATTAACGCAATACATAAAGATTAAAAAATAATTACATTTTAGCGTAATCGAATGCGTTATGGATACATAAAATTGCAAATAGAATTTTGAATAAAAAATTTAATTTAACTTTAAAAATATTCTTTCATAAAGAAGATAACATAGATCAGAAAAGTTTAGTTGTTCATTCGTGATGAACCGTTAAAGTAAAATATTTACATTGGGTTGACAATATTTTCAAATGGGAAAAATCGACAAAATAAAATACCCACAAGCGCACGTACAGCGTGGAGGACATCAAAAAATGGAAACGAAACACCAACGACGGCAAAGATTAAAACTACATCGTGGTAACAAGTTGCTGAAAGTTTCCCCCTTTACGGCATAAAGTGCACAAAGCCAAGGTGATCAGCAATGACACGTTCAAGGAACATTCATGCGTCTACTTAGTGAACCATGTGTGTATCAAAGAATCAACAGTTTACCAATTCTCATATTTTTAAGCGGAAAAAAATGTAACGGTGGATCCTTCAAATAAAAAGCAACAGCCCGTTTAGGATTTGATGATCACGGACATAAAAGAATGCCATGTTGTAGTTAGGTGGTCAGTGTCGTAAATAATGTTTCCTCTAAGGTTCGTTGGTTCGAATGCAAAATAACAATCTCGTGTGCAAAGTTGCACAGCATTCCATTTCGTTAAAAATAATGTTAAAAATTACTCCTCACAACCACAGATATTCTACTTTCCTCTATCAAAATTTTGATGCGCGGTAATTCTAAACTGCTGCACGGCGTCGGTCAGATATCTGGGCGGCCTCGCGGTTTAAAGGGAGACTGAACAATCCAAAGCAGCCTCACGATCGTAGCCAGGACCGGTCTTATGCCACTGTAACCTTTGCGGCCGCTGTGGGCCCCGCGCTTTCATGGGCCCCGCCTATATTAATTTTCACTTATTATCCTTATTAATTCCTTATCCTACCCCAAACTGGGCCCCGAGCAATCCGTTTCGCATAATAAGCCGCATAGGGCCCCGCGATTGCTAAGACCGGCCCTGATCGTAACCACCGTTAGATCAGCAGACGTTACAACGGCGTGTTATGGTTTGCAATGAAGGGACAACTCAATTATTGGTATAGACGTGGTTCAATTTTTTAAAAAAAATTTTCTTTTAAGTTGATTGACAATTTATCATCGCACTTGCCACGCGAACACTGACTGTGCATGGAAAAACAGCGTCAATATGCTCTATTGGACGTTATTGATTCTGGAATGGAAAATATTGATCACGTGCAACATCCAGCCAATCAAAGGCTAACGATCACATCGTTAATAACTTGGGAGCTTTTCAGTAAAGAAATGTGCGGGTTGTTTGTTTTTGTTTCTGTTTTTCTTTGTGTGCAACTTGAACATTCAAATAAGTCATTAATGTAAAGATGGAACGCGAACATAGAAATTCCATACTTTATGTAAGGTTAGAAAAATATTAAAGCATACAGGATATTTTTAAAAATATGGACACCAAAAGGCAAAATAAAACAAGGAAGACCAAAGGAAACCCTACGTAGAAAATTTAAAAGAGAAAGATCAATCATGGGTCTAACAAATAATCAAGACCTAATACAATGGGCGACGGATCGTCGTAAATGGAAATCCATGACTTCTGCCTTCGGCCCGAGAGGAATAACCAACTAACAAATCAACCGGGCAGTGAATAATTGATTAACAAATTTTTAAATAAAACAATTTGACCAAAAATACGATGTGTATAATAACAAAATTCATTTATAGTATTCAATGTCCAGGGTGGTTTTTATCAGCTGAAGACTTCAGCCTGAATTAATGTTTAAAAATCTGTAGGAACTAGATGATCAGTCTCATAAATGCTTCTCTTTGATATTGAATGAGGTGGTTAGGGAAGACGTATATTTTCGTTCCAGTTAGATTTTCAAGTGAAATGAAGGTTTTCATTATTACAAGTTGTTTTCTCTTTGATAAAAAATGTACGCGAACAAATCAATTTCCTACACCGAATTATAAGTTATGACTTTAATTTTAATTTAGATTTTTTAGCGTGCAAGGATTAATGATTCATTAGGCTTTGTTTCATGTTGTATGTTGAATGTTGCAGTTGAAAAGATCGCAATTTTTTCATCAACCCGACTCCTGCTTTTTTTTCTCGTATTTAAATGCACGCGATTGAAAAAAAAAGAATAATAATAATAATCTTATATTTGTAAAGTGAAAACGATTTAAATCATTTTTGTTCTTAGCGCTGCTCGAAGGCACGAGCTCCATTCTCTTCTGTTGGACAAACGAATTCTGTATGTATAGACATCGCAGAGGATTTTCTCGTGTCTTTAATGTATAACTTTATAAGAACAAGAGTTTACAAGAGTGCGAAGAACGCAGCATTTAGCCGGATGTTGGCGAGGGGAATAAGTGTTTAAGACGGTCACTGTGTTGTTGATGGCCGAGGCTCACTAAATCCCCCCCTTCCTTCTTAGACTTGTCAAGTTAAATCGAATGGTATCACCAGCAGCACAACCACCAACATCCCTCACGGGGGAATTCAGTGTTTCTCGTCTTGTAGGAGGCGACAGCGGTACAACAGTCTGGTAATTCCCGCTGGTGGTGATGCCCGTACTCGTTTGGTCATTTCAACGTTTTGTCGATCGCAGTTAAAGTGCGAGTGAACTCGTACTTTAAGAAGGTCCGAGTTTCATTTTGAACGCTCCGAGTTTATGTTTTAATACTACTTTGTCTTATCTATGCAGAAGCTCCTTCCATACAGAAGATTAGCGCGTCCACAGACCATGCCGGTCTGTTGGCAGCGTTCAGAGGCCATGGCTATGAGGGTTCCACGCTATTCCAAGCCGCATTTGTTTCCCCTAACTAGTGTCAAGTACGCATTCGGAGCTGGGTGGACTCAGGGACACCCTTGGCCCCGCGAACAAATCCCTGCTGTCACGGAGATTTGAACCCGTGACCCGACACCCGTGCTTCTTTTTTAGCACTTAAATGTGTGCTCACGGGAAAATTTGTTTGTAATTGTTTGAGATGGAAACAGAAGGCCATTTTTAAAATTTAAAAAAGTCAGTTCGTGATATTTGTTTTACGCCTCAGTGTGGCCCATTTTTACCCATCCATACAATCCATACACCGCCCGCGGAGAAGTGTGGTTTCAGCTGTTGAAATAGAGTTAATCCGGGGCTGGGGGGAAAAATTGGGTCAGTCAGTTAAGTTTATATCCTGAGAATTGACAAAGTAGGGCTAGAGACAACAGACGGAGCTCTTTCGTGGATAAAATAGGAAGTCGGTAGGGGAATGGAATAAGAATAACTCGATACCTACAATATATAACAGAGGATTACATTTGGGAGTTGATGTTTTTGTTGTTTTTTTTCATTTTATCCAGTGTAGACTGTTGAAGGGCGTATCTAGTGTTAGTACCACATGAGAATTTTGCAGACAATATTGAAAAGCAAAAAATAAAATATAATTAACCCCCCCCACCCCACCCAAAAAATTAATTAAGCATGCAGCGCCCATCCCTTACAACGCAACACATGCCCCCCCCCCACCTCTGTCTTAGAAAGTTCACATTTTTAAACAAATGTAAATGGTGATTTCTCCGCTGGGATTTCTTATAATTTTTTTGTAATGCTTTTAATTTTTATATATTTTTACAGAATGGAGGTAAAACAAAGGATTTGATATTTTTTCAATGTTTCATTAGTTTTTTTTAAACAACGCTGTTTCAGTGTTTTATAACAAAGGTGTTTATCACATTCGTCATAACGAAATGAACAAATAGGCGAAATGAATTAACTTTTCCCTTTTGATGATAAAATATGTTAACCCCTAGGCCAGGGGTCGGCAGTCCCTTGAGACGGAAGAGCCAAAGATTACAATTTATGAAATTTCCCAGTTTTTTAAAGAGCCACTAAAATGAGTTTTGAAAACAAACTGATATAACTATTAATATTTGCGCATGTAACTGGAGAGCCGCAACTTGACATCGAAAGAGCCGCATGCGGCTCGCGAGCCTCAGGTTGCCGACCCCTGCTCTAGGCCAGTAAAAACATTTCCCAATCAGAGAAAACAAGATTGAAAATATGGTGGCCAAATTTAGGTACCATTGGCCCATAGGCTCACATCGACACCACGAAGTTGATGAAATGTCTGAAAACAAAACCAAAAAGTTTTGTAATTGGACGAGAGATGTTTATGATCCCATGGGCAGGGTCCTTTTTCAGACGAAAATATTTATTTTAAATGAAGAATTGTAGAGGCTCTTATTTCCGCCATCCGACAAGCCCACGCCCACTTGGCCAGGCTCTCATAACAAACGGCCGTGCTACGATGTCCAAAACTGGAGTCCATCAAATTGAAAATTTAAAAGCAACAAACCGCGACGTTCGCCGGCCATCTGTTTTGTTTTTACGTTGACTTTAAATCTAGTTGACCTCATCGCGTCTTTTACTCTTTTTTTCCCTTTTTTCCCCCGCCTTTTCCTTTGCCTTATAGCCCGTGTCATAATCTATTTTTCAAACAGCTAGGCTGCTTCTGGCGTAATGACAAGGCTCTAATGGTCCCTTTAAATAAGGGCACTGTTGACCCGTCGGGTCCTCTATGGCCAGCTAATGAAATCAAAGCATTCCGCGGATCGGACTTGTATTGTAATGAGATCAGCTGCGCTCTCCGCCTGTCAGTGGCAGATTCACGGTTGGCGAGCTTGTTTATTTACTGCTAACGTGGTTGTCGCGTGCGCTAAACACTCCGGGTATGTCTGTCTGTCTGTCTGTCTGTCTGTCTGTCTGTCTGTCTGTCTGTCTGTCTGTCTGTCTGTCTGTCTGTCTGTGTATCTATCTATCTATCTATCTATCTATCTATCTATCTATCTATATATCTATCTACCTATCTATCTATCTATCTATCTATCTATCTATCTATCTATCTATCTATCTATCTATATATCTATCTATCTATCTATCTATCTATCTATATCTATCTATCTATCTATCTATATATCTATCTATCTATCTATCTATCTATCTATCTACCTATCTATCTATCTATCTATCTATCTATCTATCTATCTATCTATCTATATATATATATATATATATCTATCTATCTATATCTCTATCTATATATCTATATATCTATCTATCTATATATCTATCTATCTATCTATCTATCTATCTATCTGTCTGACTGCCTGTTTGTCTGTCTGTCTATTTGTCTGTCTATATGTCTATATATGTATATATCTTTCTATTTATCTATCGATCTATCTTTCTATTAGCCTGCCTGTCTGTCTATTTATCTTCTGGTATGTCTGAATGTCAGAATCTAGTCTTCTAATATATTTAGATTGATTTCTATTAGATCTACTGTATCTATCTGTATGTGGGGGGGGGGATGTGGCTGGGTGAATGGATGGATGGGTGGATGGATGGATGGATTGATGGATGGATGGATGGATGGATGGACGGACGGATGGACGGACGGGCGGACGGATGGACGGGCGGACGGATGGACGGGCGGACGGATGGACGGATGGATGGATGGATGGATGGATGGATGGATGGATGGGTGGATGGATGGATGGATGGATGGATGGATGGATGGATGGATGGATGGATGGATGGATGGATGGATGGATGGATGGATGGATGGACGGATGGATGGATGGATGGATGGATGGATGGATGGACGGACGGACGGACGGACGGACGGACGGAAGGACGGACGGACGGATGGACGGACGGAAGGACGGACGGACGGACGGATGGACGGGCGGACGGATGGAGGGACGGATATTAGTCATTCGATAAACTTGGCTTATGAATTTTTAAATGGAAACTGGTTGATAATATCAAAGAATTCCCATGTATACATCTTATCAGATATTGACTTAAAGAAAATTGTAACGATATTATTAACCTTATTGCTAAAACTATGAATTACATACAATTAAAAACTGCCTATCATCGAGCAGAAAACTATATTTTATCAGTTTTAATTAGATTCCACGTCCGTAAAATCTCTATATATAATTCACCAAAGCGAGTATGTGCAAATGAGCATGACGAATGACCGTCGCTGGGGTCGACCAATCACAGCAAAAGTGGCGCAGGGGGTAGATGGGCCAACAATGCTTCTTGCGCTTACTTGCGTTGTTCCTTCGAAGATAAGATGTGTTTCCATAGCGTATTGGTTATCATATCCGCCTAACGCGCAGAAGGTCCTTGGTTCAAGCCCCAGCAGAAACATTATTTTTTTAATTTCTAAGAAAGATGTATGTTTCTGTAAATGGATAACATGTAAACAGTGTATGAGTGAGCCTGACAGGACGTAACAAAACAGCGAACGTTTCGGTGAGAGCCTTCCTCAACGCACAAATAAAACGAATATAAAAAATAAAAACTTAGCTACGGTGAAATCCATTTACTAATCTATAAGCCTGATTGCAGTCTCACCCACATTTTGCTTATGTTTCTTCCCGTTCTTTTCCCCCTTTCTTTGTGAATATGTCTTCGCAACATGGCTGTAAACTTTGTTTCTCAACATTGGGATAACTTCGGTGACGTGCTCTCCGTTGTTCTCAGTGACGAAAAAGTAGTCATACACTATCCTCAACAATACGTCCAGTACATGAATACTTCAGGAGTATATGGTGGCGAGGCAGAAATTATCGGGATGTCCGAAATACTTCCCAGCAGTATCATTATTTACTTCCGAGAACATCCTCATACCTCTCCTCGAGTTTACAATGCTGGTCAACATTTGTCTATATAGCGGTCCTTCCGATCATGGCCATTACGAAGTTCTATTGCCTCTAAAATGTGATGACTTTCTGGTGCCATCTATTGATAACGTCGGTAATTCTACACAAATTTCACAGCCACCTGATCATACTTGTGTGAAGTCAACTTGTCATTATAGTCTTCCTGATAAACATGTACAACCGCATTTCAAAACGCACTCCAATGAACGAACGGACTCCGCAGAAGAATTTCAATGCACAATTTGTTCTAAATCATTCCGACTTTTCTGATTTCTTCGAGCTGTAGTTTGTTTCCTTTCGTTCCCCCCTTTCTTTGCACTATCTATGAGCAAGTCTGCGTCGTATGCTACAGATAATAGCAGGTTTGCTACGCTTCATGTCATATCTAGTAATATATATTTTTACATCACCTTAATTTTTTTATGTTTGTTGTTTTCTAAAGGTATGGAATGATTTAAATTAAATTAACTAGATTTCCCCAAAGGCGTCACCAGAGCTGGTGTCATCCAGTGCGGTAGCTCATGGTGTCACACCCTCACGGCTCAACCCATAGACCTCCTCCAAGGCTGCCAGTGCCAAATAACGGGAACATACAGAATTCTACATTTTGGTGTCACCCTTTGTGATGGTGTCGCCCGGTGCGGTCCGCTTCCACCGCACCCACTTAGTGACGCCTCTGGATTTCCTTAATATACTCTAAGATGACAAGCTTAGGTGTTTTTTTTTGTTATTGTTTTTGTTGTTGTTGTTGTTTTGTTTTTTGAAGAATCGGGCTTCGCACGTTAAACATGACCTTCTACTTATTTCTGTCTTCAAGCGTAGCCGGGCTGAGAAATACCCTACAACGTAATATTCCCAAGTGTTTAGCCGATAGCATCAAACGGTCAATGTGACATTGGAAATCGGCTCAGTGTCCCGTTTTTTACCCTTTAGATTTAAAGTGGTTTGATTGTCATCTTTCCCCACCCTTTCTTTTGCTCCACAGGTTGTTTGGCGTCGATTAGAAGGTGACCGTATACTGACCATAGGAACGATGACGTGGTCTGTGGACAACAACGTCTCGATGGATCATTCCAAGTAAGTGAGTTACATGACTGCGGGCAATCGCGGACTGTGACCGTCCAACGTGAAAATGTGCACATTGAAGATTGTGGGAGTCTTCCTGAATGTATAATTTACACGCTTGTGTATGTTGTGACGTCTTTTGGTGTCAAGAATACAAACAATTTGGAAGAGAGCAATTTGCTGAAAACTAAATTTAGTTTTATCAACAGATCAAAAAATGTAACTACACGTGCATTTCGAAAATCGACTTGATAGATTTAAAAATGGGACTGTTGTTGTTTATTAAGATTCTCCTTCTTTAAACAAAAAATATCAAAATAATTTTCCTGTAAACATTCATCAGTACCGAAGACTGATCTAATTCTAAGTGTTATAAAAGATACATGGATGGTTTGAACAAAATTAGATGTTGTAAACAGACCAGGATTATTTTCAATAGATTATAATATGGCTAAAAGATCTAGATGTAAACATACATACATGCTGTAGGCTGTAAGTAGGTGTAGATCTTCTTATTCATTGCAGATGCCCCTTCTGAGCCGAAGATAATTGCGCTGATAAATAGGAGATCTAAATAGATATAGTTGAGGAAAATGTTCTAGATGTTTTGAATTAGATCTAGCTGTTGCAATAGATCTAGATATTTTAATAGATCTAGATGTAACAGATCTAGATATTTTGAATAGATCAAGATGTTGTAACAGATCTAGATATTTTGAATGGATCAAGATGTTGTAACATATCTAGATATTTTTGAATAGATCAAGATGTTGTTAGAGATCTAGATATTTTTGAATAGACCAAGATGTTGTAACAGATCTATATAGTTTGAATAGACCAAGATATTGTATATAGCTATTGATGAAGTATATAAACCTAGATCATGCAAACAAACTTAATCGCAGCTGTTGATCCTAACTCAGTTGGTATAAAAACATATTTTTTGCCCCCCGGCCCCACTCCACTCATTTCTTAGAAAACCAGGACACGTGACTACCTGGAATCTCATGCTTCATCACGTGACCCCGGAAGACGCCGGCGTGTATGAGTGCCAAGTGACGTCACGGGCCGGCCACGTGCATCACGTGAAACTCAACGTCGTAGGTGCGTAGTAAACGCTCCAATGGAGCCTGGTAGATGGACGTCTTGTACAGGGACTCAGTTAAAATTTACAAGCCTTATCGCAATATTCCCATATAGAAGCCATTTTGGTCAGATTTTTTTTCTTTTATATTTTAATTTGTACAAATTTTTAATTATTTTACCTTTAAACATTTGATGAAATTCTCTCAATCCAATGCAAAAGGAAAAATTTAATGAGATAAGTCATTTTTATCATTTTAATTACGTGAAACTTTATAAAAACTAACCCCCCCCCCACCCCCCACCCCTCACACACACAACTTGCACTACATTTCCTCCTTGTATTTGAATAAAAACCATCACTTGGCTTCTAATTCGCAATTAAAAAATTTTTTTTTAAACTTCATTTCGCGATGAAACAATTATTCTAGAGAGTTAAAATCTTTACAATTTTAACATTTTCCTTCTTTTTCTTTTTTTTTCTTTTCTTTTTTCATTTCGGTGGAAATAATAAACCCCCTTTTGAATCCCCTCAGAGACAAGCTCTTTCTCATTATCTTAATCTAATACTCTTCGAAAAGAATCAGTGTTTTAGAGAAACTGTTTTAGTCCTTTTTAACCCCTAGGACCAGCATGACATGGTGTGTTGTTTGTTGTTTTGTTGTTTTTTTTTCGTATCTGTTTCGAGTCTCGCTTGTCAATGGCTCCATTAGTCGGAGCTATTCATTCAATGCGTTACGACTCATTTTCACCACAAGATGTGTTTGTTTTTTGTTTTGTATTTTCGGCACGTCTTTCGTTCGAGTTTCGTCGCTTTTACACCATAAGTGTTTTTAATCAGACAGCAAACATCTCTTCGTTTATGTATGTACGGCTTTCACGTTTAGATTCTTTTTTTCTTTTTTTTTCTTTTAAATTATTCGTATCTCTCTTTTTTTTCTCTCTCTCTCTCCAGGACCCCCAATCCCAAAACAAGGTATTTTGAATATTGTTATGTTTTTTATTCCTTTGTTTTCTTGGTCACGACACTAGCATGCACGACTCTAAAATTCATTGACCTTGTATTTCCTGTCTTACTTTGGTTAGAGCACCATGCAGCACCGCATGTATTTGTTAACAACCTTTGCACAGAAAACGCCTGCTTGACCCCCCCCCCACTATATTCTTAAGTTATAAATAATATAAAAGCCCAAGTCATTAACTTCCTCACTGTGGAACGCTGAGGAACGATGTACAATAGTATATAGCAGTTTAAAAAATCGTGTGGTGATTAGCACTGTAAAAAATATTATATGACGTCATTGTTTGAGCTTATATTTAATATAAGCTGTGCATCAAAAGGTGTGCAAAATAAGTATAAATTAAACTTTAAATTAAAGAGGAGCTGTAAATAAAATATTATATGATGTCATTGTTTTAGCGTATATTTTAATGTTGGAAAAGGGAACGATGTAAAAAGAGAATTTGAGGATTGTTAATTATAAAATACTTAGTGTACATTTCAGGAAGTTTAATATTTCTTATTTATCAAACAAGGATAAGTTACTTGGGCTTTTGACCCCAAAAAAGTGAGCGCCATAGGCGCCCTACAAACCCTATTATAAAATACTTTGTGCACATTTCAGAAAATAATACTTCGTATTTATCAAACAAGGACACGTTAATTAGGCTTTTTTAAAAAGTGGGCGCCGTAGGCGCCCTAAAAGAGGGGGCGCCGTAGGCGCCACGGTGCCCCATTACAATCTAGTTTATTTATATGGGGGAAACTCATTTCTCTGTAACCTCGACATGGCGTATCAAAGACAAGAGCTTTTAAAATTTGATAATGTTTTGGTCGATACATCTAAAAGGAACGCTGAAAACTTGTTTAAACGGAGAGAAAATAAATTTTGATTAGCTTTGTAACGCTTTAAAATGATTTCTTGATTAAAATTATGTGGGCTTTTTTTAAAGCATTTCGTTAATAACATTATTTAGCCCTTGAAAGAAGTTCTTTTGAACTATTTTTCCGAGGCACGCAGTGACTTGCCTTGCTGAGCTTTCTTTCACTGCTATCGTTTATCTGAATGACTGTCACCTTTTTTGTTATTGTTATTTTCTTTTATGACCACTCTCTCTCTCTCTCTCTCTCTATATATATATATATATATATATATATATATATATATATATATATATATATATATATATATATTATATATATATATATATATATATATATATATATATATATATATATATATATATAAAATAAAACTATATAATTAGCAATTGTCACGCAAGTCAGTCTGTCCCGACGCTACTAATTTTAGAAAGTAGGGAAAACCAAATTACTGCACCAATGCATCAAAAGGTGGGCAAATTAAAAATGCGCTGTAAAAAATATAATATTGCGTCATTGTTTTCGCTCATATTTTAATTTTGGAAAAGGGATCAATGTAAAAAGAGGATTTGATGATAGTTAATTATAAAATTAAAAATACTTTGTGTATATTTCAGAAAGTTTAATATTTCGTATTTATCAAACAAGGACAAGTTCCTTGGGCTTTTGAAAAAGGTGGGCGCCGTAGGCGCCCTACAAAAAGTGCATTTTTTATAAAATAAATGGATTTCAGCTGAAAACTTCCGTCATTTTTGACGGGTGCACGCTAGTATATATATATATATATATATATATATATATATATATATATATATATATATATATATATATTATATATATATATATATATATATATATCTTCATTTGTTCACGTTTTCTCTGTCGTCTGTCAGTCTGTCTATCTTGCTAACCTTTTTGTTGTTTTTTTTCTTTTCTTCTCATACACCTTTTCTTTCTTTCATATTTCTGGCATTTGTTGTCACCTTTTAACCCTTTCATTTTGAATTCATTTTTGTTCTCTTACAAATTTGGTCTCATGTAGGTTTCACGTCATCTTCTCTACGTCCTTATTACCGCTTTCCACGCACAACGAGTTCAATGAAAATTTGAAAAGTTGTATTGCAAACTTTACATTAATTTGACAAACAGCTTTATCTCGCTTATACATGTATTAGACTAAATTCCCTTTACATTGGTAAACATTGCCGGATGCTTCTCTGCGCATGCGCCTTTGCGTGAATTCGCACCATGTTCGGCAGATGGCTTTGTTTCAAAAGAATCACTGAGGACTCGTTATTCTTCTCAGCGCTTTGCCAAAATTTTAGATACGTAACGTCCATATAACACGCAATGTACGTACTAAAATTAAAGGATATTTGAATGTGATGAGGAGAACTTAGCAGTGACTGTACAAAGTCAAGCCGTTAGGGGTGGGGCGGGGCATCAATCACACACACACACCTTTAGAAATCTGGGTTACCTTACCCGATCGTTTACGACCCACCTCGCCCCATTATTTGCTTTTGTCTTTAAATGTAGGCATGCCCCACGATGTTCTTTGACATGTCAATATTGACAAGTTTCCAGACGATATTCCGTGACGTGTCAATATTGACAAGTTTCCCAAGATCTTCCTTGACATGTCAATATTGAAAAGTTGCTACACGATGTTCCTTGGCGTGTCAATAGTCACATAATGCCCCACGTTATTCCTTGGCGTGTCAATATTGACATGGTGTCCCAAGCTGTTCCTTGACATGTCAATATTCACAAATGACCCCACAATATTCCATGACATGTCAATATTGACAAGAAGCCCCACGATGTTCCATGACGTGTCAATATTGGCAAGTTGCCCAAAGATGTTCCTTGACGTGTCAATATTTACACAGTGCATCGAGCTGTTCTTTCACATGTCAATATTGATAAGTTGCCCCACTGTGTCCCTTGACGTGTCAATGTTGACAGGATTCCCCACGATGTTCAATGACGTGTCAATATTGACAAGTTGCCCCACGATGTTCCATTACTCGTCAATATTGACAAGTTGCCCCACGATGTTCCATTACTCGTCAATATTGACAAGTTGCCCCACGATGTTCCATTACTCGTCAATATTGACAAGTTGCCCCACGATGTTCCATTACTCGTCAATATTGACAAGTTGCCCCACGATGTTCCATTACTCGTCAATATTGATACGTTGCCACGAGCTGTTGCTTGGCGTGGCAATATTGACGATTGCCTCCCGTTTTGTTTATTTTAAGTGTAGTATTGCCTCCCTCTACTACGCAAGTCTCACATACTTGCCACCGAATTTTAAGATTACCCAAGTTGCTGTTGTAACATGTTTGCGCTTTTTCTATTGATGTTATCTCTTTCGAAAAGTAGCTCGCATTATTCATGAACTAAACCTTGAACGGCCTCTCCGCGTAGTGCGTGTAAAATATTGTCATTTCAATGTTTGGAGAATATCAAAAAACAAACAAACCAAAAAAACTACTTCCAGGACCGTCGCACATTGAATCAAAGTACATTAACTTTAGAATCTTTTTTTTTCCTAGTTGTTTTAACAAGAACTTTTGATACTTGTTTCCTCTTCTTATATCCTGTCTTTTTTGTTACGTCATTGTGCCCATCTTTCTTCTTTTCGTTTCTGTGTGTGTGTGGTTTTTTTTAAATTCTTTGCTTAATTATTATTTCTCCATGGTATAGTACGTATTATATAATGTAATAGTTGTTAATACTTTTGTTGAGTTATTTGTACTGATGATGGCATTACCCGAAACGTCTGCTTGTGTATTAGTCATTAGCCAATAAGCAAAGGTTTAATTTCTTGCTTTGATCCCACAATTCATTTGTAAATCTTGTATTTTATTTATCGCAGTCTCATTCTATTCGATATATTACTCATTGAATCAAAGCAGGTCAACAACATCTTTTTTTAGATTTGGGGGGTTGGTTATTGGGAATCGTTTGTTTGTTATCAGGCGGGTGACTGAAGGAGCAGTGAATGAGTGCGCGTCAATGTTCCCTTTTAAGCTGCGCGGCTGCCCAGTCCCGCTGATATCTGACCGACGCCGCGCATAGATTTGGTAAAATATTGCACAAAAATGGATGCTGTGCAACTTTGCAGCACGAATTTTTTTTCTTACTTTGCACACGGACCAAAGAACATTAGAGGGAACATTGGTGCGTGTCACGTTGCGCAGTTAAGTGCAAGGTGGTTCTTCATCATTCTTTTTAAATAGCATCTTTTTGCATTGCCCACTTTTTTTTAAAAAATCTAATTTAATATTCAAATAACACGGGTAAAACATTTAAATGTGTCACTACAACCTGCTACGTCACTGCGGGGAAGGATGCAAAACGTGACAACATCAAAATGGATTACAGCTAAATGGAATCAATAAGTTGAAAAATGAGATGACCAATGACTCGGACCAACCTTGGCGTAATAAAAATAAGTGAAGGGGCCCGGGGGGGGGGAGGGGGTTAACTTTGCGTAATGCCCAACCACGTGATATCTATTTTAAGTGATGTCAGTCGCCTTTATGGCGTTCATGAGCCGACGAGAGCTTTGCTGGTAATATAAAAGTAAAGGACATTGGTGAAATGTATGTTTCTGTAGGACACACAATCATTCAGTCAAAGTCACATCCCTTTAAGAGATGGGTGATCTGCGCTTGTAAATACCTCAAGCGCATTAGGCGTGCATTAACATTATTAGGTGCGCTTTAACATTATTAGGTGTGCATTAACATTATTAGGTGCGCTTTAACATTATTAGGTGTGCATTAACATTATTAGGTGCGCTTAAAAATTATTAGGTGCGCATTAACCATTAACACTATTAGTTGCGTATTAACTCTTTTAGTTGCGCATTAACACTATAAGTTGCGCAACAACATTATTTGATGTGCATTAACACTATTGATTTCCGTCGTGATCGACGAGGACCATTCCTATAACAACAGCTATGTGCTTAGGGCAGCCTTGTATGCACTTTGGTTGCCTTATTAGCCCCTTTCTTACCCGAAAGCTGCCACCACTTGTCGGACAAGAGTGGTTGGTACGCCATCAGGAGGGGTTTTGAGCGCAATACTTCATGGCCTTTAGTCTGGACTTGGCAGCCTGTTGTCTGTCTGCTTCATGACTGCTGCGCCGCTGCATATCACCACCAACCGCAACCCAAAAAAACTAACAGTAATAAAGTTAAGGGTTACTGATAAATAATAAAGCCTATCATAGATGCGACATAAAGTCTGTTGAATAAATTGCGTCTATAAAGAATGGAGTCGACCATTTTATGATTTCCCTTTGTTATATGGAAACTTTGTCTCTTATGATGATGATCATAATAATAATTTGAGAACCTATATAGCGCGCTACCCCAGCGAGCACCAACGTGTTAAAAAAACGATAAATAAATTTTTCCAAACATTTTTTCACCAACAACGATTGAGTGAATACATTTAATCTTATCAAATGGACCAAATGTACATATATTTATGGACTGCTTTTATTCACTGTCTTTAATTTCCGTATGAGTACGGGCGTGTGTATGAGTGTGTTTGTGTGTGCGTGTGTATGTGAGTAAGTGCGTGTGTTTACGCACGCAGCAGATCAACGAGACGGTACCAAGTATGGAATGTATCCAGTCATTTAAGTCAAGATCCTCGAAAACATTCTCCGTCACGCATGCACTTGTTTTTCTTATGGGTGCGTCCATTAAGGATCAATATCCGGTGCGGTGTTGTTTTTGTATCCAGTGTTGGCGGCACATTCGATTCTGAGTCCTGGCTCCACAGCTCCACGGCACGTGCTGTCTGGAGGGTGTGGGGCGCAGTTGGACTAGTGGGTTCAACTTAATGCGATAGATGCCTGGGGTGGCCCCAGTTGGTCCACAGGGCTCAAATGAGTGTGATAGATGCCTGGGGTGGCCCCAGTTGGTCCACAGGGCTCAAATGAGTGTGATAGATGACTGAGGTGGCCCCAGTTGGTCCACAGGGCTCAAATGAGTGTGATAGATGCCTGGGATGGCCCGAGTTGGTCCACAGGGCTCAAATGAGTGTGAAAGATGCCTGGAATGGCCCCAGTTGGTCCACAGGGCTCAAATGAGTGTGATAGATGCCTGGGGTGGCCCAAGTTGGCCCAAAGGGCTCAAATGAGTGTGATAGATGCCTGGGGTGGCCCCAGTTGGTCCACATGGCTCAAATGAGTGTGATAAATGCCTGGGGTGGCCCCAGTTGGTCCACATGGCTCAAATGAGTGTGATAGATGCCTGGGATGGCCCGAGGTGGCCCACAGGGCTCAAATGAGTGTGATAGATGCCTGGGGTGGCCCGAGTTGGCCCACTGGGCTCAAATGAGTGTGATAGATGCCTGGGGTGGCCCGAGTTGGCCCCCAGGGCTCAAATGAGTGTGATAGATGCCTGGGGTGGCCCCAGTTGGTCCAAATGGCTCAAATGAGTGTGATAGATGCCTGGGGTGGCCCCAGTTGGTCCACAGGGCTCAAATGAGTGTGATAGATGCCTGGGGTGGCCCCAGTTGGTCCACAGGGCTCAAATGAGTGTGATAGATGACTGAGGTGGCCCCAGTTGGTCCACAGGGCTCAAATGAGTGTGATAGATGCCTGGGATGGCCCGAGTTGGTCCACAGGGCTCAAATGAGTGTGAAAGATGCCTGGAATGGCCCCAGTTGGTCCACAGGGCTCAAATGAGTGTGATAGATGCCTGGGGTGGCCCAAGTTGGCCCAAAGGGCTCAAATGAGTGTGATAGATGCCTGGGGTGGCCCCAGTTGGTCCACATGGCTCAAATGAGTGTGATAAATGCCTGGGGTGGCCCCAGTTGGTCCACATGGCTCAAATGAGTGTGATAGATGCCTGGGATGGCCCGAGGTGGCCCACAGGGCTCAAATGAGTGTGATAGATGCCTGGGGTGGCCCGAGTTGGCCCACTGGGCTCAAATGAGTGTGATAGATGCCTGGGGTGGCCCGAGTTGGCCCCCAGGGCTCAAATGAGTGTGATAGATGCCTGGGGTGGCCCCAGTTGGTCCAAATGGCTCAAATGAGTGTGATAGATGCCTGGGGTGGCCCCAGTTGGTCCACAGGGCTCAAATGAGTGTGATAGATGCCTGGTATGTCCACAGTTGGCCCACAGGGCTCAAATGAGTGTGATAGATGCCTGGGATGGCCCGAGTTGGTCCACAGGGCTCAAATGAGTGTGATAGATGCCTGGGATGGCCCCAGTTGGCCCACAGGGCTCAAATGAGTGTGATAGATGCCTGGGATGGCCCCAGTTGGCCCACAGGGCTCAAATGAGTGTGATAGATGCCTGGGATGGCCCCAGTTGGCCCACAGGGCTCAAATGAGTGTGATAGATGCCTGGGATGGCCCGAGTTGGTCCACAGGGCTCAAATGAGTGTGATAGATGCCTGGGATGGCCCCAGTTGGCCCACAGGGCTCAAATGAGTGTGATAGATGCCTGGGATGGCCCGAGTTGGTCCACATGGCTCAAATGAGTGTGATAGATGCCTGGGATGGCCCGAGTTGGTCCACAGGGCTCAAATGAGTGTGATAGATGCCTGGGATGGCCCGAGTTGGTCCACAGAGCTCAAATGAGTGTGATAGATGCCTGGGATGGCCCGAGTTGGTCCACAGGGCTCAAATGAGTGTGATAGATGCCTGGGATGGCCCGAGTTGGTCCACAGGGCTCAAATGAGTGTGATAGATGCCTGGGATGGCCCGAGTTGGCCCACAGGGCTCAAATGAGTGTGATAGATGCCTGGGATGGCCCGAGGCAGTCCACATGGCTCAAATGAGTGTGATAGATGCCTGGGATGGCCCGAGTTGGCCCACAGGGCTCAAATGAGTGTGATAGATGCCTGGGATGGCCCGAGTTGGTCCACATGGCTCAAATGAGTGTGATAGATGCCTGGGATGGCCCCAGTTGGTCCACAGGGCTCAAATGAGTGTGATAGATGCCTGGGGTGGCCCCAGTTGGCCCACAGGGCTCAAATGAGTGTGGTAGATGCCTGGGGTGGCCCCAGTTGGCCCACAGGGCTCAAATGAGTGTGATAGATGCCTGGGATGGCCCCAGTTGGCCCACAGGGCTCAAATGAGTGTGATAGATGCCTGGGATGGCCCGAGTTGGTCCACAGGGCTCAAATGAGTGTGATAGATGCCTGGGATGGCCCCAGTTGGCCCACAGGGCTCAAATGAGTGTGATAGATGCCTGGGATGGCCCGAGTTGGTCCACATGGCTCAAATGAGTGTGATAGATGCCTGGGATGGCCCGAGTTGGTCCACAGGGCTCAAATGAGTGTGATAGATGCCTGGGATGGCCCGAGTTGGTCCACAGGGCTCAAATGAGTGTGATAGATGCCTGGGATGGCCCGAGTTGGTCCACAGGGCTCAAATGAGTGTGATAGATGCCTGGGATGGCCCGAGTTGGCCCACAGGGCTCAAATGAGTGTGATAGATGCCTGGGATGGCCCGAGTTGGTCCACATGGCTCAAATGAGTGTGATAGATGCCTGGGATGGCCCGAGTTGGCCCACAGGGCTCAAATGAGTGTGATAGATGCCTGGGATGGCCCGAGTTGGTCCACATGGCTCAAATGAGTGTGATAGATGCCTGGGATGGCCCCAGTTGGTCCACAGGGCTCAAATGAGTGTGATAGATGCCTGGGGTGGCCCCAGTTGGCCCACAGGGCTCAAATGAGTGTGATAGATGCCTGGGGTGGCCCCAGTTGGCCCACAGGGCTCAAATGAGTGTGATAGATGCCTGGGATGGCCCGAGTTGGCCCACAGGGCTCAAATAAGTGTGATAGATGCCTGGGATGGCCCCAGTTGGCCCACATGGCTCAAATGAGTGTGATAGATGCCTGGGATGGCCCGAGTTGGTCCACAGGGCTCAAATGAGTGTGATAGATGCCGCCCATCCCCCGTCACACTTTGACACTGAACCGACTTCCACTTTTCCCTCCCCACCCCACCCCCACCCCCGCGATTGTCTGAGAGACAATTCCCCGACCCATGATTAAAAGGATTAAGGACCCCTGAGGCCTCACAAAAAGTTTCAAATAAAGTCTGGGACAGGGGTGCCGAGAGAAAAAAAAAGGGGGGGGGGTGATTCTGTTTTCTCTGGATTTTAGTTAAATATTTCCTTTCAATTTTCGGGCTGAGCATGTATTGTGACGCGCGTGTTATAAGGCCTTGAGACGTTGAGTCTCGGAGTCATTGAATCAGTTCTAGATAACACCTAAAACATCAGACTCTAAAACTTTTATTTTTCATTTAAAAAAAAATTTTAATTAAGAATTCTCAAAGAAGAGAAAATGGCATTTTAAAGGACGTAAGAGAATGAATTTCTTGGCGATTTGTCTATCTTTTAACAATAATTATTTAGTTTTAATTATCAATAATAACTAGTCGTTCATTGTAGCTCATAAGTTCAAACTTGTAATTTGAGGATGTCTTCGCTCTATTTCAAGGTGTTTTAACGGCATTAGTTAGAAAGCGTGCGACAATGACTTTCAGTTTAGTTAGACATGCGGCTTCAACGGTGAAATTTAGTAACTTCTTTGGCTTCTGCCACAACGGTTACTAGAACTTTAAGCCGATTGATGTTATAATCCCGACTGACATTATATCACGCTTGAGGCTAATTAGGGTCGGTTTTGTAATGGCGTTTTGTCAATGGTTTAGTCAATGTATTATATCAGTGCTTCTCAAAGTGGTGGTCCGCGGACCGATGCCGGTCTGTGGGACATCCGCTGCCGGTCCGCAGAAGTTGTCAAGAAAGGACAGAGAAATATAATTATAATCCTCCATTTGCAACCATTATTACTAAACCTAAAGGGCATCTCAATTTTTCGGCAATAATCACATAAAATGAAACAGATACAATAGAATAAAGTACATTTCGCTACCACGTCAGTACAGGGAAAATACAGGGTCCCTTGTGCAATTGAAAAATTCCTGCCCGTCCGCCATACTAAAAAGTTTGAGAAGCACTGTATTATATAACTAAAAAATTTTGTTTTTTATTCACTGAAAAGAGCCGTCCACTCGTTGTACACAGAAACGGCAAATTACGCTTGTGTTATTTTTCTTGTGTAAATTTTGACCAAACACTGAAGAAATGGAATATCATATTGCAAGTTGAAACCAAGCTTACTTCAGAACTTTTCCCCAATGTGGAGGTATTTCACAAGTTTAAAAAAAACTGTTTAAATAAATACATTTTTAAAAACTTTTTTTGTGTAGCTCTCAGTTGTTTCGTTGTAAAAAAAATCTAATAAAAAAAAGAATTTACGTTAAAGAGATGCCAAAGCCAAAGCGAGTTTGTTCAAGAATTTTTCGAGAGACGTTTTCAGAACATTCTTCTCGACATGCCGCTGCAACAAAAATAAGACTCATCCCAAAAAAAACGTCGTTTGATTGTTTTGTTGATGGGCTGCCAGCTGAACTTCAAATGGAAGCGATCAATCGGAAAAATCACCATATTTTTTTCTTATTTGTAATGAATAAAAACAAAACTGGTGGCTTCCACGTCGTCGGTCGATCTTTGCTGTTTTATTTATTTCAATCTTTTGCTTGAACTACTTTAGGGAGAGGCCGTTTAAAAAAAAATTAATGAAAGATCTGGTCACAGCGCAGCCTTACCTGAAAGGCACTTTCTAGGGGAGAGGGGAAAAGTCTGGTCACCGATTCGCTTGACCGAGCTCAGCGTGACACGTAAAATGTAAACAAAAGCACGCGGGTACGTCGATGAATCTCCTCAACGCGTCAACTCAAACTTTCACGTGGAAAAAAAACAATAACAAACAGTGAATTTGAATTACATACCTCATATAAGGATAAACTAAAAATGCATTAATTTAATTACGGTACGTTCGATCGATCTGAAATTTTGATACGATGCATTTTTAGTTGAGACGGGTCCGTGTGCCAAATTTCAGCTTGATCTGATTACGGGAAGTGGGTCATTTTTTACTTTTATTTTTCCGCCCGCCCAAGACAGAGATGATGACGACAGACAGAGAGAGACGCCGGTGAAGTTAATATAAGGGATTTAAAAATGACGTATTGTCTAACATAAGTGTTAGACATTACGTCATTTTTTGCGAACTCTTCAAACTGGTTCTACTGGTTCTCCTTAAGAGCTCTTAAGGAGGACCAGTTTGAAGAGTTCGCAAAAGAAACAAATGACGTAATGTCTAACACTTATGTTTTTCACTGATTTTAATTTTTTTTTAATTCGCAATTTAAAAAAAAATTTAATTGAATGCAATCCATAATATCTCATCCAGGTCCAGCGATGCAAGCATCTATTTCTGATTATTATTTTTTTTTGAAAATTCTTTTAGAAATGGCAATAAACAACTTACAAGTGATAAATTCCATCAGTTTTGGTAAAACTTCAAGAACTTCAAGGTTGTTTAGCTATCTGTTGTAAAATTATCTTTTACATTAAAGCCCGAGATAAAATAAGGACTTCTGAGTGAATCGTGGAGTTTGTAACCATTGGATGGTTTATCTGCGATATCACTTTAAAAATACATAGATAAAGATGTAATGGGAGGTAATTGAGTCTGCAAGGAGTAGACAAATCACTAAGGGAACGAACAAAAAAAAAGATATATTGATACCTAAACAGTAAGAACCATTCACGCAAGCCTTTGACTTGAAACATAAAGGTTACCCCCCCCTCCCTTTTTAGCTCCACCCCATTATGTAGGGCTCAAGGGAAATGCGCGTGAAGTTCTGTTTATTTCTTCAGTTGTGCTTTGATTTTATTTTATTTTTTTTATTTTTTTTGGGGGGTGGGGGGTTTCATGTCCGAAGTTCCTCTCTTTTTTTAAAAAAAATCAATCTATGCATTACAACTTTTTTTGCTCAACAGCCCAGCTGAGTTCCCAGCTATTTAAAGACGTCAGCCCTAAAGTGTTGTTGTTGTTTTTTAAACCAACGTATTTACACTCTAACGATGATTTTTTCAATGAGCGTATTGGGTGTGGAGATTACCGCATTGTTAGGTGAGGCCTTTGGTTTTTAGTCCGTATTGGTGACGTTTTGGGGAAATTATTTTGAAGATGTGTTTGTGCGAGTATTTGGTGCAGAGATTTAATTGCGTCCCTGCGCTTAAAGCTTTATGACAAGTACTGAAATATGCCGAGTGGAGAATATGGGATAAAGCTCCGATGTCCTCAACACTATGAATTGTAAAGAAATTTCAGCCGGATATCCAACACCATTTACAAGTGTAATCGTTTTGATTGTTTTTTTCAGTGGCGATGTTCGCTCGATGAGGCTCGCCTGCGATAAGTTGAGCCGGGTCTTAATTAGAGTGTAAACTCGACCCCGAAAGAGATTGTCAAATAATTACTGGAGATTCTCAGCGAACAACATACATTTTTTGTAACACAAATGCAGCATTGCCGACATAAATTCTTCACGCATTAAAAAAATATCAATTATTTATAATATTATTCAGCTCCAAAAAGCTAGAACAACAACAACAAAAAGCTGTAACACACGTGAATGGGACTCGCCAAGTGCATGGATTATAAGCTCTCTGCAGTCTGCAATGAAAATGGATGTCTTATGATGTAATTCAATCGAAATCTGAAAGCGTGGCAAAATCCCGATCTCTTTAGATTAAAATAAACAATATACATACAATTATATAAAAATCCAAGTCACTGGCTGGCTGGCTGGAAGGATGTGGAACGCTATGACGTCATTTTTTAGCTTATATTTTAATACAAGGCGTGCATGGAAAGGCGCGCAAAAAGGTGTGCAAAATAATTATAAATTAAAGACGCGCTGTAAAAAAATATATATTATATGACATCATTGTTTTAGCTTATATTTTAATTTTTGAAAGTCATCTATAATATGATGATTTATAATTATAAAATACTTTGTGTACATTTCAGCAAGTTTAATATTTCGTATTTATCAAACAATGATAAGTTACTTGGGCTTTTGACAAAAAAGGGTAGGCGCCGTAGGCGCCCCACAGCTGGAGTGAGCGCCGTAGGCGCCCTACAATCCCTATTATAAAATACTTTGTGTACATTTCAGTATGTTCAATATTAAGTATTTATCAAACAAGGATAAGTTAGTTGGGCATTTGAAAAAAGTGGGCGCCGTAGGCGCCACGGCGCCTCAGCGCAACCTAGTATAATATAATAGTCCAAGTCACTCACTCACGCGTTAGATGTGGAACGCTGAGGAATGATGTATAAAAGTCTATAGCAGTTAAAAAACGTGTGTTGATTAGCAATGTAAAAAAATTATACGACGTCATTGTTTGAGCTTATATTTAATATAAGCTGTGCATCAAAAGGTGTGCAAAATAATTATAAATTAAAGATGCGCTGTAAATAAAATATTACATGACGTCATTGTTTTAGCTTATATTTATATTTTAATTTTGGAAAAGGGAACGATGTAAAAATAGGATTTGAGGATTGCTAATTATAAAATACTTTGTGTACATATCAGGAAGTTGAATACTTCGTATTTATCAAACAAGGATAAGTTACTTGGGCTTTTAAAAAGAGTGGGCGCCGTAGGCGCCCTAACAAAAGTGGGCGCCGTAGGCGACACGGCGCCCCAGTACAATCTAGTTTTAAATATTTTAAGTGGCATGAGGGCAATTCAGACGGAATTGAAATGTTAAAATACCATGACAGATTCTATTCCACAAAACAGTGCGATTTCCGAGTTGGCGCTTGAAAACAATCCTATGGATTTATTTTTTAAAATCCCTCAATACCTGGAGTTATTCGTAGGCGTCACCTGGCACTTGGCGCAGTAGTAATGTTGCTTGTAATGTGTGTGTGTGTGTGGTTGGTATCGTGTAGTTTTTGGCAATGTCTGGTGGTATCGTCAATTGTTTGGCTGTGACAGGTGGTATCGTGTAGCTTTTGTCAATGTCTGGTGTTATCGTGTAGTTTTAGGCTATGTCTGGTGGTATCGTGTAGCTTTTGGCAATTTCTGGTGGTATCGTGTAGGTTTTTGCAATGTCTGGTGGTATCGATTAGGTTTTGGAAATTTTCTGGTGATATAATGAAGATTTTGGCAATGCCTGGTGGTATCTTGTAGCTTTCGGCAATGTCTCGTGTAGTTTTTGGCAAGGTCTGGTGGTATCGTGAAGTTTATTGCAATGTCTGGTGGTATCGTGTAAATTTTGGCAATGTCTGGTGGTATCGTGTAAATTTTGGAAATGTCTGGTGGTATCATGTAGCTTTTGCAAATGTCTGGTGGTATCGTGTAGTTTTGGGCTATGTCTGGTGGTATCGTGAATTTTATTGCAATGTCTGGTGGTATCGTGAATTTTATTGCAATGTCTGGTCGTATCGTGCATTTTATTGCAATGTCTGGTGGTATCGTGCATTTTATTGCAATGTCTGGTGGTATCGTGAATTTTATTGCAATGTCTGGTGGTATCGTGCATTTTATTGCAATGTCTGGTGGTATCGTTAAATTTATTGCAATGTCTGGTGGTATCGTGAATTTTATTGCAATGTCTGGTGGTATCGTGAATTTTATTGCAATGTCTGGTGGTATCGTGAATTTTATTGCAATGTCTGGTGGTATCGTGCATTTTATTGCAATGTCTGGTGGTATCGTTAAATTTATTGCAATGTCTGGTGGTATCGTGAATTTTATTGCAATGTCTGGTGGTATCGTGAATTTTATTGCAATGTCTGGTGGTATCGTGAATTTTATTGCAATGTCTGGTGGTATCGTGAAGCTTTTGGCAATGTCTGGTGGCATTGTGTTAAGTGTATGAGCAGCAATAAAGGATATTTCTATCATTGGACCTGAGTTATTTCGGTATAAGGTTGTGGTTGTGTGAACCTTGTGGCAAGGCTTAGTGATCTAGCCATCAGTTCGCTTGAGAGAATAGCTTCATGTATGTTATTTCTTCCTCATCGTCTAATGAATGAGTAGATTTCCTCCCTTCCTAGTCCTGGCCACGTAGATGACCTTAGAAAGTGACCTTCAAGTACAGATACTGTTACAAGAGTGCACGGACATTTATATTTGTGGGGAATTTCTATTGGCAGAGATATTATGGCTGGCATTTTAAACCCCGCCAAAAAAAACGAAAGAAAGTCATTTCCTATTTGTCCGCGAAAAGCAATGACTCATCAGAGGCGTAGCGATTGGGGGGGGATGGATACATATGCCCACGGGTGCCTATGTCACATTTTAATAAGTGAACAACGAAATTTATTAATTAAACGTGGGGGGGGGGCGATAATTGTATAGTTGGTACCCGGACACAAAACATCCTAGCTACGCCTCTGCCACTCACCTGACGATAGCTATGGATCACGGCGCCAAGATGACGCACTAACTTCACCTTTTCATTTAATGGTTGTCTCGAAAACTCAATGTTGTCGTAAATTATCTGTTTACCTTTGTTGGAGTTTCAACGTTTTTATCAGCTAAAAACAAAAATTTCTACAAAAACGTAACATATACAATTGCTTGAACTCGGCTTCAATTTTTAAAGAATTCATTTATATGTTCAGTAATCCTCAACTATATGTTATTGGGGGGGGGCACACCGCTGTTACAGCATGTTAGACTGTGTAGCCAAAGAACCATCTTTTTCTTCCTTTTTTTTACCCTTTCGAGTAGTAAACATACATTGCATGGGGCCCAGCCACATAGCAATAATACTTACAAACTGAAACTCTCCCACGGTTTCTGATTAATATGAATATTACACTTTTAAACACTCATCCATAAGTTTGACAGACGAAATCTATCCATTCATCAAAAATTAGAAATTTCTAGCAATAATTATATATTATTCAAAAATTAATAATGAAGAATAATCTTCTACAATGTATGTATATAATTCACCAGGACAAGCACAAGACGTGTGCAAATAAGCATGAGGAATGACCCTTTCTAGGGTCGACCAGTCACAATTTATGGTTGGCAAGCGATGGGGGTGCAGGGTGAGGCGGGGGGAGGTGGGCAAGTAACAACAAAACGACAACCCGCAGTGCGCATGTCTCGAGACCAACAGTCGTCGGCGGTTCCCCCCACCCCTCGACGTTCACTCGCGTTGTTTTCATTTCGTCGTGCTGCTGTTTGTGTCCATTGCCCCCCCCCGTTCTTTGCACTATCTACGAGCAAGTCTGCGGCGCATGCTACGCCACGGGTCGTATCTAGTTATTAATAGTTAAACAAATGTTGTACAAACTCATTTCTTTCAAAGTCATTTTTCTTTCTCTTAAAATTTACGTCTAAATAAAAAATTTCTTCACTTTCTTCTTATTCTCGCCGCTCCCAGAGTTTGGAAAGGTTGAACAAAATGTGTATATTGATATTTGATATAACAAAGAGTTTGTTGTTGTCTTTTAAGCCTAGGTAATTTTTGTTTAAATTGTTTTGTTTCTTAAATCGACGGGATCTAATAGGTGGGTATGGGGATTTGAGCTACCCTGGGCGCTCTTGAAAGGTGAGCATCGTCATTATGGGGAGGGGGGAGGGAGGGGATGGCTGAGCGCCTGCGACGTCTTGGACGGGCTGCTGCTTCAGTCGGGCGCGATCAGTTGTTCGTGGTGGGGTTTGTGGCGGGGGTGGGGGGAGGAGAGGAGATGTCACGCACCAGTGATCACGGTCATCACCTGTTAATGGAAGAGTTTACGGGGTGAGGGCATCATTTTCAACGCTTGTGTGCTCATGCGTCAGAATGACAACAAGATATTGGGGCACAAAAAAAAACAAGAAGAAACGTTCTGTCCACATAAAAAATATGTTATTTTCTTTTATTTATTTGTATTCGTAAAAAATTATAGCATTGGGAAATCCAAAAACTAAAAAGTTTGCATTCGAAGTCTTTTTATTGCTAAGCGTATGTACTTAACCGTTCCGGGTGACTCGAAGGTTATATTTCAACAGCAGTGTTGGATCATTGTAGATATATGCTTAACGGGAGGGGGGCAGGGGATACATATGCCCCGGGCGCAGGGGTACAAGGGCCCCTAAGATGTTAGGAGGCTTAAGATGTTACAATCCTATATAATAAAAGGCAAGTTTCTGTCCTTTCTGTCCGTTCTTTCCGGTCATCTATAGCGATTGGTCCCTCAAACACATATGACTCCTACAGCCAATCATATTGAACACATTTACGCCATTTACGCGGACGTTCAAAACGAGTTATTTTTGGTGCAGTATTTCTTCCAATACTTTATTTTGAGTTATGTGCGTTGGGATTTATAGCAAAAAGCGCTGTTTTTAAATCCTTAAATTAACTCGTGGTATCTGTTTGCTTGATTGCTTGTCGCCAAAACTTTTGATCGATTTTTAACCCCACTTGCTCGTAAGCTAGCGAGCTGAAATTTTGCAGGCAGTTTCGTACCGATGATAAAAACATTGTATCAAAATTTCAGATCGATCACATGTACCGTAATTGAATTATTGATTTTTTAGATTATTTTATTTATTCCTATGTATCATGTTATTTTTTTTAGATAGAGTGTAAGGGTGCGCATTATATTGAACAACCTTTCTGTCGCGCTATAAGGTGCGTATTTTACTGACAACACTTTTTATAAACATATTCCTGATCGGTGCGCATTATATTAAACATGTTTTACGACACAACTACAATTTTGTATTTTTGGATGGTCTTACGCTGCGTATTATAATGAACATTCTTTTAGTTACGTCTCATACATAAAGGATTTATAGTCAAAAACTTGGTTTTTTTACGGTTTTTTTTATTACGAGTTATGTATTTTAACTATAATGAATAGTATTTTTGACGCGATGCACATGTAATGCCGGTCGAGACGGCTTTTGGATGGGAGATACAACATGCCACCGAACGGTGGCGGAACGTCCTTGGAAAGGCTTTGTTGCTCGTAATAATATAATAAGTGAACAAGTGTTATATGCATGGTGTCTAACTTTGCTGACTACACAGGTATAGTTGAGTCATCACAACGGCTAATTTGGCTAATTAAGTCGTTGGAGTTAGCTGGTGAGGATGGCTAAGTTAGCTGATTAGGTTGGTTAAGTTAACTGATTAGGTTGGCTAAGTTGGCAGACTACGCCAGTTAAGCTTACTCCAAACGCCTGCTAATTTGTTTATTACTCAATAGTATTGTGGCGACTTAACAATGAAGTCCATGATCTGTGCAACATATCTTTTTATTTGCGATTCTCTATACTTTCTCTATACTTTTATAGTAGCTATGAGCACACGTGACTAAAAAATCACGCAGCCTACAGTTCTTAAATACACGCAGCCACTCTGATTACACGTTCAAACGTTGCTCATAAAAAAGCATACATGTCTAATTGTTACTGTTACGCCGGTTAAGCTAGTTGGCTAAGTTGGCTTCTCACACCTGATAAGTTGATCGATTATACTAATCTCTCTTGTTTTTAAATGTCAGCCCTCCCCCCCCCAGTCAAACCCCGAAACCTCACCCCCATGCCACCAAACACACACACACACACACACACGCAGTCGTCAACTGTTACGGCTGCAGCTCACCTGGTCCCACTGCTTCCAATTACGCTAATCATACCACGTGATTCAGGTGTATCAAAATATTGCCTTCTCCTCCCATCATGACACCGATACCACGTGATAGCGGCTTGAAAGGTGAGGGTGAGGGGGGAAGCTTTCTCTTACCTTCTCCAATGTCCAAAGAATAACACTTGTACTGCCTCTAACGGGGCATTCATTTATTGTTTCGTATGAATATTTTTATTCATCTTTTTTTTTCTTTAACTTTTCTCAAAGTTTGTTTATTAGTTTTCCAAAACTGTTTATTTAAAGTAAAAGGATTTCTCTTGAAGTTTTTTGTTTTATTTTTTATTTTATTTTTTAAACGGTTGCCAAAAGTAAGGCATTGGTTGTAGTCATGGCAACGCAACAGAAGAGAACGCGTCTATGGAAACGAAGACTTGACCTTGTTCTTCCATCAAATGGGATTTTCGTTTCCGGAAAAAACTATCTGCACCCGGTCATTCGGGGGCCTGATTAAATACCATTAACAAATTTGAAGCAGCAAAAAAAACAACAAAAAAAAAGAAACGGCAATTAAAATGTCTGCGTGTGTGTTATAATCGTGACACTGATAGTGCGAAACAAAATCTAAATATCTCCTTCATACATTCGAAAGTCCCCGAGAAAACTCAATACCGTCAAAGAAACGAAATGAAATTATATCGCCAACCACAAAAAATATCTCTAACAAGGGTAAATTGCTAACATAAGATTATCATCTCTAAGAAAATTTCAACAGTGTCTCCCGAAACAATCACCAAAACAGAAAAAAACAAGTTTAATCGATTTCAAAATCTTGATAAAATCACATGATATATAATCATTACCACCGTAACAACATAAACAAACAAAAACCACAATAATAAAAAAATGCAATAATCAACATCATCAAGAGAAATCAACATCACTAACAAAACACCAACATCACAAAGAAACACCAAAATCGACAAGAAAACACCAACAACACCAAGAAAACACCAACAACACTAAAAATAAACAGACCAACACCAAAAAAAACACCAACAACACCAAGAAAACACCAACAACACCAAGAAAACACCAAGAAAACACCAAGAAAACACCAAGAAAACACCAAGAAAACACCAAGAAAACACCAACAACACCAAGAAAACACCAAGAAAACACCAAGAAAACACCAACAACACCAAGAAAACACCAACAACACCAAGAAAACACCAACAACACCAAGAAAACACCAACAACACCAAGAAAACACCAGCAACACCAAGAAAACACCAACAACACCACGAAAACACCAACAACACCAAGAAAACACCAACAAAACCAAGAAAACACCAACAACACCAAGAAAACACCAACAACACCAAGAAAACACCAACAACACCAAGAAAACACCAACAACACCAAGAAAACACCAACAACACCAAGAAAACACCAGCAACACCAAGAAAACACCAACAACACCAAGAAAACACCAACAACACCAAGAAAACACCAACAACACCAAGAAAACACCAACAACACCAAGAAAACACCAACAACACCAAGAAAACACCAACAACACCAAGAAAACACCAACAACACCAAGAAAACACCAACAACACCAAGAAAACACCAACAACACCAAGAAAACACCAACAACACCAAGAAAACACCAACAACACCAAGAAAACACCAACAACACCAAGAAAACACCAACAACACCAAGAAAACACCAGCAACACCAAGAAAACACCAACAACACCAAGAAAACACCAACAACACCAAGAAAACACCAAGAAAGCACCAAGAAAACACCAAGAAAACACCAACAACACCAAAAAAACACCAAGAAAACACCAAGAAAACACCAAGAAAACACCAAGAAAACACCAGCAACACCAAGAAAACACCAACAACACCAAGAAAACACCAGCAACACCAAGAAAACACCAACAACACCAAGAAAACACCAACAACACCAACAACACCAAGAAAACACCAACAACACCAAGAAAACACCAACAACACCACACACACAAAAACACCGAATTTACCAAGAAAATAACAGCCCCCTTGCAAACAATAGCTTTCGTGACACTAAGACAGTGGTCCCCAACCCCCGGGCCGCGGACAGGTACCGGGCCGTGGAACAAATGGTACCGGGCAGCCAAAGTAACATTAATTTATTAACATTTTATTGACAGTTGTGTTTTTCTCTCTGGGTTTTGCTTTTTTCCATACCAGAGGCAATAGCTTTTAACCCGTTTTGGTGGCACCCAGTCAAAAGAACATCAATGACACCTTAGCGCAGATTTGAACAAACCACCTACAATCAATTTTTGCGCTCTTATGTCGGCGCTCTTTTGTCGTAGGAGCTTTTGCATCTGAGGATGAATCTACGCATTGTATCATTCACAAGGGGATGGCAAGCCGAAAAATGTCTCCGAAATTAAGTAGTGTATTGATTGATGTCATTCAACTTATTTACCACATCAAAGCACATGCTATTAACTCACGCCAGTTTGAGCATCTTCGCGAGGAAATGGACGTAGCGCACATATGTCTGCTTTTGTATACAAAAATAAGATTTTTATCCACTGGAAAATTGCTAACCAGTGTATTTGAATGACGAGAGCCATTGCAAAGAATTCTCTCAGAGAAGAAAATCGGCGCCGGCAGCACATTTCAGTGGCAAGGTATTGGTTTGCAAAACTGGCATACCCATTTCACATACTCGGCCTACTCAAGGAACTCAATGTGTCCCTTCAAATGGAAAATGACAACTAACTGTCTTCATGTTGGCAGACAAAGTAGCTGCGTTTAAAGCCAAACTGCAGTTGTGAGGACGGCGCGTGAACAGATGCGTTTTGGATGTGTGTCAAACGTTAGTGGGCATTCTAGGTGAGATTGAACCTGAGCGTTCATTGTCCCAGTTGGTGCACGATCACCTTTCTTTGCTTTTAAAAGAGTTTGAGTGCTACTTCCAAACCACAGAAGACCCACGAACTGGTATGGAATGAATCCGTGACCCATTTGTCAACAGACCAGGCGAGTCTTGCATGTCCATGCAAGAAGAAGTTCAACTACTCAAGATATCAATTGACGGCGGCCTAAAACTACGTTCGATAAAAACCACTCTTCCAGTCTTCTGGATTAAAGTCATGGGGGAATATCCTGAGATTTCCACCATAGCAATTAAATCCCCATTGCCATTTCCGACATCTTCTCGGCGTGAAGCGGGGTTTATGCAGTGACGCAAACAAAATAAAACAAAGGAAGGAACTGACATAAGCAGCACACTTTGGGTGTCATTGTCTCCTATTACCACCAGATGGCACCGTCTCGTTGCAGAGAAACAAGCTCAAGTTTCTCATTGATTTAAATTTCTGGCAAGTTAAAATATTAAATCATTTTTCAATTAATTTTTTTTTGGTGGGTGTAATCCTATTTTATTTTTAAAGTCATGTTTAAGTACAATTAAATTAAAACGATAAAATCAATACACTCTAAAATACCTGTTTAAACGATCAACGCAGCCTTAAGCACCACCCCACCCCCCCAGCCCCCACCCCCGTCAGTGGGCCGTGGTAAATTTATCAAACTTTGACCGGTCCGCGGCGATCAAAAGGTTGGGGACCACTGCACTGAGAGATGAAACTTGAGCTTACTCAAATGTTTCGTGAGTATCCACACACAAAAAAAGTTATAAAAACTAACATCATTCTGGGCACTGAGAGTTTATGTAAAATTAACAACACGTGCAGTTTCCGCATCTAACAAGGACGAACGTGAAAGTACAAATATCGCCGTATCTTTAGTATTTTCCTCACGTCTTTCCGCCACTATAGCCGTCGCCATCTATCTCTCCGCCGTTATCTCCCTCCCCCCCCCTGCACGGTCCGCCCTGCAGCTTGTGCTGACGAGATCGCCGCGCATCCGGCTAATTGGAGGCGTGCAGTTCTGCCGTGCAGCTAATTTGTCAAATACATAATTGATGCCCTCCACGCCCCTCCACTGTTGTGAACAGCGCCCCCGGGAGATGGTGTTTTCACAACGATGAAACTTGATGATAAAGCAAACGTTTGCCGAGAAAATAAAGAGCTGTTGCTCATTACTGGAATTGGAGGTAAGGAATGGGTTAAGGGTGTGTGGGGGGAGCGGTTGGTTGGAGGTTGAGGCAGGCATGGGGCTTGGGGATGTTAAGTGGAACGAAGGGAATCTGAATGGGATACGGACCCGTGGGGAATGGGGTGTGTGTGTGGGAGAGGGGGGTGGAGGGTAACGTGAGAAGCACTCAAGGACAACTATTTTAAAGTGTCATATGCTAAGGGCGTGTATTTTAAAGTTGGTAGTTCGTCGTTAGCTGGTCTCGCAAACAGTCGAATAATAATAATAAGTTTATGAATAACTGCATTGAAAATCAGAGCAAGCAATACTGAACGTTAATGCAGAAAGTAAATGGGATTTAACAACAAAAATGTATGTTTACAATGTAAAAATTAAAATAAGTCCCAATGTCTTTTAAAAAATAAGAACAAAGAATAGCTGCTCTGTTCTGAAAATATAAATTAAAACAATTGTACACATTCCCTATTCATTCGACCCCCTCTGTCCCCCTCCCACCCCACCCCAGCCCCCTCCCACCCCACCCCAGCCCCCCTCCCACCCCACCCCAGCCCCCTCCCACCCCACCCCAGCCCCCCCTCCCACCCCACCCCAGCCCCCCTCCCACCCCAGCCCCCTCCTCCAGCAAACATACAACGATTCATCTTTGCGACATCAGTGACGGCCTGATGTTAGTCACTTCATTAGAGCACCGATAAAATGGAAATATTACCATCTCTTGCGGCCCCTGTCACAGCACGTTTATTAATTGAGATGGATCGTTTACAAAAAAGATTCTGTGGATGTTTTTGAACGTTTTTTTAATTAGTTTTTTTTTAGTTCTGACTGATTATATTTTTATTTGTAAATTTGTTGAGAGATTGATTGTTTATTTATTGTATTTTAATTTATTGACGGATATGTATCGTGTTTTATGCTTTGTTTTGTGTAAGAAGAAATTTTGAAGTAAGTTTAAGGAATGTAGAATGGTTTGGGGGAGGAATATGAATGAAAGGAATTGCGAGTATTTGCTTCAAAGAGATGAAATTTGAAGTAAAAAATCGAATTTTAAAATAAAATTTAAAATTTGAGTTGGAAATTTTGGTGACCAGCAATGTTCCCTTTAGGCTGCGCGGCTGCGCAACAGCCCAAATATCTGAACGATGCCGCGCAGCAGTTTAGTATTACAGCGCAGCAATTTTTTTAATATTGCACAAAAAATGGATGCTGTTGTGCAACTTTGTACTCGAGTTATTTGGCTTTGCACCCGGACCAACGAAACTTAGAGGGAACATTGGTGACCAGTGAACTATTAAAGGGATAAAAAGGCGTTCATTTGAACTTTAAAAAAATGGAATTCGTTTCAAAATTGGTGAAAAATAAAATAACACCTCACATATAATCATATCTACAAGGGCACACGCCAAGGTATTTATTTACATTAAGAGATTACACGTATTGGTCTCACTCATTGTTATCAAGCGAAGAACGAGTAAAATCCCAAACATTGTGGTTGTTTTCTATCGCTTACAAAAGATCTATTTTAATAATGAGGCTTTTAGACATAAAGGGAAACAAATTACTAGAAAGCACGAACTCTCTAAGGCAAATGTTTAGAAATCGAAAGTCAAAGCTCCTTCGCTTGCAATTTTGTAAACGTTTTAAAAAAAATTGTAAGCTGCTTATAAAGTCTGCGGATTTCTGAAGCTCATTAAAAAAAAAGCCTTCAAAGATCCTGAACATTTAAGATTAATCTGTCTAAGCGTCTTAGATTCCGTATAGGGAATGGAAAGTTATCCCAGTGAACGCATTGCACAACACTGGAATGTGATTTACTCAGCAGGTCGCCTTGCATTAGAATGGGGGTTTCTAATGGACCTAGCCAATTGCAGTATACTAAAATACGCTTTTATCTACTGGATTCAGCACACTGCCCTACATTAGAATGGAGTTTTCTACCAGATTCAACCAATCGCTCTGCAACTACCGGTAAATAAGTTTTATCCAGCACATTGCCCTATACAGAATTGCCCATCACAAGGGGTGCCACCAAAACGTAAAATTCTGCATGTTCCCGTTATCTGGAACTTAAAGATTCAGAGGAGTTCTATGGGGTAAGTCTTGAGGGGGTGACACACCATGAGCTACCGCCCCGGGTGACACCAACCCCAGTGACGCCTCTGTCCTGTGGATTCAACCCATTCCCCAACATTTAAATATTTCTTATGCAAATTATTCAATCCTTTTCCCTACACTTAATCGTCTTTATTCAAGAGCAAGTGAAAAAGAATATCTTATCTCTCTTCCACAGTGATGTACCATTAGTCTTGGTTTACAATTAGAGTTAGGGTTAGGGGGGAGGGGGTAATAAAAAAATTATTAAACGGAACACTGGGTCTGGTCTGGTCAATGTAGTCCGGTAGATACACGAAAAATTGGCATTTCTGAACCGAGTGGTCATTCCCAGGGGGGGGGGTCGCTCTCGACTCTTTATCAGCCGGACAGCATGCAGATGGGCGTTCATTGACCTGCCGAGAGAGCCCTGATTATACTTTCCATTGGTTTATCTTGTCACGTGAACGGGCGCAGGTTTACAGTCGTGTATGGTAATTATACCATCAGATGACCTCTACGTTGGGCTAGTGGGAGGCGTTGGTTTCATTATTCGTCCCGAGATATTGTCCATATTGGTCCAACTGGTCATCATCGTCACTTTGGTCCTGCCAGCAGTTGGGTGAGTGGTGTCAAACAATAATAGACCAGAGGCGGTCCCTATTGCTAGGTGAGTGGTGTCAAACATTAATAGACCAGAGGCGGTCCCTATTGTTAGATGAGTGGAGTGGTGTCGAAAATTAATAGGTCACGCGTCGTGGTCCCTGTTGCTTGTTCGGCGATGTCGAATATTGGACCATCAGTGGTCCCCGTTGTTAGTCGAGTGGTGGCGAACATCATTAGACCATCAGAGGTCCTCATTGTTAGATGAGTGGTGGCGAACATCATTAGACTATCGGAATGTCCTCATTGTTGCGTGAATTTTGACAAAAATATTTTGACCAAGACTTGACCACTTTCTCCTACCACAAATGACACCCTTAATTAGACCAAACGTCGTCTCCATCATGAGGCCACAAGCTGACTCATTCGTTGGGCCACTAGTATTCACCTCCATCAGACAGACGCACAAGAGCCCCTCTTTGTTTCGCCTTAAATGGTCCCCTTCAGTAGGCCCTAAGTGTTCCATTTTATTGGGCCAGCTAACGTACCATTTATGATACTAGCAAAATATTTATAACTGCGCCTGATGTTTAATTATTGCATCCTTGACCTTTGTTGGAAGGATGAAATGAAAAATATGGACAATGATATGGAAATGTAAACAATGGCATGGAAATGTGAAACATGAAGTGGACATTTGAACAGTGACTTAAAATATCAAAAATGGCTTGTAAATATGAACAATGGCTTGTAAATGGCTTGTAGATATGAACAATGGCTTGTAAAGATGAACATTGACTAGGAAATGTGAACAATGACTTGGAAATTTGAGAAAGAACATGCAAAAATGAACCATGAGATGGAAAGGTGAACAACGGTAAGGAACAGTGAACGATGACGTGGAAATATTTTAAAAAATGACATGGAAATGTGAACAGACATGGAAATATTAACTATAACTTGGATATTTGAACAATGACTTGTAAATGACTATGAATACATGGCAATGCGCACAACTTTATTTTAACGGTGATATACCCAAATGAGTACATCTAAAAAGAATCAGTTTCATGTCATTCGCCCCGTGACTGAAGTAAAAGAAACGTGTTATTAATTAATGATCATTGACAAAACAATTTTGTGACCCTTGAGCCATGAACTCGACGTGAGTTGACTTGGCTTCTCGTCCGGACATCCCCTTCCCTCCCCCTCCCCCCTCACCAAATCACGACCCGGGTCTTTACGCAAAGCAACCCAAACCGTTCGATTTTCCTATTCCCCCATCTCCCCCCCCCCAACGACCAAATGTAAAGCTGGTAGAGATGTGCTTTCTGGGCTGGCGATTGATTTATTATTGTCAATAGTTGATGACCGACCGACCGGCTGGTTTGGCGGATTTCTCGGTAGGTTTAAAGGGAGCGAAATCGAATGGAACATGACAGTTAATAATGGCAGTTATCCGTGGTGGTTAATCATGGGAGTCAACCAGGACAGATAATCATGACATTTAATCATGCCCTTGAATCGTGGCTTTGAATAATGCAGGGTGCGCACTAAACGGCTATTAAAAAACAAACCCGTAAAAACAACGTTTTTGACTATAAATCACTTATATATAAGACATAACTAACAGTATATTTTATTTTCAAACTCTTAACTCAACTTTGCTTCATAACCCTAGGGGGGGGGCGCTGAGCTCAGCATGACACGTAAAATGTAAACAATAGCACGCGGGTACGTCGATGGGTCGCGTCAACGCAACTCAAACTCTCACGTGGGAAAAAAACAATAACAAACCGTGAATTTGAATTACATACCTCATATAAGGATAAACTAAAAATGCATTAATTTAATTACGGTACGATCGATCGATCTGAAATTTTGATACGATGCATTGTTAGGTGAGTCGGATCCGTGTGCCAAATTTCAGCTCGATCGGATCACCGAAAGTGGGTAATTTTCGACTTTTATTTTTCCGCCCGCCCAGCCCAAGACAGAGATGATGAGATGACCGGCGGTGAAGTTAATATAAGGGATTTAAAAACAAAGTTTTCTACTATAAATCCCTTATATTTTAGTCGCTTCGTTGGGTCGCCTCAATGCGTCAGCTCAAAATTTCACGAGGGAAAAAAACAATAACAAACCGTGAATTTGAATTACATACCTCATATAAGGATAAACTAAAAATGCATTAATTTAAGTACGGTACGTTCGATCTATCTGAAATTTTGATACGATGCATTGTTAGGTTAGACGGGTCCGTGTGCCAAATTTCAGCTCGATCGGATCACTGGAAGTGGGTCATTTTCGACTTTTGTTTTTCCGCCCGCCCGCCCATGAGATGATGAGATGACGACAGACAGAGACGGCCGCGAAGTTAATATAAGGGATTTAATAAAACAAACCCGTTAAAACAAAGTTTTCTACTATAAATCCCTTATATTTGAGTCATAATTTTAAAGTATTGATTATGGTCCAACGCCACAAATATTTACAGACTGACACCGAGTGATGTCCCCTGTCTTTTAACGGGGGATGGGTCCTGAGGGGGTGTCGGCACGACGGTCGACGTCTAAGCGTCAACTCAAACTCACGTGGAAAATAAACAAACCCGTGAAAACAAAGTTTTTGACTATAAAGACAGAGAGACAGAGAGAGACGGTTGTGAAGTTAATAGAAGGGATTTAATAAAACAACCCCGTAAAAACAAAGTTTTCTACTATAAATCCCTTATATATGAGACATAACTAACAGTATTGATTATTTTCAAGCATTTACAGACTGACACCGAGTGATGTCCCTTGTCTTTAATAAATGGGGGTGGGATGTGAGGGGGTGTCGGCACGACGGTCTGCGTCAACTCAAACTCACGTGGAAGTGGAAGAAAAAAACAATAACAAACAGTGAATTTGAATTACATACCTCATATAAGGATAAACTAAAAATGCATTAATTTAATTACGGTACGATCGATCGATCTGAAATTTTGATACGATGCATTGTTAGGTGAGTCGGGTCTGTGTGCCAAATTTCAGCTCGATCGGATCACGGGAAGTGGGTCATTTTCGACTTTTGTTTTTCCGCCCGCTCCATGAGATGATGAGATGACGACAGAGAGACAGACAGAGACGGCCGCGAAGTTAATATAAGGGATTTAATAAAACAAACCCGTAAAAACAAAGTTTTCTACTATAAATCCCTTATATTTGAGTCATAATTAAAAGTATTGATTATGTTTCAACGCCACAAATATTTACGGACTGACACCGAGTGATGTCCCCTGTCTTTTAACGGGGGATGGGTCGTGAGGGGGTGTCGGCACGACGGTCGACGTCTAAGCGTCAACTCAAACTCACGTGGAAAAAAACAATAACAAACCGTGAATTTGAATTACATACCTCATATAAGGATAAACTAAAAATGCATTAATTTAATTACGGTACGTTTCGATCGATCTGAAATTTTGATACGATGCATTGTTAGGTTAGACGGGCCCGTGTGCCAAATTTCAGCTCGATCGGATCACGGGAAGTGGGTCATTTTTGACTTTTGTTTTTCCACCCGCCTATGAGATGACGACAGACAGAGAGAGAGAGAGACGGCGGTGAAGTTAATATAAGGGATTTAAAAAACAAACCCGTAAAAACAAAGTTTTTGACTATAAATCCCTTATATATGAGACAGAACTTAAAGTATTTACAAATATCTACAGACTGAATCTGTCTTTACTCCCCTTTGCTTTTAACCCAAAAAGGGTGGGGTGGGGGTGGGAGAGGGGAAAGGTCTTGTCACCGATCGCTGGGCCAAGTTCACCGTGAAACGCCAAATGTAAACAAAAGCACGCCGCTTTACCTGGTTTAAGCACGAGATGTGTTCACACCGGTGGCTGGCCTGAAGTCAAGTGACCCGTAAAATGTAAACGGCAGCGACCTCTACATATAGTTTATATAGATAAACTAAAAATGCATTAATTTAATTACGGTACGATCGATCGATCTGAAATTTTGATACGATGCATTGTTAGGTCAGACGGGCCCGTGTGCCAAATTTCAGCTCGATCAGATCACTGGAAGTGGGTCATTTTTTACTTTTCTTTTTCCGCCCGCCCGAGCCAGACATGAGAGATGAGAGAGAGAGAGAGAGAGAGAGAGAGACGAGAGACGCCGGTGAAGTTAATATAAGGGATTTAATAAAACAAACCCGTAAAAACAAAGTTTTTGACTATAAATCCCTTATATATGAGACATAACTAACAGTATTGATTATTTTCAAACATTTACAGACTGAATCTGTCTTAACTCAAATTTGCTTCATAACCCTAGGGGGGGAGGGGTGGGTGGGAGGGGGGAGAGGGGAAAAGTCTAGTCACCGATTCGCTTGACCGAGCTCAGAGTGACACGTAAAATGTAAACAAAAGCGCCCCGTCGCTTCGTTGGGTCGCCTCAATGCGTCAGCTCAAAATTTCACGTGGGAAAAAAAAACAATAACAAACCGTGAATTTGAATTACATACCTCATATAAGGATAAACTAAAAATGCATTAATTTAATTACGGTACGTTCGATCGATCTGAAATTTTGATACGATGCATTGTTAGGTCAGACGGGTCAGTGTGCAAAATTTCAGCTCGATGGAATCACGGAAAGTGGGTCATTTTCGACTTTTGTTTTTCCGCCCGCCCATGAGATGATGAGATGATGAGACGGCCGCGAAGTTAATATAAGGAATTTAAAAATGGAAATCATTGCGTAGTTAGGAACAAAATGTTTGATAAAATGACCTAATGTATAAAACATGCATAATAAGCACTAAATATATATACTTTCTATTATATATTGGCAGCCGATCAAGATAGGCAAATGTGGAGATCGTTATGTGTTGATGTGTCCATGCGCTCAACAACTGCAACGGTCACGGAACTGATGATGATGATATATTTTACGTGAAAGCTTTTCACGTGTTTAAATACTAAAGCATTTGTCAGTATAGCCTAGACTAGGGTTGTAATAACAGCCTGGACAGGGCTTTTCATTATAGTCTCTACTGGGGATTTTGTAGACTAGACAATCGTGTCATAGACGACTGTCTAAGAATGGCATTATAGACTAGGAGTCCGAAAACTTTTCAGACGGAAAAGACACAGCTAAGGCGTTTTTTTATTTTTATTCTTGACTAATCTAATGTTTCAAAATATATATTAAATTAAACATAAAGTAATATTTAAATAATCTTAAAATTATCTATACTTAATGTACCTCTAAACAAGTCAAGATCTTCAAGATCTTATATTTACGTCATAAAAAGTTTCGTGTCTTTGTTTGTTTTTTTTTGTTTTTTTTTACAAATATCATTGTTATCGTTGTTTGCGCATGCCCAAAGGTCCCTATACTATAGCAGTAGATTCACGCCTACAGTTTGATGTGCTTATCATTTATTGGTATTGTGTCGAATGTGATGTTCTTTTTTTATTAGATCCGCATTGTCTGACTTAACAGCCAATCGTCTTTATTCACCATTTTATTAGCTCTACTTTAACATCTTAAGTTTAAAGGCATGGCACAAATTCCACTTTCTCCTAGTCGTTCCCTATCGTGTCGTCATAGCAATGTCTCCAACACAAAACACCTTTCCTCCACCCTTCCACTGCCAGTAGTTAGTCAAAGGCCTTACCTGAGAATTAAAATATGAAATCACTATAGAATTGTATTTACTTTTTTAAAACACGTTACACTGCATCTACAAAGCTTAACCGCAGCCTTAACAAGTACTTTGGTTAAATGTCTTCCTTGTGTCAAAGGAAAGTTTAAACATTACTGCAAGTCACACAATTAACACGTCATGTGTTTAAACAAAAAAAAATAAAGTTTGACAAATGAAGTAATCAGCTCACCAAAGGATCCTTGGTCCGACCACATTTTATAAAACCAATAAACAAACAAAACATTCCATTCAATGTATTTCTGAGCATTGAAACCACCACTAACTCAACACACACACACACACACACCTCTGTTTCCTTTTCTTTCTTTTTTCTTCCTTTTTTTTCTGTTCACCTGTAACGGAGGCCTCGCCTCGTGCACTTGGATTTTCAGATTCCAGTCACCTGTCCGGGCACCTACGTCACGGCCAGGGCGCCAATATCCCCAACCACCCGGTCAGCGTGTGCGGGACGGCGGGCACGGACGGATGTAGTATGTAATGTTGACAACAGTTCAGAAGACATCTTCCTTCATGATTGATTTGTTTCGGTTCTTTGTTGTTGTTTTTTTAAATGGTCAGGGCTATAAGTAAACAAAATTGCACCCAACGGGGCGTGGTTTAACGTACAACATTGGGGTAGTTGGGGGGGGGGTCTAATATCAATACCCAACTTTCAAGTCCGAAATAGCCAAAGATTCTAAAGCTAATCTTCTGTTACTTTTTTTTAATACTTTTTTTTAAACCGTAATATGTTAATGAAATCCAAAAACAAATTGTAGCCTTTTTGCTGCATCAAAAGTTTAAAGCTAAATGACAGTATCAGCAGATGTCATCTTACTGTGACCACATACATTATTGCAGGGCCCCGTGGTAAAAAGTGGAACTCTGAAGGAGACAAAAAAATTGGGAGAAAAACGGTTTTCGAGTGTCTTCATTCATCATATGTCAAAAATAAACTCATGTCGGAATAGCTGATCTCGTCAGGATTAATCCTTATGTTCTGTGTTCTGGTAACAGACACCGATTCTTCAAAATCAACAAAATTGATGTTGAACTTCTAGTTTCTTTTTAATGCTTCCGAATCGATTTATATTTCTTTGTTTGTTTTTTTTTAATTACACGGAAACTAATTAGGAGAAGCCATAGCGTGCATCAAGAAACCTTATATCGCCCAATGAGAGTATCTTTATTGTTTGCCCCCATAAAATGGGATAGGAAGACAACTAAAGAGATAAATAGGAAAGAGGAGGGGGGGAAATGTTTTAACTGAAAGTGATATTCCCTTAAAAGTGATATCCCCCCCCACCCCGGGGCCGACCACAATTTCACAGTTTATACACGCTTTGCCCCAAATTTTTCTGTCAAGATGAATTCCGTAAATTCCAGTTAATGGGGGAAAATATGTTTTGTCTTCTGAACTGTCGGTCGAGAGTGTTTTGTTTTAAAGTATATTTATATGTGTTCATTTCATACTTATCACGAGATGGCGGTCATTATATGCTCAGTTAACCGGAGGGGGTGGAGGTGGGGGCTGGGGGCTGTGGCTAGTTATTTTGTTTATTGTAGAAACGAATAGATTTTTAGCGAAGTCTGTCTGACTGGCCGACGACTACGATCAAGATGACCGAGCCTTTAGAATCTTTTAGATTAGTTTCTAAAAGTTCAATGACTTGTTATTGAAAGAAATTGTATGCTTCATTTTGACGTGGGTAGTCTGTCGGTTTCAGTTATGATATAAAACGGTTTTCTTGCTTTAAGAAAGGACATTGCCAAGTCTACAAAACACGTTTCTAATGAGTGGGGAAAATGACACCATAATGACACCAGTGTCACATTTATTTTCGTCTCTTTTTTCAAGAACAGTTTAAGATTCTGTCTTTCTCATAAATGTAGTTCCTTGTGTTTTTTAAGAGTTCACACTTATCGGGTAATAGCTTCTGGTAAAACTTTTTGTTTCGTGGCTTTTAAAAAAAGTATGATTAAAAAGGTGGATCCACGAGACGATTTTGCAAAACAAAATTGCTTTAAATAAATCATTCACATCGCGAAAGATTGAGTTGAATTATTTATTGTTTCGTAAAAAGTTATATTCATATAATTTATTTTATTTTATTTACAGTAATGGGAAGTTATTTACAAATATTTCATGTAAAAAAATTGTTATAAAAAAAAAGTGTCAAACACATTAACTGTTTTATTCATAAACCATCTTATACGTAATCTCTCATATACAAAGTAGGTCGCTTACAAACACTGGCTGCCACATACACAAATATTTAAAATATTTGGATTGATTTATTTCGTTTTCTTTGCTTGGCTGATACTCCACAAAGCTTGATTTTGCATTTACTATCTCTCGTTTTCTCTCTCTCTCTCTCGTTTTCTCTCTCTCTCTCTCTCTCTCTCTCTCGCTCGCTCTCTCTCTCTCTTTCTCTCTCTCTCTCTCTCTTTCTTTCTCTCTCTCTCTATCTCTCTCTCTATCCCTCTTTCTGTCTCTCACACACTTTATCTCTCTGTCTCTATCAGTTTCTCTTGATTTAATTTTTTTGCTTGTTTATTTAATTTTTTAACAACACAATTTGTTTCCCTCACAAACCATTTTATTCTACTTTGATTTAATTTGCATCATTCATGTTGATCTTAATAGTAATACCTTGTTACCAAACATTTTACGTTTATCAAATCTTAACACTAAAGTTTTCTTTTTCGGGGTTACTTGGCTAACGTAATGAAATATATGTATTATAATATTGTTAAATACTTGAAAGACATCAGTTGTGATCTAGCCTTTGTGTCCATTCATGACCACCCACTTTGTGTCCATTCATGACCACCCACTTTGTGTCCATTCATCAAGACCCACTTTGTGTTTCCCCGCAGCGATATCGATAACGGGTAAGAGATACGTGGACCAAGGGGAGAGGATCCATTTGGTGTGCAACGCTTCCGGTGGGCCCAGAGTTCCCGAGGAGATTGACTGGTTCAAGGGAGGTGACAAGATCGACTCAGTCAAGTATGGGTAGGTGGCGTGCATGTGCTCACACGTACATCAACACGTACGCTCACACTGTGGCATAGCGAAATTGGGGGGGGGGAGCGGGGACGGGACGACAGAAGTACAAGTGCACCCCGGGCGCCATTATACAGGAGCGCCAAAATGAGGCTTGCAGCGTCACGTGAACAAGGGTCAGAAATTGATTAAACGGGAGTGCGGTGCCAATCGTCAAGTTTGTCCCCGGACCCACCAGTAGGGTTTTGATGGACATGCATTTTTTTTTGTTGCCCGTGGATCTAGATAACTTGTAGAACTGAAAAGTCGGCCATAAAAAGTCTTCAATTTTCTCTTTTCTCTTATCTATACGGACGCTCCTTCTATGCAGAAGATAGTTGCGTCCACAGACCATGACAGATGATCTGTTGGCAAGTGACGCAGCATTCACAGGCCACGGCTTTGTGGGTTCCACGCATTACCCAGCCGCCTAAATGTGTAGTTAGGTACCCATTCGGAGCGGGGTGACTCAGGGACGCCCTAGGCCCCGGGAACAAACCCTTGCCTTCACACGGATTCGAACCCGTGACCATCGGTACGACAGTCCAGTGCGCTGCCACTCGACCACAATAAACCACTTTGTTATTGTTCCTTACATGGGGGAGGTACTAAAAAGATGCTTATTCTTAGAGAGTAGTAAGTTTAAACTTGCAATTTAAAAAAATAATAACTTCGCAATTACTTGTATGATTTCTTAACTACATTGATAAAAGTTTAGTTTTAGATCACTAAATTCGTTGCAGGTTTTCCACGTTATATTTAAAAGGGCTTCTGTTATATCTCTTCTAAAAGCTAGGTTTTTTTTAAAAAAACTGATTCTCTTGCTTCCTTTTTTTTTAAACTTTCACCAAAACAAATTGAGTAAAATTATAAAAACAGTCAAATTAAAGTTTCAGTGTTTTTTTTTAAGGAAAACAAAACGCTAGAGAGTCAATTGAAGCCAAAATCCAAACGAGAGGAGGGCTACATTTTATAAGCACCATAAGGTGGTTTTTGGAAGCCGGGGGGGGGGTTATTACGTATAATTAAATGGACTTGTCCAAGGCGTTCAGAATTAATGGCGCAGACCAAGGAGGTTTGATTAACTGGAGGCGGCGTGACGTCACTAGGCTGAAGCCAGACCCCCACCCGCAGCAGCCGTCTTGAGCGACTCAAAACATTGGAAGCTGTGTAGTGTGTATGTTATATTATTGTAATATTTTGAACGGGAGCCTTGGTAACTGGGACAGGCTCAGTGTTGGCTTTCATTTTTAACTTCTTTGTCATTGACTAGTAGGTTGCCAGTAGTCAATCATTCAATACTTTCAATTCAGTATTTAGATTTAAACATTTTAAATATATGATATAAGTTATATCATTTTAATAATTTTATATTCTTTGTTTATTTTTTCCATTGAACTTTAAATGGGCAGTTGCAGTTGTGAGTTGATTTGCGAACTTAAAAATAAAAATGTTGCTTGTCTCACGTGTTATATTTATATCTTATTTATTCTTATAATTTTAAAACTGTCTATTGTGAATATTATAATTATACTATAAAATAAGTTAAGTTACAAATTAAGTAATACATTAAATTATTAATATAGAACAAAATAAACAAATTAATAAGCGTTGATCATGAAATCGTTCAAATCCATGCAAAATATAGTAAAACAATTTCAATACGCGAAGAAAATATTTAGTTCAAAAGTTAAAAGTATAGATATTACTTAACTACATAAGATAAAGCGGCTGGATAGCGAAGCCAGTAGTGCGCTCGCCTCACAAAGTTGAGGGTCGTGGGATCGAGCCCACCCAAAGCCACAATATAAATGATACACTAAGAAAGTCCTCCGCTGACCCCTGTAATGTTAATAAATGTGTTGACCTGTTTGTACGTTCTTTATAATTATGTATAGCAGTAGAACTTCATTTCGATATAGTTAGCGTATTATTAATATAAGACCAGGCTCTGTAGCCCTCGATCAGCTGACCGAATAAATAACCTTACATACATTACAGCTCTTTGTAATTGACCTTAATAGAATATCTAGACCACCAGAAATGAACTTTTTTCTTAGCAGACTATAGAAAAAACGAGATGACAAAATACGAAGCTCATTGGAGTCGTTACAGAATGAAAAACTGTAGTAAGAAACTGGTATGGTAATGAAAGCTGGTGGAATGTTTTGAGTCCAACAATATGGCGATAGGCTCCCCCACTCTCCGCCCACTGGCTTCACCCGCTAGCGACCATCTGATAGCAGACGCCACCTCCAGTTTATCAAACCTCCTTGGCGCCGACCTCAGTCACGTGATATCACCAACATCCGGGCAACCCATCCAAGTCCACTAACCTGCTTTTAACTGTGATTTCCCATTCCGCAGCCACGTGCACATCGGGAAGTTCCAGTCTATGGCCGACCGTTCGTTTATCTCGGAGCTGACCATTCAGCACAGTTCCCTGACGGACACCGGGGACTACATCTGCCGCAGCAGCACCGAGGACATCGCCAACCTCAAGGTCACAGTGCTACACGGTGAGTCAACCGCCACCAACATTTTATATCCATGTTTAAACAAATCGGTAAAGAGGGACATCAAATCCTCAAGGGACATAAATAAAGTAAAACAAATGATAAGTTTAAAAATTTGCTATCTTCAACCTTGCCAGGAAGCGCGGACTTTTTTGGGGGGTTGACTTTTTATTTTTGTATTATTTTTTTTAGTATTGTCTTATAAAATTGTATTCAACGAAATGCCTGTAACAAACTCCCAAGAAATGACAAGTTTTATATTTTAGTTAAATTTTTTATATAAAAAAAAACCCGTATAACTGTTTTATTTTACAACATACAAGGCGGGGCTTGTTAGGCTGCGGGGTAATATGTCCAGGGCCTCCCACTACAGTAGGTAAATGATATTCCAGGGCCCACCACCACAGCAGGTGGATGATTCCTTCAGGACCCCGACCTTCCTATAAAGATAGGCTGACTTGACCAGGTCGTTCAAGCATGACAATCAGCTGCACTAAGTTCCGTTGCGCCAATAAAATATTGAACCTTGTTTCCTCTCCATACACGCTTACTGAGAAAGGAGACATTGATTTCAGGAGATCCACTTCTGAACAAATCTATTAGGATTTTTTTTTCTGTTTTAATGGTCGGCACTATTGGTTTGCACTGCTGGTTGAGTTTCGTTTGATGTGAGCTTGTGCTTGAGTTTGATTTTGTTTGATCTTGTTTTGTCGTTCGTTGTAATTGTTTGCTTTGTATCAAGGAATGGATATTAAGAGTTCAATTCCCTATACTAATTTATTATGGGCCTTCAATATTTTATGTACCATGTTTGGTTTAGAACCATCCATTTATCATTTAGTTGGTATCCAATGTTTAATTAATTTTTATATTTGATGTATAATGATAAAACGACATTAAGGGCCCGAGAGTTTCGTGGCGATCGGATGAATGGTGTACTAAGGCATACTGGACAAACAGACATTCATTTATTTAGAGAGATTAATACGATATGTTTATATTAGTCTATGGTTTTCTCGTGGTTAAAAGGGTTCTTTTTTTTCTTAACTTCCTGATTTATTCTAATTCTTATGTATGAAATTGAAACATTTATTTATTTTATTTTTTATTTGTTTCTTCTTTGCTTTTGTTTGGAAGTGAGTGTGGGGAGCGTGGGGGTACCGCTGAAGACTAAGGTAGGGGTTGAAATGAGTGGGTGTGGGGAGCGTGGGGGTACCGCTGAAGACTAAGGTAGAGGTTGAAATGAGTGGGTGTGGGGAGCGTGGGGGTACCGCTGAAGACTAAGTTAGAGGTTGAAATGAGTGGGTGTGGGGAGCGTGGGGTACCGCTGAAGACTAAGTTAGAGGTTGAAATGAGTGGGTGTGGGGAGCGTGGGGGTACCGCTGAAGACTAAGGTAGAGGTTGAAATGAGTGGGTGTGGGGAGCGTGGGGGTACCGCTGAAGACTAAGTTAGAGGTTGAAATGAGTGGGTGTGGGGAGCGTGGGGTACCGCTGAAGACTAAGTTAGAGGTTGAAATGAGTGGGTGTGGGGAGCGTGGGGTACCGCTGAAGACTAAGGTAGAGGTTGAAATGATTGGGTGTGGGGAGCGTGGGGGTACCGCTGAAGACTAAGGTAGAGGTTGAAATGATTGGGTGTGGGGAGCGTGGGGTACCGCTGAAGACTAAGGTAGAGGTTGAAATGATTGTGTGTGGGGAGCGTGGGGGTACCGCTGAAGACTAAGGTAGAGGTTGAAATGATTGGGTCAAAGTTGGATCAAATGCAACAGAATCTATCTCAACTATTTTACCACGTTTTTTATTAACTTGCTTTCGTTCCCGTTTGTCCACGAAATTGCAAATTTTGCAACGTAATATTAAACCACTTTTGATGGTCCTAGAGATCTCAAAATTTTACCACAGATAGATATTGTATGACAATGCATTGTATTAAAATTTCATATCGATCGAATGTACCGTAATTAAATTAATGCATTTTTAGTTTATCTCTATATAGCATTTGTATCTGTCTGCTATTGTTGATACCCACGTGCCACTTCACCCCAGCCATCGATGACCACATCCCGTGTTTAACAGCAAGGAGATTTAAGCCGCGTTCAGTCTATAAATGTTTGTTACACGATGCGTATTATATTGAACATGATCAATATTCAATAATCAATAATAGTTATTATATTGAACATAATCAATACTTCAATAATCAATAATCCTCTCGGAATTCATTTAAATTTTGAAAAAAACGTTACAGCATAATTTCGAAAAATATTTTCAAAAAATAAAATAAAATAATAAAGAAATAAAATATTCGATATACTCTACGATTTAACACTTAGACTAAAAAGAATAAAATAAATAGAGGTAAAAAAGATTTTTTTTAAACCACGCTTATCAGGTTTTACATATGCAGTTCACTCATTCTCTCACTTATAGAAATCTCTCTTTTGCCTTCTAAATTATAAATCTTTAATTTTTATACCAAACACCGGCCCAACGTTTTTAGTCATATTAAATGAAAGTACTTGTACTTATAAGTTTTAAATTATTTTATTCTTTTTAATCAACTTTTAAAAACGTGGTTTTTAGAAATCTTTTTTTACCTCATTTATTTTTTTCTAACTTAAATTTCTTTAGTTCATCAATTCTTCCACTTCGTCTAATTTCTCGACTTTGTATGTGTCATGGGATATTTATGAATATCCCCGATTAAAATCCTATCAATAAGTGAACCCTATATTTAAATAATATGAGACAGCTTTACCAAGATTCAGTGAACTACATTAGGTAATCAAAGTAAGAACATGATGCCTTCTAAATGTAGTTTGTGACCCGAGAAAAAGTTCTCTTTTAAATTGGTTGCAAAAACTTAAACATCTGATATAGATTTCCAATGTTACATTTTTTTAGATGCTTTTGGTTGCTCTTTTTTTTCTTCTATATATCGTAATACATTTTATTTCCTTATGAAATATCTTATTAGCTGCCCTGAAAGTAAAACGAGTTTTAAAAAAATTAAGGTTGAATTAAGGATAAATTGAAATGATGTAAATTGGGAAATCCCGCTAAAAGTACTTGAGGCTCTTTTAAGTAGGAGAATTACCCACACTGGGCAATGAAGAAGAAAAAGATATTTGTTAAAGAGATGGAGTACAAGAACCGGATTTACGTATAAGCTACACAGGTACTTACAAAGGGCCCCCTATTTCAAACAGATAAGGGCCTTATCAAGTCTAAATCCGGTACTATGAGGTACTAGTATAAGAAATGTGTAACTTGGATGCCATACAGGGAACACGTAGCATTGCCGACTTAAAGGACAGACTTCTTGAAGACTTGATGTACATATATTATGTCTGAAGATATTCGACGCACGTCTTCCACAGAATTCAGTAGCAAAGTTTACTTAGAGAGTTTACATAAAATTTATTTTTTAGTGAAAGATTGTATGTGTTGAGTTTATGTACATATTCAAAATGAAGAATTCGTGTATATTTTCTGAGAATCGCCTAAAAGGAAAATTAATATTGGCAGTTAAAAATGTTCGTAGCTTGTGTTTATATGCTCGTTTGTATTATATTGATGAATTTCCTCATTACTTTTTGTGTTTTCTCTTTCAGCGGAATCGGCAAATAAAAGGAGAGGTATGTAGACCTTTGCTTATGTTTTCATGACCTAAATGAGAATTCCTTCTAATCCCCGGCGTTTTTATCATCTCATGTTCATCAGTTGAATGAGGACAAATTTTTGATCCGCTTGGGTATCATTAACACTTCGTATTTTTAAATCCCTTATATTAACTTAACGGCCGTCTCTGTCGTCATCTCTCTCTCTCTCTCTCTCTCTCTCTCTCTCTCTCTCTCTCTCTCTCTCTCTCTCTCTCTCTCTCTCTCTCTCTCTCTCTCTCTCTCTCTCCCCCCCCGTCGTTCTGTCGTGATCTCTGTCTTGGGCGGGCGGAAAAACAAAAGTCAAAAATGACCCACTTCCCGTGATCCGATCGAGCTGAAATTTGGCACACGGACCCGTCTCACCTAACAATGCATCGTATCAAAATTTCAGATCGATCGAACGTACCGTAAATAAATTAATGCATTTTTAGTTTATCCTTATATAACGTATGTAATTCAAATTCACGGTTTGTTATTGTTTTTTTCCCACGTGAGAGTTTGAGTTGACGCTTTGACGTCGACCCATCGAAGTACCGGCGTGCTTTTGTTTACATTTTACGTGTCATGCTGAGCTGGGTCCCCCCCCCCTAGGGTTATGAAGCAAAGTTGAGTTAAGACAGATTCAGTCTGTAAATGCTTGTCGCGTTTGAAAATAATCAATACTGTTAGTTATGACTCATATATAAGGGATTTATAGTCAAAAACTTTGTTTTTACGGGTTTGTTTTATTAAATCCCTTATATTAACTTCACCGCCGTCTCGTCATCTCTCTCTGTCTGTCTTGGGCGGGCGGAAAAACAAAAGTCGAAATTGACCCACTTCCCGTGATCTGATCGAGCTGAAATTTGGCACACGGACCCGTCTTACCTAACAATGCATCGTATCAAAATTTCAGATCGATCGATCGTACCGTAATAAAATTAATGCATTTTTAGTTTATCCTTATATAACGTATGTAATTCAAATTCACCATTTGTTTTTTTTAACCACGTGAGAGTTTGGGTTGACGCGTTGAGGCGACCCATCGAAGTACCGGCGTGCTTTTGTTTACATTTTACGTGTCATGCTGAGCTTGGTCCCCCCCCCTTAGGATTATGAAGCAACGCTGAGTTAAGACAGATTCAGTCTGTAAATGTTTGTAGCGTTTGAAAATAATCAATACTGTTAGTTATGTCTCATATATAAGGGATTTATAGTCAAAAACATTGTTTTTACGGGTTTGTTTTATTAAATCCCTTATATTAACTTCACCGCCGTCTCTGTCATCATCTCTGTCTTGGGCGGGCGGAAAAACAAAAGTAAAAAATGACCCACTTCCCGTGATCCGATCGAGCTGAAATTCGATCGAACGTACCGTAATTAAATGAATGCATTTTTAGTTTATCCTTATATATCGTATGTAATTCAAATTCACGGTTTGTTATTGTTTTATTTCCCACGTGAGAGTTTGAGTTGATGCATTGGCACGACCCATCGAAGTACCGGCGTGCTTTTGTTTACATTTTACGTGTCACGCTGAGCTCAGACCAGCGATCGGTAACCAGACTTTTCAACTCCCCCCCCCCAGGGTTATGAAGCAAAGTTGAGTTAAGACAGATTCAGTCTGTAAATATTTGTAAATACTTTTAGTTATGTCTCATATATAAGGGATTCATAGTCAAAAACTTTGTTTTTACGGGTTTGTTTTATTAAATCCCTTATATTAACTTCACCGCCGTCTCTATCGTTCTGTCGTCATCTCTCTCTGTCTCTCTGTCTTGGGCGGGCGGAAAAAGAAAAGTCGAAAATGACCCACTTCCCGTGATCCGATCGAGCTGCAATTTGGCACACGCACCCGACTCACCTAACAATGCATCGTATCAAAATTTCAGATCGATCGAACGTACCGTAATTAAATTAATGCATTTTTAGTTTATCTTTATATAACGTATGTAATTCAAATTCACGGTTTGTTATTGTTTTTTTCCCACGTGAGAGTTTGAGTTGACGCGTTGACGCGACCCATCGAAGTACCGGCGTGCTTTTGTTTACATTTTACGTTTCACGCTGAGCTCGGTCAAGCGATCGGTGACCAGACTTTTCCCCTCCCCCCCCCCTCCCAGGGTTATGAAGCAAAGTTGAGTTAAGACAGATTCAGTCTGTAAATATTTGTCGGGTTTGAAAATAATCAATACTGTTAGTTTTGTCTCATATATAAGGGATTTATAGTCAAAAACTTTGTTTTTACGGGTTTGTTTTATTAGTAGATCATTTTCTTCTCACAATAGCACTCTTGGGTTTTATTTATTTATTTTTTATTTTTTATTTTGGTCATTAAAACGAAAGACTGGAAATTCTGTGCTGATTAAATATATGCTAAATTATCCCACATTTGCGAATCTGATCTCATATTGTCCAGTATTATCCCACGTTAGCTAAACTGGCCCCACATTTCTGAGGTGGTATCGCATTTGCCAAATTGATCCCACATTTATTCCCGATTCAACCTCTTAGTCCTTTGAACATATTTTCATTATTACTAAACTAGACTTAGAGTCATACAACTGAATATAACTAATTATTATTATAACTAAATTATTTTTTTCCAGGCACAAATCCAGGAGCACACGGGCTAGAGAAGGGGGCCGGAGGGCCGGAAAATGGGGACCCCCGGACCAGGTGCTCTTCTGTCCTGATACTGACCTTACTCTTATCGTTATGGACACTTCATGTGGGTCACTTTGACCTTTTCTCATGACCTTCGCGTCGTCATGATCTCCCTCACGGATATGCCGCTAGATGTGTATAGAGATTATCGTTTACTCATGCCTTTCGGAGAATTTTAAAATACACAATTTTACTGAACGAAGTGAATTCGAAAGTGTGGACACAGTGCAGAGTGGAACTTTCATTCAGCCTTGCCGATATATCAAATGATCCAGGGAACATCAAATGATCCAGGGAACATCAAATGATCCAGGGAACATCAAATGATCCAGGGAACATCAAATGACACTCAAACTATCTTCATCGAAATCATGAGCCGTGGCCTCACAACAACAGTCGACATATTGCTACGCAAGTGGGTTTGCTATAACACAACATCACAAAATACAAAACACTGCTTTCGGCAACAGACGTATGTATCTGAGCCGTGAATCAACTCCATTCACACCACGCATGCTCCAACAGATCGTCACGGAGCTAGCATCAGATGTTTTTCCAACAGCGCACCAGGGAACAACGATTAGGGTATGTTCTCCGGAACAACGGGTAGATTCATGCAGTTGTTCTCCATTTGTACATCCAGGAAAATTAGCTCGTTTTATATGTTCTCGAACAGCGGGTAAGGAAAGTGCAAGCATAAGATGTGCTAAAACAGCACATCAAGGAAAAACACCTACATTCAGGTGTTCTCAAACAATAAGCACATCAAGGAACAACACCTACCTTCAGATGTTCTCAAACAGAACATAAGAACACAATCATCATCAGTTCTCCAACAGCAGATCAAGGAACATCATCTAGCTTCAGATGTTCTTAAACAGAACATAGGGAATTACTAAGATCAATATTCTACAACAGTACATCAAGAAAAAAACAACTTATAGCTTCTGATGTTCTCAAACAGCACATCAAGGATCAACAACCCTGCTAGTCCGCAATTTGCCCTGACAGCAAACCCGAAAAGCATAAAACGTCAAAAGATCATTAAAGGCCAAGGAGAAAAAAGTGTTACATTGGTTTGACAGGACGTTCAAATTTAAGATAATAACAACAAAAAAACAAGATTGATGGATAGTAATTTATGAGTTTGAAAGAAAGATTTTTGGTTATTATGAACGTAACTTTTTTTGTAATTCTCATATACCGGTACGACAAAACATACTGAAGTGTGATTCGGTTTGAGAAAATTATGTGCGATGAAGAAACATTCAAACGCCGACTAACAGTCACCTCCAGCGGTTCTGTCCTGTTGAAGAACGAAAGACTTCATTTAAAACAACATTCGCTTCTACGGGTGCAAATATGGCGATTGGTGTGTAGATGGTGGGTTATTCCAAAATAAAAAGGTGGATTAAATGGAGCAAACGAGGACAAACGGGGTGTGGATTGACCTCAAGTTCACCATGTGATGTCCAATGATTCGATGACAAAAAACAAAAACAAAAACATGGCACATTTTAGTGAGCGCAAAATGATTGTCAGGCGTTCAACAAAGACTTGAATTTTGTATCCAGCGCCATGTATGCCTAGACTTACAGCTAGATGCTACCATAGGGCAGGGACGATGGCTAGATGCTACCATGATCAGAGACAAGGACGATGGCTAGATGCTACCATGATCAGAGACAAGGACGATGGCTAGATGCTTCAATAGGGGCAGGAACAAACGAACGTGACAATCTTTTAGATGCTTGATAACTGACAGATCGCAGAAGAATGACAATCCCGAAAGGAGTAAAAGGTGATAGGATCAAAGACAATGACATCAGCTAGATTATTTATTGCTAACATGATCAAAGATGTTGACTTCTTAAACGCTGAGAGGGTCAAAGACAATGAAATTTTCTGGGTTTATTTATTGTTAACATGATCAAAGGCATTGACCTATTAAACGATGACAGGATCAAAGACAATGAAATAATAGATGAATGATCAAATTTCCTAACAATCGCTAGAAACTGACAGCATCAAACGTCGTGCAAGTTGCTATAATCAGACAGGATCAAATTCAGGGAGATATCACCGCATTACAGACCGAATCAAACTTTAAATTATGAACACTTTGTCAAGGACCATGTTGACAGTGTAGATTTCGTTTCATCCAACCCACTACAGCGAGCTATGTTGAAGCAGCTCACCCGATGTTTTGTTCATATTTATTGAATGTGCTTATACTATAGATATTTTAACGTCTTATAATGTAAATATTTCTTTCTCTCCATCACACATCATCCATGTGGGGGTTGCCAGAATTGGTCGTTTGAATTCTGGAGTGTGGGGGAAGAAGTTAGTTAGGATAGACACGGAATATGAAGCTCAGTGCAGCACCCCCTAAGCCCGTTAACAACAGTATACTTTTTAAAGTTCGGTTCGGTAGCTGATAAGGTTTTGCAAGTCAAAAATTTAGCTACTCTCGGACCGTTGTCCCCACGCCCCCCCCTCCCACGCTAAAATTATTCCATCATACAGATGCCGAAGTGATAAAGAGTTTCTTTAAACTAGGCACCATCTCTATTCTACCTATACCAGTGGCTCTTGTGGGTTATTTTGGGTAGTAATATGTGTACAGGCAGTTGGTGTAGTTTAAGTTGGGTAACCAATCGGGTCTTTTCAAGTAGGCACCACCTAGAGTCTTTACACCAGTGGCCCTGTGTGGTTCGCTGGGTAATGATACATTTTCAGGCAGTTTGGGTAGTTTAGATAGGGGAACCAATGGGGTCTTTTAAACTAGGCACCACCTCTGATTCTATACACCAGTGGCCCTGTGTGGTTCGCTGGGTATTGATACATTTTCAGGCAGTTGGTGTAGTTTGGGTGGGGGAACCAATCAAGTCTTCAAAAACCAGGCACCAAATATAATCTATATACTAGTGATTTTTAATGGTTAGCCAGTGGTTATAATAAATGTTCAGGCGGTTCGTGTAGTGGGGGGGGGGAAAAGGGGGGGTAAAAAAAATTGGGAGGGGTTAAGTCGGTCTTTTAAAAGATGGGAGACGGCTAAATTTACTAAACTATAGTTCATTTCCTAAATAAAAAATTTTATTTTATGTTATTGCACTTACACTAAATGGGAAAAAAACAAATTTTTAATCTCCAACAGAAAAATAATTTCCAGCACTGAAGTGTGTGTGTGTGGGGGGGGGAGGTGGTTATGCTGGGACTTTGACCGGTCAATGTAACGTATTTAAAACCTATGTAATATATTATGCAAGCACGGCCCATTTTAATTGGCATTAGCCTCATTAGGGGTACCTCGAAATTCCGAAGAAATTTCAGAAACAACATCGATCGTGGGCCCTTAAGAAATAGACTACAATGGGAAGGGTTGCGGTTTACAAGGATACAGCGTTTTTTTATAAGAATTATAAGAATTCCATCTGGACATTACACTTCAATACATCTTCTTGCAACCATACTCTGTTTCATCAACTATTTTAAAATCATTACTCATGCGCTGTTTATTTTATACATGTTATGCTATTTATTCGGCAGTTATATTTGCTGTCATGTTTTGTTTTGTTTTTGGTTTTTTTAATTCCTATTTATTATTGTCTGATTATTCGCCATTTCAACTGAAAACTTTTACACAAATGATGTGTATATATCAGGGCCAGATTTAAAGAGAGAAACGTTCGCATCTGTTTATACTATTAACATACGTTTGTCACCTACACGCCATTTCAACATCTTGAAGGTGTACATAACTCATTGTTCATAACTCGCATATGTCCACACATCATCATTTAGACTTCTTCACTTGGTACATGCATAAATAAACCACCCTGAGATACGTTTGTTCGCCCTTCTTTTATGCGTGCTATCGTGATGATGAATCCCGCGTGTGCATCCTCACATGTGCACACTTCAGTAGGCCATTGTCACTATGTACGCAAACCCGTGGGCCACTGTCACTGTGTACGCAAGAAAGTAGACCATTGTCACTGTGTACATAAGTCAGTAACCATCATCACGGTTCACGTAAGTCAATAACCATTGTCACTGTGAAGATACACCAAAGTAACCAATGTACAAGCGTATACACATCAGTAATCATCATTACTGTGCACACTTCATGACATCGTCAACGTGAACTCACGCACATCATGAAATGGTTATCATAAAATGTAGTTTGAAATTAAAAAAATTTAAAAGGATGAAGTCTTAAGATGGCTTATGTGTTTTTCTTTCCTGTGTGCCTCCTGTGTTGTGAGAAAGTTAAAAACTTTTTATAAAATTCAGGCATGCAAAATGGGAAAGTGGTGGGTGGGAATGGGATACTTGGGAAAGGGATACGTGGGGATTGGAAAATTGGCAACTGGATTAATAGTAGGTAATGTAATAACTTGGAATGGAATTAATTGGCATTGAATTATTGGAAATGTGATTACATGGAATGATATTAATGGAAATGTGAATAGTGGGAATGGGTTAAGGAAGAGAAATGTGGGTTATAACACGTAGAAATGACGTATCATAAATTGGAATTTTGATTATTATAAGGTTGGATATATGATATCTTGGAATGAAGTATAGAAATATGTTAGTATGGAATATATAACGTGTTGGAATGGGATCGAAGATATTTTGGTATTGGATATATGACGTGTTGGAAGGATATATGACGTATTGTAAGGATATATGACGTATTTGAAGGATATATGACGTGTTGGAAGGATATATGACGTATTGGAAGGATATATGACGTATTGGAAGGATATATCGCGTATTGGAAGGATATATGACGTATTGGAAGGATATATGACGTATTGGAAGGATATATGACGTATTGGAAGGATATATGACGTATTTGAAGGATATATGACGTATTGGAAGGATATATTAATCATGTTGGAATGAGATTAGTGGAAATTTTAGCCCCCCCCCCTCGCCCCGTTGCTCATTACCGGAGTCATCTCGGCTTCTCTTATTTTTATAGTAATTTTTCACCAGGATTTTGTGATGTCTTGTGAGATGTCGTAACAGCGCACCATGGCATTAGAGCAGGTCTGGCAGTGAGAGATTCGTGGAATGTCTAAAACTCGATCCTGAAAACAAGAGAAGCGGCCGAAGGTCTGGACGGGGAAGTCATTTGCCCATTGAAAGCCCAGTGCATCAGGTCGGCGAAGAAGACCATGGTCTGGGCGGGCTAAAATCTCGCTGGCCCATTGAAAGCCCAGTGCATCAAGTCGGCGAAGAAGACCGAGTTTACCACGTACTTATGCCATGATTGACGCTGTTCACTGTTCCTCTGGAAACCAAAGTGACGGTGCAGAGGCGTAACAACGACTTGGCATGGGGGCAGTTGCCAAGGGCGCTGAGTGCTAATCCTTGAATTCATTCAAATTTAGTATTGAAAAAGCCGCAAAGCTGAAATTTGTCAAGGGTGTCAAAAATAAAGTATCAATTAAAATCCAAGGGCGCGGAAAACCCAGTTACGCTTCTGAGACGGTAACGATGACCTCCATTTTTTTTTAAACGAAATTTAAATATATCTCCCTAAAACGTACACGCGAGAGGCAGTGGTTGCCACCCTTATATGAACACAAAGGCCAAAATGGCAAAGTCCATTGTTCGCTCCCTGGAGGAATTGGACCTGAAATCTTGACCTCGCCCCCCCTTACTCCCTTACTCCCTTACCAGGCCCCGTTGCGATTTTCAGTTCTTTCTAAAGCTAAAAGGGCGCCCCCCCCCTTGAATGGTTACTACTTTAATATTCGGGATAATATTGCTGGAGTTATGTGGGAGCCTCGTAGCCTCACAACTCAGGATGTTGATGTCTGTTTTGACACATCATTCGAAAATGCTCCAAAGTGTGTACGAAAGTGCGGCAACTAAACGCTGTCTTAGATAGCCTTTGTCTATTGTTAGGCTATGACTAAATATCCTTTTTCTATTGATAGGCTATGACTAAATAGCCTTTTTCTATTGATAGGCTATGACTAAATATCCTTTTTCTATTGATAGGCTATGACTAAATAGCCTTTTTCTATTGATAGGCTATGACTAAATATCCTTTTTCTATTGATAGGCTATGACTAAATATCCTTTTTCTATTGATAGGCTATGACTAAATAGCCTTTTTCTATTGATAGGCTATGACTAAATATCCTTTTACTAAATATCTTTGTCTAGATGGCCTTTTACTAAATATCTTTGTCTAGATGGCCTTTTACTAAATATCTTTGTCTAGATGGCCTTTTACTAAATATCTTTGTCTAGATGGCCTTTTACTAAATATCTTTGTCTAGATGGCCTTTTACTAAATATCTTTGTCTAGATGGCCTTTTACTAAATATCTTTGTCTAGATGGCCTTTTACTAAATATCTTTGTCTAGATGGCCTTTTACTAAATATCTTTGTCTAGATGGCCTTTTACTAAATATCTTTGTCTAGATGGCCTTTTACTAAATATCTTTGTCTAGATGGCCTTTTACTAAATATCTTTGTCTAGATGGCCTTTTACTAAATATCTTTGTCTAGATGGCCTTTTACTAAATATCTTTGTCTAGATGGCCTTTTACTAAATATCTTTGTCTAGATGGCCTTTTACTAAATATCTTTGTCTAGATGGCCTTTTACTAAATATCTTTGTCTAGATGGCCTTTTACTAAATATCTTTGTCTAGATGGCCTTTTACTAAATATCTTTGTCTAGATGGCCTTTTACTAAATATCTTTGTCTAGATGGCCTTTTACTAAATATCTTTGTCTAGATGGCCTTTTACTAAATATCTTTGTCTAGATGGCCTTTTACTAAATATCTTTGTCTAGATGGCCTTTTACTAAATATCTTTGTCTAGATGGCCTTTTACTAAATATCTTTGTCTAGATGGCCTTTTACTAAATATCTTTGTCTAGATGGCCTTTTACTAAATATCTTTGTCTAGATGGCCTTTTACTAAATATCTTTGTCTAGATGGCCTTTTACTAAATATCTTTGTCTAGATGGCCTTTTACTAAATATCTTTGTCTAGATGGCCTTTTACTAAATATCTTTGTCTAGATGGCCTTTTACTAAATATCTTTGTCTAGATGGCCTTTTACTAAATATCTTTGTCTAGATGGCCTTTTACTAAATATCTTTGTCTAGATGGCCTTTTACTAAATATCTTTGTCTAGATGGCCTTTTACTAAATATCTTTGTCTAGATGGCCTTTTACTAAATATCTTTGTCTAGATGGCCTTTTACTAAATATCTTTGTCTAGATGGCCTTTTACTAAATATCTTTGTCTAGATGGCCTTTTACTAAATATCTTTGTCTAGATGGCCTTTTACTAAATATCTTTGTCTAGATGGCCTTTTACTAAATATCTTTGTCTAGATGGCCTTTTACTAAATATCTTTGTCTAGATGGCCTTTTACTAAATATCTTTGTCTAGATGGCCTTTTACTAAATATCTTTGTCTAGATGGCCTTTTACTAAATATCTTTGTCTAGAGCCTTTGAAAATCGATGAGCAAGAGACAAAATTAAAAAAGACGCATGGTTTTTTTATCATTGCAAGTCTACGCAGAGATGTGTGACCTGTCGTGTGTTGGAATCGGAATGAAGACTTTGCTATATGTATTTATCATTATTCGTTTACAATCAATAATTTTAAAATTTTGAACTGAATGGAGAACAAAAATTGTTCCCCTTAATTATTATATTATGTTTCGTTAGATTATTTCCCCTAAAGGAATAATATGGTGAAATTTTTTTTTAAACTAATGCAATAAATTTAAATTTTAAAGTGGGTGACAACGAACACGATGCTCGCAAGCCATCATTCTGATAGTGATTCTTCTAACCAAGTTCACCCACAATATATTTAGCTTTTTATCCTAAGTAGTTAATACTAAAATCGTGTCGTCTCTTTTTAATCACCTTACCTCAATACAAAGCCGGTAAGTTTGATTTTAGCACTAAATCGGAGTAAGCCGTGTTAGGAAACTGTGATAATCAATTACACAATTATTAAAAACCTACACACTGAATAGAACCCAATGATAACGTTTGGCCTGGACACACAACTTTACAGAATTTAAACTAACATAGAATGGGACGATAGAAGTAAATAAGTCCAAGATAATAGAATATTACATCCTTGAAAAAAATGGTAACAAAGAGGAGCCACGCCCCTTCCCGGGGTCGGCCATGGCATTCTCCATAGACGAGGTGGGGGTCCTAAAAAAATAATAAATAAACACCCACTGGCTGCCCAGACTTGATTGAACTCGAACAAATCACACACAAAAATCTTTTACTATTATTTTCGATAAATCTTCCCTTAACGGAAATTAAGTTGGATAGGGGAACTCCATGTAATAAATTGAAATCAACTTATTCTCCTGCCAACTGTTGGTGACTTTTTGGGTGCTGGCTATTGAATTTGACAACTCTGAATTAGATGAGAAACGGGGGCCGCAATGAGGTTAGGGGCTCGGAGTTTGTTTTTATGTTTGTTACTCTTGCATGTTTTTGCTTTTGCCGGAATGGTTTTTTTTTAAGGCGTTGTCTTTACAATATATCGATGAATGATAAACATGGCTAAAGATCGGTTAAAGACTTGAATCTGGCAAGGGGTTGTTTTAATGACAGACCATTGACAGACTAGGTTGGACCCGTGACGACAGAATGATAGACATGTGGCATAATGTGACAGAGGCTAGGCAAAATTAAGACAAGGGGATAATTTTTATAAGGCATTTCAAAGTATGGAGCCCGTCCATACTACATCCCACTCGCTCCCCTAGCCTCCCCGGCTATGTCCAGCGCGGGGTACGAAGCAAACAGTTGAACTACGACTATTTCAGAGGCTTGGCTGCAATGTCGGCAGTTCGAGTCCCTATTCTGGTCTAGCCTGTTGAAGTATGGGTTGGCTCTCCATTCTCTTTTGAGTCACCAAACTCTGGTTTTTAAATCCCTTAGATTAACTTCGCGGCCGTCTCTGTCTGTCATCATCTCTCTCATGGGCTCGACGGGCGGAAAAACAAAAGTCGAAAATGACCCACTTCCCGTGATCCGATCGAACTGAAATTTGGCACACGGACCCGTCTAACCTAACAATGCATCGTATCAAAATTTCAGATCGATCGAACGTACCGTAATTAAATAAATGCATTTTTAGTTTATCCTTATATGAGGTATGTAATTTAAATTCACTGTTTGTTATTGTTTTTTTTCTCCCACTTCCACGTGAGTTTGAGTTGACGCCGACCGTCGTGTTGACGCCGACCGTCGTGCCGACACCCCCTCACATCCCACCCCCATTTATTAAAGACAAGGGACATCACTCGGTGTCAGTCTGTAAATGTTTGAAAATAATCAATACTGTTAGTTATGTCTCATATATAAGGGATTTATAGTCAAAAACTTTGTTTTTACGGGTTTGTTTTTAAATCCCTTATATTAACTTCGCGGCCGTCTCTCTCTCTCTGTCTTGGGCTCGGCGGGCGGGCGGAAAAACAGAAGTCAAAAATGACCCACTTCCCGTGATCCGATCGAACTGAAATTTGGCACACGGACCCGACTAACCTAACAATGCATTGTATAAAAATTTCAGATCGATCGAACGTACCGTAATTAAATTAATGCATTTTTAGTTTATCCTTATATGAGGTATGTAATTTAAATTCACGGTTTGTTATTGTTTTTTTGCCACGTGAAATTTTGAGCTGACGCATTGAGGCGACCCAACGAAGCGACGGGCGCTTTTGTTTACATTTTACGTGTCACTCTGAGCTCGGTCAAGCGAATCGGTGACCAGACTTTTCCCCTCTCACCCCCCACCCACCCCTCCCCCCACTAGGGTTATGATGCAAAGTTGAGTTAAGACAGATTCAGTCTATAAATGTTTGAAAATAATCAATACTGTTAGTTATGTCTCATATATAAGGGATTTATAGTCAAAAACTTTGTTTTTACGGGTTTGTTTTATTAAATCCCTTATATTAACTTCGCGGCCGTCTCATCATCTCATCATCTCATCATCTCTGTCTTGGGCTGGGCGGGCGGAAAAAGAAAAGTCGAAAATGACCCACTTCCAGTGATCCGATCGAGCTGAAATTTGGCACACGGACCCGACTCACCTAACAATGGATCGTATCAAAATTTCAGATCGATCGATCGTACCGTAATTAAATTAATGCATTTTTAGGTAATCCTTATATGAGGTATGTAATTCAAATTCATGGTTTGTTATTGTTTTTTTCTTCCACTTCCACGTGAGATTGAGTTGACGCCGACCGTCGTGCCGACACCCCCTCACGTCCCACCCCCATTTATTAAAGACAAGGGACATCACTCGGTGTCAGTCTGTCAATGTTTGTAGCGTTTGAAAATAATCAATACTGTTAGTTTTGTCTCATATATAAGGGATTTATAGTCAAAAACGTTGTTTTTACGGGTTTGTTTTATTATACTCGGCTTCCATTGGTTTGTTCGACTTGGTCTGGTAATGTTGGGGTACTAAAGTGTGAAAAAGTTGTGAGAATATGGGGTGGGGGGAGGTCGCTAAATTGTCCTTAAAATATTGACGTCACTTATTCTTACCCCTCTTTCCTCTTTTTGCTTGAGACGACATTTGGAGTAGAGCATTATTAAACAACCCGTAAAAACAAAGTTTTTGACTATAAATCCCTTATATTTGAGACATAACTAAAATTATTGATTATGTTCAATATAATACGCATCGCGCGACAAACATTTACAGACTGAGCGTGATTGAACTCACCTCGCTGTAAACACGGGATGTGGTCATCGATGTCTGGAGTGAACTCCAGTGGCACTTGGATGTCAACAATAGCAGACGGATACATAGAGTTACATAGAGATAAACTAAAATATGCATTAATTTAATTATGGTACATTCGAGCGATCTGAAATTTTGACAAAATGCATTGTTAGGTGACACGAGTCTATGTGCAAAATTTCAGCTCGATAGCATTACGGGAAGTGGGTCTTTTTTACTTTTGTTTTTCCAGCCGACCGAGCAAGAGATCACGACAAGACGACAAGACGGTGAAGTTAATATTAGGGATTTAATTAAACAACCCCGTAAAACAAAGGCTTTGACCATAAATCCCTTATATATGAGACATAACTAAAAATATTGATTATGTTCAAACGCGACAAACATTTACAGACTGAAACTGAGTGAACTGCCCTTGGTGTAAAACACAAGATGTTGTCATCGATGGCTGGCGTGAACTCAAGTGACACATAAATGTAAACAATAGCAGACCGCTACATATAGTTATATAGAAATAAACTAAAAATGCATTAATTTAATTAAGGTAAATTCGATCGATATGAAATTTTGATACAATGCATTGTTATGTGACACAAGTCTACGTGCAAAATTTCAGCTCGATAGCATCACGGGAAGTGGGTCATTTTAAAATCCATTATATTAACTTCGAAATATTGTCTGTCTGTCGTCATCTCATCATCTCTGTCGTTCGCGGGCGGTTGGAAAAACAAAAGTAAAAAAGCAAACCCGTAAAAACAAAGTTTTTGACTATAAATCCCTTATATATGAGACATAACTAAAAGTATTTACAAATATTTACTGACTGAATCTGTCGTAACTCAACTTTGCTTCATAACCCTGGGGTAGAGGGGGAAAAGTCTGGTCAACGATTCGCTTGACCGAGCTCAGCGTGACACGTAAAATGTAAACAAAAGCACGCCGGTGCTTCGATGGGTCGCCTCAACGCGTCAACTCAAACTTTCACGTGGGAAAAAAACAATAACAAACAGTGAATTTGAATTACATACCTCATATAAGGATAAAATAAAAATGCATTCATTTAATTACGGTACGTTCGATCGATCTGAAATTTTAATACGATGCATTGTTAGGTGAGACGGGTCCGTTTGCCAAATTTCAACTTGATCGGATCACGGGAAGTGGGTCATTTTTTACTTTTGTTTTTCCGCCCGCCCAAGACAGAGAGAGATGATGACAGACAGACAGAGAGAGACGCCGGTGAAGTTAATATAAGGGATTTAAAAATGACACACTTCCCGTAAAGCCATCGAGCTGAAATTTTGCACATAGACTCGTGTCACCTAACAATGAATCGTTTCAAAATTTCTGATCGATGGAACGTACCGTAATTAATTTAATGCATTTTTAGTTTATATCAATATAACATAGTAATTCAATTTCACAGTTTCTTATTGTTTTTCTTCCACGTGCCAGTTGAGTTCACGTGTTGACGCCACCCATCGATGTCCACACCCCCTCCCGTCCCTTCCCCCAGTTTTAAAGCCAGTGGATATCAGTCGGTGGAACAATTTATAAAACACTAGTTGTATGGATTCATAAAAATAAATAAAATGATTAAATAAGGTAAGTGCAGGTATTTAATAATATGTTATAGCTTGTGGTAGAGCAGTCGAATCGTGTAGAATGTAGAAAAGGACCTTGATGATCTACAATAAAAACATCAATATTCAATGTACATGCAGAAATCACCTATGACACGCTCGTAAGCCGACCCCTCAACCCTTTCCCCAAGATTTTGTCCAAAAAAGGTCAGGTTTAGAACGAGTATATACGGTAATTTTAAACTTCTAATTCCAAACCAATTACTTTTAAATTTTAAACCTCTAATTCCAAACCAATTACTTTTAAATTTTAAAACTCTAATTCCAAACCAATTACTTTTAAACCTCTAATTCCAAACCCTTTTGAAACTTTTAATTCCGAACAATATAAATGAGTAATAGAATACGCGCGTTTCGAAAAGTAAAGTGTTGGAAATATTTTCGTTTAAAATGTTGCTAACATTTTTATTACTAGTCTTATATTAGCTTGCTTTGTAAGTTTAATCGTAACCGTCCGTCCAACCGTCCAACTATTTGTTTATAATTTTTTCACGTGCCCAGTTCACGCGTTGACGCCGACCGTCACTGTTCACACCCCCTACCGTCCCTGCGACCAGGGGAGATAATAAAACAACCCCGTAAAAACAAAGTTTTTGACTATAAATCCCTTATATATGAGACATAACTAACAGCATTGATTATTTTCAAACATTTACAGACTGAATCTGTCTTAACTCAAGTTTGCTTCATAACCCTAGGGGGGAGGGGTGGGGGGAGGGGTGGGTGGGAGGGGAAAAGTCTGGTCACCGATTCGCTTGACCGAGCTCAGCGTGACACGTAAAATGTAAACAAAAGCACCCCGTCGCTTCGTTGGGTCGCCTCAATGCGTCAGCTCAAACTTTCACGTGGCAAAAAAACAATAACAAACCGTGAATTTGAAATACATACCTCATATAAGGATAAACTAAAAATGCATTTATTTAATTACGGTACGTTCGATCGATCTGAAATTTTGATACGATGCATTGTTAGGTCAGACGGGTCAGTGTGCCAAATTTCAGCTCGATCGAATCACGGGAAGTGGGTCATTTTCGACTTTTCTTTTTCCGCCCGCCCAGCCCATGAGATGATGAGATGATGAGACGGCCGCGAAGTTAATATAAGGGATTTAAAAATAAACCCGTAAAAACAAAGTTTTTGACTATAAATCCCTTATATATGAGACATAACTAAAAGTATTGATTATTTTCAAACATTTACAGGCTGAATCTGTCTTAACTCAACTTTGCATCATAACCCTAGTGGGGGGGAGGGGGGTGGGGGGGAGAGGGGAAAAGTCTGGTCACCGATTCGCTTGACCGAGCTCAGAGTGACACGTAAAATGTAAACAAAAGCGCCCGTCGCTTCGTTGGGTCGCCTCAATGCGTCAGCTCAAAATTTCACGTGGGAAAAAAACAATAACAAACCGTGAATTTAAATTACATACCTCATATAAGGATAAACTAAAAATGCATTAATTTAATTACGGTACGTTCGATCGATTTGAAATTTTGATACGATGCATTGTTAGGTTAGACGGGTCCGTGTGCCAAATTTCAGTTCGATCGGATCATGGGAAGTGGGTCATTTTTGACTTCTGTTTTTCCGCCCGCCCAAGACAGAGAGAGACGCCGGTGAAGTTAATATAAGGGATTTAAAAACCAGGGCAGATAATTCTGTTTCAGTCTGTAAATGTCGCGTTTGAACATAATCACTACTTTTAGTTACGTCTCATATATAAGGGATTTATAGTCAAAAGGTAAGCTGGCTTTGTACTTACTGTAAAATGCGTAGACTAAAAAGTAGAAAATTAGTGCATTTTTAATATAAGACTAGTTTTTAAAAAGTGTTTTTAAGGTTAATTATTTATTCTCTACACAAGACCTTGAGATCGCCGTCTCAACCCTCCTCCCCCTTTCTCCTCCTCCAGGTGAGTCACGGTCACTTATCGACACAAACGCACTCACACATACGGCAGACGTGAGCTGTATTCAAATCAGTGAGTGACTCATGAATGACTAGAGGACCGCTTTTGTTTGTCCCGTCCCCTCTTGGCGTCTCTCCGACATTCGCACTTCTCTTTTATCTCATTTCCCCTTTCTCTCAAACTAATATCCTAAGGACCTCTCGTGTGTCCACGAGGTCTTTATCCCTGATCTCTCTCCACGTGCAGATAACTATGTTGACTGCTCTCTACGTGCAGATAACTCGTTCAACTCTTCAACCTTCAGTCGACGTTGATATTGTACTCAGTACCGTGGGAACACAAGAGTACTAGACGTCATTTCGCAACGGAAAATACGTTTTTCCTCAACGTCGTGGTTGTGTGCATGTTGGTCTATAGCAGTGTTTCTCAAATTGTGGGGCGCCCCCCCCCAGGTCAGAGGTGTACTTATAACAATTTTATAGACAAACGATACTATTTACAGTCGTGCGGGGGCGCGAAATGTTTTCTTTCTTCCTAAGAGGGGGGGGGGCATGACAGAAAATAATTGAGAAACACTGGTCTATAGCAAGGGTGGCCAGACCTGTAGTAACTAAGAGCCATTTAAATGTATTTAAAAGATGGCTGGGAGCCACTTTGAAGCAGTATGGATCCAAGCTGGCTTGGAAATCTTCCAGTAATGCTTGTTACTTAACATTCATAAATTGTACGCGAGCCGCAATGTGAACACAGACATGTGGCTCTTCTGTGTTCATTTTGCGGCTCGCGAACAATCGATCAAATTAAAACTTTCCGTTTGAAATATAGGCTGTGAAATACGATTAACAGGAAAACGCTTAAGAAGAAATATCTGTCAACGGAAAGTAAAATACGGTCCCTGAACATGAAACAAAAATCTATTAACACTAAAAGATTTAGGTTCTTTGAATGAATCAAGGAAAACACGACCACTTCCCAAAAAATTAAATGGGGTTGGTATTGTGTGTTATTAATAATAACAAACCAGCTTTTATTATATGACAGGACACTAACTTCGCTTTGAAATACACCGAATCATTTAGTTACCGGTTGAGACAGACGAGTCAATGTTGTTTATCTACCACCCCCTCCACTCCTATCCCAACCATACTTTAAAAAACTCATAATCTATTATTGGGTTTTAACAAAAATAATCTTCAGTCGTTCAATGATTTTCACTGTAATAACAAAAATAAATGAACGTTTAAAAAACAAATCTGGACATTCAAGGGTTGAAAATAGTTTTGCCTAATTCAAATTTAAAAAGTTGAAGGAAGCGATTGTTTGTTAGTGGTTGGTCATGTAAACTGTTATTTCTTGTTCCCGTTTTGATAAAAAGCCACAAAATATGGCATAAAAGTTGCAGGAAATGAAAATATAAAGAATAAAATAGAAGCTTTCAACCAGAATGGGAAGAGGATTTAGACATGATCAAAAATGGTTTCCATTTTTCTATGAACATTGTTATGGAACCTTCTGCTGCTGAAATGGAGCTGTCAGAGTTACAGGAAGATCTGGGTTTGGCGATGATACACAAATCACAATCCGTGATGGATTTGTGGAAGCTTGTGCCAGAAGTAAAATATCCTCAACTTAATTAAGCTAGTTGCCGACTTATATCCATTTTCAGTACAACCTACTGCTGTGAATCTTTGCAGTCCACAATGAAGTTCATAAAATCAAAGCATCGAGCAGTAACTAGGAATCAGCACCTGACATAACTTCTTCGCACCACTACTACTAGCTACCAGCCAGACTTAAAGAACGTGCTACTTCAAAGGCTTCTTACCATAATCATAATGTTCACAGTGAGTCTTTTATGCAACATGTTTCTATTCATAAATTTTCATGTTTAAATGTTTGTTAATAGAGTAACTGTAACGCATATATTTCTTCAACATACCGTTATGATTAAAACAATTGAAATGTTCAAGTCATTAAATTCAAATAAAAAATAATTTTGAAAAATATATCACCAAAGGAATTTTTCATTGTGAGTGGGGATGAATGTTATCTCTCTAATGTTCGCTGGTCTGTGTGCAAAGTAAAAAAAAACAAAGTGCAAAGTTGCACAACATCCACTTTGTCTGCAATATTTTGCAAAATATTTTGCTTCGCGGTAATTCTAAACTGCTGCGTGGCGTCGGTCAGATATCTGCGCAGCTTAAAGGGAACATTGGTGGGAACATTGGTGGGAACATTGGTGGGGACATTGGTGGGGACATTGGTGGGGACATTGGTGGGGACGTGAGCGATAATGTCTCAATGCGGCTCTCAAAATTTTTGAATATAATTAAAAAATGGCTCTCACTTACTACAGGTCTGGCCACCCCTAGTCTATAGTGTCGTAGCTGTGTGTAGGTCTATAGCTCCGTGCCTGTGTGTTTGTCTTTAGTCTATAGCACCGTGGCTGTGTGTCGGTCTATAGTCTATAGCGCTGTGGCTTTGTGTTTGTCTATATTCTATAGCGCTGTGGCTTTGTGTTTGTTTATAGTCTATAGCAGTGCTTCTCAACATTTTTAGTATAGCGGACCGGCAGGAATATTTTCTATTGCACTAGGGACAGTGCACTATTTTACTTGAACTGAGAACTTTTTCTGTCCTTTTTTAATAACTTCTGCGGACTGGCGGCGGATGGCCCACGGACCGGCACCGGTCCACGGACCACCACTTTGAGAAGCACTGATCTATAGCACCGTGGTTGTGTGTTGGTCTATAGTCTATAGCAACATGACTGTGTGTTGGTCTGTACCAATGTGACTGTGTGTTAGTCTGTAACAACGTGACTGTGTTCTGTTCATGTTGTTCTATAGCAACGTGGCTTATCTAAAAGAATTGACTTCATAACATGTATCTCTAATGGAGCTGCGTACCTCTACGCCTCTACGCAATACTTCTGGAAGTTCCCAGTGTGGATGGACAAAAGAAGCAGTCCCTGGACTTGCGCTCTTTCGAATCAGCTGCACCAAAGTTATGGAGAAGTTTTCCGAAATCATCGAGGTATTATGACAACAAAGAAATATTTAAGGAAAATTTGAATACTTTTCTTTTTTTTATTTAAACCAGTTATTGCCTGCCCATGGCAAACTGCCGACGTGTATTGTCCAAGATACCATGGGGTACAGATGCCTTTAAGTTCAATCCATACACCGCGCAGTGCCGTGTATTATAACAAAGACGAATTAATCGTCTGTATAGAAAGAGCATCTGTAACAGATAAGATAAGACATTCAGTTGAGTCTATATTGCTTTTTCTCGCATGCTACTAGCGTAACACGGTCTGCTTCGATTTAAACACACAGCCCAGAAGGGGAAAAAAAGCTATTCAAAAGCAGCATGGATAGATTCCAAAACTACACAACACGGACTGAGACAATGACAATAACAACACTTTTTTTTAATTACTGGAAAAATGAATTTTACTTGATTTTAGACATGTAATTTTATGTTGTAAAAAAATCTTTAACGATACAGGTTTCGACGTCCGTCCTTGAAATTTGACGATACCTTTTTGTTTTTCCCTCGCTCGACCCACACACAGACCCAGACCACAAACTCATATTCTAAAACAACTTTCTCTCTGTCCGCTCACTCTCCGCCTCTTGGTTACACGACGTAACGCACCCCCCTCCCCCCCCCCAACCCTCGCTTTGAGTCACTACTGAAACTCGAGCGTGGATTAGTCTTCTTGGCTTAAAGGCCTTTTGCTGATCCAGTCTAAGCCCTGGATAGAAAACAGTCCACAGTGAACCAAGGCCCAGCAGACTTGGTGCTTTTTTTTTATAATACTTTTCCTCAAACACAACTTGGTGAACCGCTATGGACGATTCAACACAATTGCTGAATATGGTTCAACACGTGAGCACACGCCACTGTCAGTCAACCCATTGTATCATGGGCGTAGCAGGTGGGTTCGAACATTAGGGGCCAAACTATTGCCCCCCCCCCGGTCATCGGTTCTTGGTCCATTGGCTCATCCCCTGACTTCGCAGCCGCGTAGCAGATGAGAATTAGATTTATTGCCGTCCTTACGGACACGATACGGCCTTGACGCGGTGGTCGAGTGGCAACGCACTGGACTGTCGTACCGATGGTCACGGGTTCGAATCCGTGTGAAGGCAAGGGTTTGTTCCCGGGGCCTAGGGCGTCCCTGAGTCACCCCGCTCCGAATGGGTACCTAACACTACATGTAGTTAGGCGGCTGGGTAATGCGTGGAACCCACAAAGCCGTGGCCTGTGATTGCTGCATCACTTGCCAACAGATCATCTGTCATGGTCTGTGGACGCAACTATCTTCTGCATAGAAGGAGCGTCTGTATAGATAAGATAAGATAAGATATCTAAGGCCGTCTTGACATATACGATATAGCCTTGGCTTATATCTAAGGCCGTCTTGACATATGCGATATAGCCTTGGCTTATATCTAAGATGTGATGTATAGCCTTACCCTATATCTAAGGCTAATGTAACAGCAAAATGATGTAACATTCCGTTGTTACAAAATGACGTAGTCTTACCATAAATAAGGCAATTGTTACCATATGATATATATATAGCATTGCCAATTTAATTTCGTTTGATGCACTATAGTATATAATTTTAAAATAAAACATTTTTAAAAATGCATTATCTATATACATAATTCCCGTCGTCTGTATTTATGTATGTATAATATGTATGTGTGGATGTAACACGCTACTAATTTTAGAAAGCAGCGCACCAAATTACTGCACCAAAAATAACTCTTTTCCAACGTTCCGCATAAAATTGTTCAATATGATAATAAATGAATCAAATAAAAATAAATAAAACAAATGATAGTTCTATATTACGTTATTTTTTTAATCTGATGTGTATTTAATTTGAAAACTTCCGTCATTTTTGACGGGTGATACGCTAGTTGTTTAATAAATTGGCTAACTTTACATGTGCTTAAATCTCAACGACATATCAGTTCCTATGATGTTACGTGTCACCAAAAAGTACATGCTCTGCATATTAATACAAATATAATTGTATGTATCTACTATCTTCATATCTTCACTTTATCAACATTTAAATCTCTAATAAAAATGCAGGACTAAACACAAACCATAGATAAGCATAGGACGCAATAATCTTATGTATAGAAGGAGCGTCTGTAACAGATAGATAAGATAAGATATTAAACCCTATAAAAGTATGTCTTTTTTATTTCAACACCTTGGAAATTAATTGAAGCAACTTGCTCTAAACGTCGACGCTTTGGGACATCGTGTCTATTTGTCTGTTTGCATCATATTTTTGCACCTAGGAAATTGTATGTTTATTGTTGTATATTGTATCTGTTGCACCCAACGCATTAACTGATCTATACTTTCACATCTAAAAAATTTTTTAAAAACTTAAAAAAACCAAGTTTTTCACTATAAATCCTTTATGTACGAGACGTAACTAAAAGAATGTTCATTATAATACGCAGCTCCAGACCATCCAGTAATACAAAAATGCAGTTGTGTCGTAAAACATGTTTAATATAATGCGCACCGATCAGGAATATGTTTATAAAAAGAGTTGTCAATAAAATACGCACCTTATTGCGCGACAGAAAGGTTGCTCAATATAATACGCACCGCGACGCTCTATCTCAAAAAATAGCAAGATACATAGGAATAAATAAAATAATATAAAAAATCAATAATTTAATTACAGTACATGCGATCGATCTGAAATTTTGATACATTGTTTTTATTATCGGTACGAAACTGCCTGCAAAATTTCAGCTCGCTAGCTTACGAGCAAGTGGGTTAAAATTCGATCAAAAAATTTGGCGACAAGCAAGCAATCAAGCAATCAAGGGTGCAGACACCACGAGTTAATATAAAGGATTTTAAAAAAACAGATGCGTATTTGGGCAATAACCTCTTTAAAAATCGACAATTTTTTTTTCATTTAGAGCCTATATTTGAAGATGATGTTTGTTAAACCATAGCTGTACACCTAGGGACGGATGAGCAGGGCTGGTCTTGGGCCACTGCAACCTATGCGGTCATAATTTTTACTTATTATCCTTATTAATTCCTTATCCCTGCCCAAACTGGGCCCCCCGCAATCCGTTTCACGTATTAAGCCCCATGGGGCCCAGCAATTGCTTAGACCGGCCTTGCGGATGACGGTGTGGTCAAATTCAAAATTTCCCGCACAGTCCCTTTGTTGTTAAATTTTGCGTATAGGAACGGTAAAAGGGAGATAACACTACCATAAAGGGGCTCAAATGATTATTTCACAAGTTATCGTACCTGAAGGCTCAATGATATATTACATCGTGTGCGAAATGTTCAATAAGTTCGGAATATTTGGATTTTATTTAGAAGAAAATTGTGCAATCGTAATGGGATATAATGTGATTATTCATTGACGGTAGCAATTAATTATAACAATAACAACACATTATTGTAATAATCAGATATATCTTTGAATTTCTGTCCCTCGCCTTAGAATTGTATCTGTATCTCACTTTGTATGAAACCTTTCAAAAAACGTTATCTATAAGCAGCACTTTCACGTAATCTGTCACTCACTACTTAATCCAATCTGTAAGTAAAGACTCCATTTCTTGTAATCATTCACTCACTACTTAATGCAATCTGTCAGTCACAATAAATATCAAACATGCCAGGCTTGTAGCGCATCCGGAAGTTTCTGGAAATAAAATTGTTAACAGAGCTAAATAAATACTTGGCTTAATCCTCCGACAGTCGACCTGGTAAGTCCTCGGTAATGCCAGTTAAGCGTGACACTCGATAAAACAGAAACAATCTCGCTACAAAAATGCCTCTTGCAAAATAAGATTTTAAGCTGCTAAACGGTGCATCGCATCACGCGTAAGCAAAATGGCGCGAAACTGGATACGAATTTCTTATAACTTCGGATACAGGAGATAATCTGCGCGCTAAGGATTTAATCGTGGGAGTGGGGATTTCTTTATGAGTCAAAGTGAGACCAGGCTTTTAAAATTTCTGAATTTTGTGTTTAGTATTTTTGAGGTAGACTTGTATATATTGGGACGATATGAGGATATTGCCAGGCCCCTTCAACGCCTATTAACCTTTTATAATATTATATTAATATATTTTTGGCTTATGTTTGATGAATATTCAATGTGTTAAATAAACGGGTTACATGACGTCAGGGGAGCATCTTACGTCACAAACTTTAGCTACTCCAAAAGCAGTGAGAGAAAGGAAGAGTCTGTGGTCTAAGTTTTTGCTGAAGGGCGGGCCATGTATGAGCAGCAAATACTTGCATCAGTTGCTAGGAAATCGGTGGAGTGGTGTAGATTTAGAATCGCCGCCAATATTTTAGCTGCCGCATTCCTCGTTATTACGAAGCCTGCAATCGGAAGTAAGCTCTTTTTTTTTACAATTTACCGAAAACAAAGTGACGCTCGTTTGTGGGCCATGGCCGTACGCAGGGAGGGGGGTCGTACGTTCGAACGAACCCCCTTTTGTGAATGTGTGCCCCTTTTTGGTAAAATATAGATCTTGACATTGATAAAGATTTGGGGATCCCACTACAGAATATGAGGGGCCAGTGTTATGATGGCACTGCATCTATGTCAGGCGCTGTCTCAGGAGTTCAAACGCGTATTCTGCGAGAGGCCCCTTTGGTGGTATACACACACTGCAGCAATCACGCTTTAAACCTAGTGATCACGCATTCGTGCAGACTTCCCGGTGTGCGTAAAATGATTAACAAATTAAAAGAAACATGCATGTTTTTAACAACAGCCCAAAGCGCGAAGCATTGTTGAAAAACGTCATACAAACAAGTCTTTGACAGTGCTAAGCGGAAGGCACTTACAGATTTGTGCAAAGCAAGATGGGCTGAGCGCCATGAAGCATACAAACACTTCTATTAATCGCATTTTTACATTTTTATTACCACGTTTTTATTAACTCACTTTAGTTCCTGTTTGTCTGTCCACAATTTTTCAAATCTGCCAACGTAAAATTAAACCACTTCTGATGGTCCTAGAGAGCTCAAAATTTTACCACAGATAGATCTTGGATGACAATGCATTGTTTTAAAATTTCAGATTGATCGAATGTACCGTTATTAAATTATTGAACTTTTTAGTTTATCTACAGACTAAAAAGAATAAAATAAATAGAAGTAAAAAAATATTTTTTTAAAAACCACGTTTTTATAAGCGGACTAAAAAGAAGGAAATAATTTTTTTTCACAGAATTGTGAAGGAAAAATCTTTTTTCTGGATTGATTCAAATTTCAAACTTATATGCTCAAGTACTATGATGTAATATGACTAAAAACGTGGGCGGGCGCTTTTGAGGCGTTTGGCTAAAAATGATTAGGGTTTACAAATGACGAGTAAGAAATGAGTGAATTGAATTAGTTAAGCATGAGAAGCGCCCGCCCCACGTTTTTAGTCATATTACATCATAGTACTTGAGCATATAAGTCAGTGGCGTAGCTAGGGGGGCGGTGGGGGTGGTCCACCCCGGGCGGCACACATTTTCGGGGCGGCATTTGGGGGCATTTGAAAAGTACAGCCCTTTCGGACAACCACCGTTTTTCTTTTGAAAGAGGAAAACCCGGGTGAAAATAAAATATTCGTACTTTCGAGTCGTAATTAACGGATTCTCAAGACATTTTTTATTACACACTGTTTGTTATAACTAACGCATAACCGTTAAGAAATTTAAAATCGCTTAAAAATTGTATTGATTTGTTTTGAAAATTAAGCGGTATACATCACAGATGACGCTTTTTATAAGAAAACGACACAAAGAACACATCACGGCTGGTTCGAATATACTATTAATATCGCCGCGACAGTTATTGCGTGGATTTTCGACATGCACAGAATGATTAGCGAACAAGAACCTACATGGCATGTTGTTTCAAATATTGTGTTTAACTTGCAAGTAGTAATTTATATTACTGTATAAGTTTACAGAAAATTATTCTAAGGTAATTTATTAAAAATTAATTATATTTTTTTCATTAAAGTAGCACAAACAAAATTTGTGTGTTTCATTAAAATACGTTTATTCACTTAAACATTTATGCATATCCTAGTAAAGTAATGTTTAGATAGCTTGAATTAGTCTATTTTACTGGAAAATTATTGCGATTTTTTACAAGAAAGATTAATCGCGATTGTTGGTTTTTTCTCCAAGTTTTGGATAATGGTGAAAATTTGTTAAGATCGTGGATGGTGTATTCACCATTGAAAACATTATATATTATTTTTGCTGTAAACTGTTTGATGATCTTTTCCAATCAAATTTGAAGACGGAAAAATGGTTTTAACAAATAGTGGAAATCTCAAAAGAAGTCATCACGAGTTGAGTCTTTTTTTGTAAATTAATGATGCTCAAAAATTCTTTCAAATAAAATGTTCACCAATGCCATATAAAACTAAATTCTTTGCAAACCCATTTTATGGAACAAAGAGATGTGCTAATGAAAAAAGCTGTTATAGTAGCCAAAATAGTGTGTGAAGAGTTGGAGACATCGACTGAACGCCAAGTTAGAAGGGAAAAACACATGAGTGGGGAAAATTCAAAAGACGTGGTCTTATCTTTAGAACATGAAGTACGACGAGAAATGTTTTAATCCATGGATCGAATTATAAAAGAATTAAAAGAACGCTTTGATCAGTTGCATGTCCTTGTAAGAAAATATTCGTGCATATATCCCATGTAACGTAAAAAATGAAGAAAATGAATGTCAAATAAATGATTTTATTGACATTGATAAAGAACAGTTTCATATTGAAAGAAGAATGATCCAGGTTTTATGGCTGCATGTACCTATACCACAAAAAGAGGCATTGCGTTGGGAAAATGGAGGAAAAGGCCCCATTGATCTATTAAAATTTATTAAACAGTATAGATTGGAAACTTCTGAACCCAACATTGTAATCTTGCTAAGAATTTTTATAACAATTATTGTTATCAGTGTCGCTAGTTGTGAAAGGAGCTTCTCCAAACTGAAGTTGATAAAAAATTATCTTCGTTCCACAATGAGTGCATGATTTAAGACAGGGGTCGGTAAACCATGGCTCGCGAGCCAGATGTGGCTCTATTGATGGCTGAATCTGGCTCTCAGACAAATAATCGATTATCTAAAAAAAAGTTTATTCAGATTCCTTTGAATTGCATATAAAATAAACAGCATAACAATGATATTAAAAATAATTCAGAGACATAATTATGGTACTTTTAGTGTTGAAATAACACGAAATGTACACATTTACTTGAATTTTTAGTTACATAATGTATGGCTCTCACAGAATTACTTTTCAAAATATGTGGTGTTTATGGCTCTCTCAGACAAAAAGTTTCCCGACCTTTGATTTAAGACTACAAAAACGTGCAATATTGTGCATAGAACAAAATATAACAAATTATTTAAACTTTGATAGCATAATACACGATTTTCTATTATGTAAGTTAAGAAAATAAATGTATACATAATATGTTTACATACTAATTTCCACAATTGGTTCATAAAAAATAATTAATTCATTTATTTACAAATACAAAATAAAAACATACTAATTGGTGGTGAAGATTTGGCATACCTTTGTCTCATGGGGGGGGGGCTGCAACCTCATTAACTTTCTTGTTACCTTAAAAAAGTATCTTGTATTGTCCGTAATTCTTATAAAATATGTATTTATAGGTATAACATCTTATTTGACCTCCTTTATTGCCGCTTACTTAAATGTGGTATCCAATGGTAAAAATGTTCGCCACCTTTACTTTGTTTCAATTACAGTTATTTATTTATGTTTCTTAATTTATAAAAACCATGATGCTATTGACTTAAAAAGGGCGGCAAATTGAAGACCGCCCCGGGCGGCGAAAGGTCTACCTACGCCACTGATATAAGTGAGAAATTTTATCAATCCAGAAAAAGATTTTTCTTTCAAAATTCTGTTAAAAAATAATATGTTTTCTTCTTTTCAGTCCGCTTATAAAAGCGTGGTTTTTTAACATCTTTTTTTTTACTTCTATTTATTCACACTCTTGAGATAATTTCACTGCCACGATGAAAACACAACGACCAAGGATTTGATCCAATTTTGACTACAAATGGTGATTGGGTCTCGAGCAACGTCATTTCTTCATTCCTTGTGTAACGTCACATTTATTGTGACGTTTTTTGTAACGTACAAACTGTTATCCAGGCTGGAATGAATAACAGTCGAACATCAGAAAGAAGCGATTGACATAATTCAGGCTGTGTCTCTTATCGAAAACGTCAAGCAAGAGTTTAGAAAGATTAGAACAAATGTAGATTCTTATTTTCAAAACACTTATGATCATATCATTATCATGGCGAAGCACTCGTTATATGAAACAATTTTTCCCATACAAATCAATGTAAAATACGATAATCTGTTTCATGCTGAAAAAAAATGAACATTTGTCCAAAAAATGTATTAACATTTATTCAAATAAAATTACTTATGAATTGTTAAAGAGTGTAACAACTAGATTACAATTTAGATTTGAAACAAAAACCGTAAACAAAAATATGAATTTGTGACAAATAATTATTGCTTTTTAACTAGAAAACTGTTAAAGTCATTTGTTTTTACAGAAGCTTCAAAATTTGACAAAAATGTGAATTATCGGTTTCGTAGACATTCTTGACACTGTCTCAATACAAAATTTGTAAAATCGTTTGATCACACACGAAAAAAATACGCTAACTGACCGAGTGATTAACACAGAATAATACATCAGGGCGGAATTTCCAGCTCACTAATGAATTTCCAGGGAAAAGGGCGTTTCCCTTTCTGCGTCACTCGTTATGCGAATCTTCGCTTGTGAAGGGAGCAACTTTTTCCATAAAAAGTTTGCTCGTTTTGCGAAAATCTCGTTATGAGATGTGTTCGTTATGAGAGGTTTGCTTTATCTTAACATGAAATGCCTTCGTGACAAGTTTGCGAACCCCCCTTAAAAAAGTCTGGGTACGGCCTTGGTGGGGTCCCTATTTTAGCACTCGTCTCTTCCTACAATCCCGATGTTCTCTGTTAGGTAGATGTGTGTACTTTGTCAACGCGAGCCTTCTAGAAGTAGAAGCTTAAAAGTAAAAGAGCTGCAAGTTTTGCACACAATCTCTAATGTTCCCAATAAATCGAAAATTTTCCTTATCCAGTATCTTCAATTAAATGTGGTTTCAATATCAGTTCAGCACCAGTGTTAAAGAAGGCACGGTGGTCGAGTTGCGTACCGATCTGGTCACGGGTTTTGAATCCATGTGAAGGCAGGGAGTTCTTCCCGGGCCCTAGGGTGTCCCATAGTCCACTCAGCTTCGAATCGGTGCCTAACACTATTTAGGGAAACAAAGGCGTCTGGGTAATGCGTGGAACCCTTATAGCCGTGGCATGAGAACACTGCATCGCTTGCCAACAGACCGGCATGGTCCGTGGACGCAATAATCTTCTGTATAGAAGGAGCCACTGTATAGATAAGACAGGCTCTCGTATTGCATTATATAAATGGTTGGGGATTTCGACGTATTTATTATCTGCTTCGTGTTCACTATACTTGTTGGCTTATTGACCTGCTTGTTATACATTTGTAGTTTGTGGTACCTACATACAGAAATGCTGCCGCCTTTTTCCTGCAAACAATTTTTTTGCAGATTGGTGGTACAGAAACAAATTTCAAGTTTTGTTACTGAGTTAGTTTGTTAAGTAGTAAGTTGTGGAAACTGGGACCCCCAACAAAATCGTATGGCATCAGAAGAGCAACTGCGATGTTCGAACAAAAAATAATTGATGTACTATAAGTATCCCTGTGGTGGACAGGCGGAAGGCAATATAAAACGAGTTCTTACACAGGTGCATGGCTGGATATCACATATTTCTTGCTAAGACAAATCTGGCCATTTGTAAATAGGGGAACATTTCATTAGATTGTTTGAGATATTGAAGAGGAGAAGGTGTACAAGTACAGTTAAGGCATCGGTACTTAACATAAGCTAGAGGCCTTACAAAAACTGTTTTTGCTCACAAAGTTCTGTCACTTTTTAATGAAAATAAAACGGATCAAATGGGAACTTTGGTAGAGACGAGATTTAGGTTTAAGGAAGGGAATGTTAGGATCATAATTAAGAGATGGTGGGCGTTGTTGCAAGAAGAAAACAGCGAGGAGATGTTGAAGTGATCATTTTAATGTTGAACACAGATCATACCTTTGGCCGCTTTAACTTTGAAAATTATAGCCCTTTAAAATAGTTTCCAAACGAGCTTTTTTTTTCTTCTTTAATTTTAACTCGTCACTTAACAATAGAAAGCTCCTAGCAAGTGCCCAATTATCCTATGCGTTGAAAGGATCTGATTTTAGATATGGATTTATTAATTCTAGTATAAAGTGATTGTTGCATGGTAAAGAATATTTTTGTTAGTGTGTAGGCCAGTCAAGTAAAACGTTAAATGAAGTCAAACGAATACTAAATACTAATGATCTGATAGTTGTATGTTTATTATTCTTAAATACTTTTATTGCCATCCGACCTTCAATTGATTTGTTTGTTTTCATTCTTGGCAATGTGATTCTGTGGACTTGTGTTTTAACTTTGGCTAGGAGAATACCATGTTTGAAGTCGGGGAAAGGATGACACCAATGTTCCCTTTAAGCTGCGCAGATATCAGACCAACGCCGCGCAGCAAATTTAGCAAAATATTTAACAAAAAATTGATGCGGTGCAACTTTGCACACGAGTTGTTGTTTTTTTTTGTTGTTGTTTTTTTTACTTTGCACAAGGAGCAACGAACCTTAGAGGGAACATTGGTTGAGACAACGCGATTTTTTCAAAGGGTGTCACCAACCCTAGCCACGTCATTGCTTAATACACTAATAGCATTATGCCACTTTTGACGCTGCTTATAATTTCACACTGTCAAATTAATGGGGAATACGCACATACAATGACAGTGTGGGTCACCCGTGCTGTGCTTAGGTTCCACTTTTTTACGTCGGTTTGTTTGTGACGGATATATATTTTTTTTTAAAATAGCCAAAACTCAAATTTGCTGAAACAAGTTCAAAAGGATTATATAGTATTAAAATTTAAGACATTGGCAAGTTAAATAACATCTAGGATGAGTAGGATGACGGCAACAGCAAAGTGGCAGTAAAAATACTAAAAGCCCGCAGCAGTTAAAATATTGTGGACTAGAACTAGAACTTACACTAGTATACAAATGTCATTAAAATTTTATTTGACATTTTCGCTGTCATTTCTGATATTTTGTTGTTGACTTAAAAGCAAACTTAGCTTAACAAATGCGGCTTCTTATATCCTACTTTCTAAGCCTAATCTGTTTCATTCTCAAATCAAAGTGCTGTGCAAATCAAATTGAAGACGCCACAGGAAACAAACTACTGGTTTAGGGTAAGCCACCTGCAGATGCGTAGCAATAGCAAAGGTGGGAGTCACTCACTGAGGTAACTCATGGTGTCACTCCCTCACGACTAAACCCCTGGACCACCTCTGAGTCTGCCAGTGCCAAATATCGAGAACATACAGAATTTTACATTTGGGTGTCACCCCTTGCGATTTGCAGAATTTGCAGCCACGTAGTGACGCCTCTTGCCACATGTTCTCTATAACTCATTTTATACTTAGCTACTTGCATGACTCGCGATATTTGCCATTATAAAACAATGCAATTTACTCTATGACATGATGATTTGTTTTTAAAATTTTCGTTTTACAATTCGCATTCCTCAATGACTTTAATGGAATGACTCGAGTAAGTGAGTGAAAGAATACTTCAAGGAAACAACTCCAAAATAAATATCTTGACACTTAAATTAGGACAATTAGTTTTAATCTGCAGACAAATATTGTTTCGTTTTAAGTTTAAATTATTCTGTGGTTAATTATTTAATTTTTAATTTCAAGTGATGATTTCTATTTCACAGGTATGCATAGATTTGATGAATTGTAGTTTACACCTCATCCACCCCCCCCCTCTAATCTCACTTGTATCATTCAATTTTACCTTATAAATAAATTACTTTAATTCAACTTCAATAAAATTTTAAGGAAATAGTACTTTTCTATTTTAAAAAGCTCTACATTTGTATTTCTATATTCCTAAATAATACTCCGTTTAAAATTAAACAGAATCCTTACAAAATAAAATTGTGTAAATAATTTTGGATAACAGAATGTCTTGCTAGGACCAATCTGTAAAATTATGTTAAAGATTTGTTCATCAAAACAACCTTTTTACTCACCAGATGTCTAAGTCTAAGAAATCAGATATGTGAACTTACTCAGCACAATGGGTTAAGTATAAGTATAAGATAAGAAACATACTGGTGTTTCTTGGATTACTTAGAACTTTTTACCAATATTCAAATCTTACAAATTACTAAAAATCTGACTTGTACTTAAAAGAGATATTATTGCTATACTAAAAGTGCTGTACAATGACTTAATAATATTAATATAGTAATAGTGTATGTTTAAGTATAAGTGATAATAACCAACAATACATGGTGAGTTTTTAAATTGGTTTTCTGTTTGATTGCAATAGAGATGTAGGCCATGCCCTTGTAAGATAAGATTGTGGTAGCTTTTGAAAGAATATCTACAATTTTTCTACCTCACATTTACCAGTATAGTATACTATACATTTTTATTATTCAGACTTTGTCCTTACCAAGCTGAGGCTTTAACTTTAAAATTGTTCCTGCATGAGAAGAACTGTCACATTTAAAGAGATTTTTAAATCAGGCTGGAATACAGTAGAGAGAATACTTTTGTTTAATAAGATAAATGGAAGAAATCAACAAAGAAGAAGCAGATCAATTTGGAGTTCAACTCAAGAGTCTAATATCAGCAAATGATGGGTTATTGGTTTCCATTCCAAAATTAAGCTTTACATTTAAATTAAATACTTGTGAACAAAAAACTGGCACATTTTTTATAACCATTTATTAAATTATCAGCTATCCCTTCAACAGTCAAGTAAACTAGTCTCTCTGCATCATCTTTTGACGCTGCAATTTTTTCTTGGAAACCTTTTTCTTTTTGGGCTCCTCCTCTCCTGCAGTGGGTCGTGCAACAACAGTTTCCTTTTCAGCCAAGACAAGCTCAATATGGCAGGGACTGCTCATGTAAGCTGTTAAGTGTGTACAAAAAAGTACATATTAAAGATCTATACAATGATAATTGTCTTGCACTTTGAGATAAGCCACTTCTGAAATTGTTTTAATATTTTTATAGGATAATTATGTTAACTCAATAGCTCCTGAAGGGCTACTTCCAAATCTATTTCATATTCCGGACAAAAGGGAAGCAACTTCGTTAAGATTTTGATTACATTAGAGAAATGCTTTATTTTCTAAAGATATTCTTTTATCTTAAAAAATAAAATGTTTAATGCATAAGAAATGAATTAAGTTCAATAATAATATAACAGGCACTGCGAAATAATAAGGATTAAAGCCTGATAACGCGATTTTCGGCACCTCGGTTGAATACATATGCCATATAGACGGACGAGTCAAACTAATTCACACATGGATCGAAAGTGAAAGAAGATAAAAACATCCGGTATTTTTTATTGAAATCTTGTAGAATAACACAATAGCCGGAAGTCTCGAGGAAAGCGAGATTTCGTGCTATTTTTAACTAAAAATATGAGAGTGCGTCTCTAAGCGAACAGACGCATTTGGGCGCATCCGTACAGACCCTTATAAGGACGCATTTAGTCGCATCAGGAGCTAATATCAAAAATTCTATTCAAAAAGTTACAAGATTGCCTGGATGGCTTTAACCTAAAGAGTTGACAGAAAGGGATAAATTCTAATATTTTGAGCAATTAGATTTTAAAATATATAAATATTGTTCAACATCGTATATCAAGTGTTTCACAAGACTGAGTAACGGTGACAAAAAGCTACAGCTAAGATTATGTGTCTAATTTTATTTTTTCAATTTGCAGCATGTATACTGCAACAGGTACAAACTAAAAACATGTTTATACTTACGATTAATACGTCCATGGGCTCTGTATGTTCTCCTCCTCATCTTTGGGGCAGCATTAACTTGAATATGTTCAACAACAAGGTGCTCTGTATCCAAACCCTGGATAAGGAATTTTGTCACATTTAAAACAATAGCCTCCATGTACTATCAACAAATACAATTCTAAATTTACATATATTCTAGCCACAAATTATCCAACATGAAGCAAACTTTTTGTTATCCTTTTTGATTAAACTGCATCATGTTGGTAATAAAATATAAGGAAAGCAACAAAAATAACATTGAATAATCAATGCAAACAATTATCTGATTTTTTTTTAAAAATGGCTTCTTTAATTTCCTAAAATTGTGAATCAGACGAATTTTAAAAGTTAACAGCAATAAAGAGTGCTCTGGTCATGGCCATCAACAAGCGAGATATCATCACCAGCTTTATGATTTAAGGTACGGGTATTTATAATACGGAGTATGTGTTTGGAACGACCAGTTCAATTTAAATGTAATAATGATAAAGATTTTAACACTTATTAAAAAAATGTATTTCGTTTTTTAAATCCCTCAATTAACTTCACCGCCATCTCTCTCTGTCATTCGTCGTAGGGCGGATGGAAAAAAAAAGTAAAAAATGACCCACTTCCCGTAAAGCCATCAATCTGAAATTTGGCACACAGATTCGTGGCACCTAACAATGCATCGTATCAAAATTTCAGATAAATCGAACATACCGTTATTAAATTAATTGATTTTTAGTTTATCTATATAAAACTATATGTAGCAGTCGCTATTGTTTATATTTTACGGGTCACTTGACTTCACACCAGCCATCGGTGACAACATCTCGTGTTTTAACCAGGTGGAATTCACTCAGTTTCAGGCTGTTAATGTTTGTCGCGTTGGAACATAATCAATACTTTCAGTTCTGTCTCATGTATAAGGGATTTATAGTCAAAAACTTTGTTTTTACTGGTCTTTTTTATTTAAATATGTAAGTAAGATATCACATAACCAATAAGAGAATTATATCTGGAGCCCATTTAACACTAAACGCTGTAATATAAAGAATATTTCAACTTGATTGCTCCCTAAAAAAATATGGGGATCAACTCATTTGCAACAATCATGTCTTTTGGGGTCATGTGCATATATTTGCTGTGTATCATAAAACTAAAAATTAGACGAAGTGTAAACTATAATAAAATCAAAACACAAGACTAACTTTAAGTTCAGCATTGCTCTCAGCATTTTTAAGAAGTTGAAGCAAAAACTCTGCACTTTTCTTAGGCCATCTGCCTTGAACTGCTCGCCACTGCTTGGCCTGTTGAGGGTAACATGAACTCGATTAAAACATTAAGTATAAAAAAAATTACCCTTTGATAATTACTCCATATAATTATACATTTTTTATAACCTTTAATAAGAATGTGGAGGATGAAAAATGAGCATAAAATGATTTTAAAATCATATTTTCTATTGCCATACCTGGGAGCATCGACCAACACCCCCACTAAAACGTCTGAATGGTACACATTCTTTGTGGCCTATAACATTCTTCAAAAAACGATTGGCACGTTTCAAATGCATATGCTTAATGGCCTGGGCAGTCTCACGGGTGTTCTGCAATAACCAAAAAATTTTCAGGTCAAGCTTAAAAAGTGCAATAAAGAATAAATTTACTAGCCTTATTAAGATTTAAAATTAGTGATCAGACTAACAATGTAAAAATTGTTCAAAGTAAAGATTCAAGGAAACAAACCTTGAAATGAACTCGAAGGTAAGACCCTCTGGCCTTGGCCGCTGGAAAATAAAATACAAGTTACTATGTAAGAAACAGGTAAAACAACTTATAAAAAAAGTAGAGATCTTTCATTAGCTAGCTGTTAAATTAAATGTAGACTAGTCACTGAAAATTGGGTTAGCTGTCCGTCATGTCTTTTCCAGTATTAGTAATAACAATACTGACTGGTAAAAAGGTAAATTCATGGTGGTAACACCTGGTGTAACTACCATTACGAGCCATAGAGCAATACTCAAAAAATGTCAAAATATACACATTTTTTCTTCTTCATTTGGGTTTTTTTTTAATCTCGAACATTTTTATTTGACCATAATTTCAAATTAATTTACAGAAAAGAAGGAACTAACTTATTTTTGCCATTGAATAAGGTAGGTCTATAAGAGAAATAATTTAGCTGCTAAATATAAACTAAAATGCATGAATCATTAATAAATGAGTAAGTGTGAGTATAACCTGAAAATAAAAATTATTTTTATAATTAAACAGGATTACAACACATCTTAGGAAATCTCAAGGTAAATAAATTTTTTATTAGGTATTAAGTGCAGGCCTACAACTACAGACACTACAGTGTGCGCTGCTACACACCATTAACAGGACAAATGAGAAGGTGCCGTTAACTTGCACGGTATGATACAGTGTAAGTTAGTAAAAAAATAACTTGCACGGTATGATACCGTGTAAGTTAGTAAAAAAATAAACTTGCACGGTACGGTAATGTTTTAATGTAAAAAATAGACAACTAAACCTAACCCTGACCCTAAAACTAATAATTACAATATAATTGTAATTATAAGAATGTTAAATTGATTTAATTAGTTTTAGTCCCTGTATTACTGTATTTGTTTTTCTATTTTAATGTAAAAAATAGACAACTAACCCTAACCTTGACCCTAAAACTAAAAGATCTAATTTAATCGTAATTATAATAAGAATTTTTAATTGATTTCAATATATTTGTTTTTCTATTTTAATGTAAAAAATAGACAACTAACCCTAACCTTGACCCATAAAACTAAAAGATCTAATTTAATAGTAATTATAATAAGAATTTTTAATTGATTTCCATATTTTTGTTTTTCTATTTTAGTGTAAAAAATAGACAACTAACTCTAACCCTGAAAGTAAAAGATCTAATTTAATCGTAATTATAAGAATTTAAGAATTGTAAAAAAAAAGAAAAATATTAGTCTCAACCGAAAATCGAACCCATGCCTGTTCTTCTACATTACGTTCTCTAGTCCAACTCTCAATCATGAGACCACGGAAGTTCGGTACTTTTTGTAAATTTTAAAAACTTATAAATAAGGGACTACAAAACCGTCCCTGCGCATGCGCAAATACCGTGCAAGTTAGAAAAAAAATAACTTACACGGTATGATACCGTGCAAGTTAGAAAAAAAAATAACACTACGAATGAGAATGTTAAGAGCACAAACAAGGACAAATGAGAATGTTAGAGCACAAACAGACATGTTTAAGTATAGTACAACATGGAAAAGAGCTCACTCTACTCTTAACTCTATGGGGTCTATGTTGATCTTGCCAACATGGTCGCATCATATTGTGTCCCTGCAGGCAGACTACATCTTAACTTAAATGAGTATTATCAATTAGGCTATATAATTAAGCCTACACCCATTTAAGGTTAAGTAAAGGTAAGCTGGTAGAGATTTTTTAAAAGAACATTAGGAAAGGTTCACTTACATTTGGTGGGGTTCTCAGGCTCTTTAGCGTATCGGGTCATGTTTCACCCTTATGAAAAAAAAACAGTTTAAAACAGTTTTTTCTTTTAAAAAAGAATTTATATTTATAGTAATAGTAATCGACAACTATTTTATTGATTGATCTTTTCAAACAAAAAACCCTGTCTTTTAAACAAAAACAAAGCAACCACACCTTGCCATCACTTTACAACAAACAATGCAAGAGAAATGTTTAAATAACGTTGCATTCACATGGTTTAATTTTAGTTTTTTCACTCAACGCTCACAACTTTCTTGTTCATAGCTAAGTTTAGAGTTTCGGCTATAGCGATAGCCTAAGGTAGCCCTAAATCAAACTCTAATTGATCTAAATCTAAGTACCGTATATACTCGTTCTATAGCCCGTTCGTTCATAAGCCGACCCCCCCCCCATTTGGAGGAGAATAGTATTAAAAGTGTGTAACCCGCTCATAAGCCAACCCCAAAAAATAATAGGGACAGTTTAAACAAAATGGTACACATTTTTTTTAAACTACAAGCTAAATTGGTCATTATTGACATTATGATTGTTTACTTGGTACTACCTATCTTTGTCTGACTGTGTGCTCTTTGTTAGGCAAGAGTTGACCGTATTTTTTTCTTTGGTAAACAGTGGCGAAAGCGCGTACATTAAAATTCGTTGTTGAAAACAAAATTTGTAAATCAATTTATTAAAAAATTCACAAAAATAAATAAAATGATTGAATAAGGTAAGTGCAGATGTTTAATAATGTTTTATGGCTTCTGGTAGAGCAGTCGAATCGTGTAGTAGAATGTAGAAAAGGACCTTAATGATCTACAAAAACAACACCGATATTCAATGTACATGCAGAAATCACCTACGACCTGCTCGTAAGCCGACCCTCCAACCTTTTCCCCCCGGATTTTGTCCAAAAAAGGTCGGCTATAGTACGAGTAGTATATGCGCCGGATACGGTAAGTTTACAATTTCCAAAATTAGAAGTAGTTTAGTCCTGACACATTTTTTTAATTTAGAAAACGTTTATAGGTTTGAATGAGCAATATAATCTTTTTTTCATTGCATTGGTTAATAACAGGTCAAGTAATGAAACTCTGAGCCTATAAATTATAAAACAAACTTCTACCAAAACACTACATTTTCTGACTTCTTTTAATACATACAGTTTCGCTTTATTTATCATCAACAGTGTACCCTTTTAACCCTAATTATATACCGATACATAAGGAACTACCTTTTATATTTTAATAAATATTAATTTACCAATTATTTTGTTCAATTACAATTCACAGTTATTTCAGTTTGCTGGCAAAAAAATACAGTTTACAAACGATTTTATTTGGTAAATTAAAATAGATCAGCCATTACCTTTCTGAAATACCGGAAAAGGAAGTTCCTATACAATGATGGTATTTACTGAAAGGAAAAATAGTATCGCATTTTTATCATCTTTCCTGAAGTGGAAGAACCCACCTTTTTAACATTTTTATACACAAGTTTCTATGCGTATTTTAATAGGGACAGAATGCGGGCTAATTTTAACAAATAATAAGAGCATAATTTTTAAAATTCCGATTAACAATATGAGAAATTTAAATACATAATTTGTTTAAAAAACAAGTTAAAACGCACCAAAAATAGAAACGAATTTAATTTAGAATATATTAAATATCTCTTTCTACGTGAAGTATTTAAATGTGACATCAAACAGTGCCGGATTTAAACTTGCTGAGGACAAGGCCTTAAGCTATTTGAGATATGGGGTCCTTTATATGTCCAGATATTATTTCAGTGCCAAATAAGACAAGTGCTCACTCGCACAATTTTGTTTGGGGTGGCCTTCAAAAAAGTGGGGGTAGGGGGACGCTAAGCTATAGCTTGTGCCGGTTATACGTAAATCAGGCACTGACATCAAATACAAACCCAACATACAACAAAGACACACACCGTGGCTTTTCTATTTTGTTCGGAATTTTACCCAGAAGAAGGTTCACTCACCGATCACCCAAGACTAAAATGAATTTATGGTGTATGGGGCCGCCCACAAATGTCGTCACGCGATTTTGACCCCCCCCCTCCCCCAATCACATTTCGTAAAAAAAACGTATACCCCCCTCAAATATGACGTCACAAAGCTTTGACCACCCCCCTAAAAGCCGTATTTTCTACCTGAAAATTATCATGCTGCAAACTACTTTTTTGTCATTTAAGTATGTATTTAGTGTAAGACTGCACTCTAATATTGTAACACGAGTGAAACCATTAAAAACGTCATTAAATAAATTGTAAACAATCAAATATTTAATTGGAACTTTTATTTAAATTTGTGCGTTTTTATGTGACGTCACATTTCTTAAACACCCCCTCCCTCGTCACACATAGTCACAAATGCGTGACCCCATCACCCCACCCTTTTTTAGGCGCGTGACGTCATTTATGGACGGCCCCTATGGGGTATGGCTACTGTATGGAGACGAAATGCATATGGTGCGTTAAAAATGTCTGACTGGAAGTTCGCATAGAAAGTTAATCACCTGTCTTAATTCCTATGTAAGCCCAAAATAGGGCCCATCTTGAGCTATAGTTCCATTGAAGATATATTTTTTTGTTTTTAAACTTGGATATATTAGAGTTAGAGAAAATATTTCATATGTCACTCACTCAACTCACTGTATTTGTATAGTTGCATTTTTTTCCAAGTGACTTCACATTTTTTATTTTTTATTATTAGAAACCGTTGCAAAAAAAAATTAATGTCGAGATAATTATCCTAGAAATTGTTAATTTTAAAAAATAGCCATGATCTTTAGTGTTAATTAAGAGGGTGAAATATTTTAAAATTCGACTGATCTCTTGCAAAACCTAATTAAGTTTGAATTCGGCTAATACTAGAGTAGAGGCCAGATATACAAAGCTTTCACTGCTTAGTAAAACCATGGCCGTACGCAGGGGGGGGGGTCGTAAGTTCGAACGAACCCCCTTTTGGGAATGTGTGCCCTTTTTTGTGAAAAATAGATCGTGATATTATTGAGAGATTCGGGGATCCCACTACAGAATATGAGGGGCCAGTGTTATGATGGCGCTGCATCTATGTCGGGCGCTGTCTCAGGAGTTCAAGCGCGTATTCTGCGAGAGGACACTTTGGCGGTATACACACACTGCAGTAATCACGCCTTAAATCTAGTGATCACGCATTCGTGTAGACTTCCCGATGTGCGTAACATGATTGTCAAATTTAAAGAAACCTGCATGTTTTTTAACAACAGCCCAACGCGTAAAGCCTTGTTGAAAAAACGTCATAGAAACAAGTCTTCCATTTGACAGTGCTAAACGACAGGCACTTCTAGATTTGTGCAAAACAAGATGGGCTAAGCGCCACGAAGCCTACAAAGACTTCTATTAATCGTATGTTTACATTTTTTCACACTCTTGAGATAATTTCCCTGCCACGATGAAAACACAACGACCAAGGATTGGATCCAAGTTTGGCTACAAATGGCGATTGGGACACGGACAATAAGTTTCGAGCAACGTCATTTCTTCATTCTTTGTGTAACTTCACATTTATTGTGACGTTTGTTGTAACGTAAAAACTGTTATCTAGGCTGGAAGGATAACAGTCGAACTTCAGAAAGAAGCGATTGACATAATTCAGGCTATGTCACTTATCGAAAACGTCAAGCAAGAGTTTAGAAAGATTAGAACAAATGTAGATTCTTATTTCCAAAACACTTATGATCATATCATTATCATTGCGCAGTCTGTAGGAGCTGAAGCTTTAATAATAATAATTGATAATTTATATAGCGCTGTATCCCAGCAAGGAACCGGGCTCACAGCGCTTTACATGGAGATCATAACATATATATAATAATTAAATAACCATTCATACCATAACAACAACATAAAGGACAGCACATTACACATAAGCTTCAACGTCCAGAATTGCTAAGATGCAAATCTACCGAAGCAATGTATGCGTATAAACGCCAATGCAACATTATATGCGAACTTAATTAATCCATTTCTGGAGCACATCATTGCTGAACTAGATATGCGGTTCTCTGGCTAAATCAGGACATCCTCTCAACTGTTAGCTCTTGTGCCCAGTGCTGTTAGAAATTGTATGTATGAAGATATGAAAGGCGATGTGGATTTATATGAGCAGGATCTGCCTTCACTAGAAGTGCTCCCCGAAGAGTTTACCGGGTGAAAATTGAGGTTCAGCCAATGGGAAGATTCAAAGCTAGCAAAAAATTGCACGGAAGCTATAAAACATTGCAATGAATCGATGTATCCAAATATTTATTGCTTACTGAAAATCGCGTGTGTGTTTCCTGTGACTTCCATCGCGTGTGAGCGAAGGTTCAGTGCACTCCAATGTTTGCACAATTACATGAGATGTTCAGAGGTGCAGGGAAGACTTACCGAGCTTGCATTGATGCATCACTAAGCTTTCAATATCAACGAAAACTGAGTTTTACAGATATTTGTTAACAAAAACTCAAGAAGGGTTTACATCGAAGATTTTCTAAAATAAATCTCGTAGCATCGTGGTCTTCCGCCTTGTCAGTTCTGTACCATAATGTATGTAATTCAAATTCTTTAACGCTTGCGCCTGCAGATTTCATTATTAATAAGAAGAGAAATTAATGATCGAGTACTTGCATTTTTAAATGAAATACTATTTTGGAAGCTTTTATTTACAGTGTTAATTATTTATTGCATGAAAACCTACTTTTTTGGTCACTGTATGAATTGATTTTTTTTTGAAAACGACTAAAAAAAAGATGAGAAGTTTAATCAACGCCCTCAATAATTCATAGGTACAGAAATATTGATTAAACATTCTCATCCAAATTTGAAGTCATAGCACCATATATTGTAGGTACAGTGAAACATCTCATAACGAGATTAATTCGTTCCAGAGTCTTACCCGTTCAGCGAAACATTCGTTATACGAAACACTTGTTACCATACAAATCAATGTAAAATACGATATTCCTTTCCATGCTGAAAAATACTAATTTTTCACAAAATTGATTAAAATTTATTAAATATATTATTTAATTTAATAAAATTACTTATGAATTGTTAAAGAGTGAAACAACTAGAATACAATTTAGATTTGAAACAAAAAACGTAAACAAAAATATGAATTTATGACAAATAATTATTGCTAGAAAACTGTTAAAGGCATATTCTAGTACAGGTCTCACCAAAGTGAGGTAGCATTTAAAGTCCATGAAGATGTCAATCTAGCGAATTGTACCTGTAGACCTGTACTAGAATATGCATCTTCTGTATGGGACCCATCCACCAAAGAAAACATTGATAAACTAGAACAAATTCAAAAAAGAGCTGCCAGATTCATTACTGGAGAATATTCGAAACTGACAAGAATAACACCATTAGTTAAATCATTAAACCTTGAAACACTAGAGGATAGAAGAACCAAGAGCAAAGTAATAATCATACATAAAGCAATTAATTCTAATTTAGAAATACAACACAAAGATAACTTAATACAACCCTCCGATAGACATAAGGATAAAAACACCTTTCTTATTCCGTATGCAAGAACAAACACATACAAGTTTTCCTTCTTCCCGTCCGGAATTCGGGCGTGGAATGGGTTGCCTGAAGAATCCAGGAAAACCAAAACTTTATCAACATTTAAATCTCTAATAAAAATGCAGGACTAAACACAAACCATAGATAAGCGTAGGACGCAATAATCTTCTGTATAGAAGGAGCGTCTGTAAACAGATAAGATAAGATAAGATAAGAATTTCTTAAATACCTTGGCCTTGGCGATCCTTGGTTTATTATTATTATTTCTTTACAGTTACTACCACCGATCCAGTTTTCTATGCTAGGTACTTTGACAAGATATTTAAATATTGTCATATCATGTTAAAACATATATCATTTAAAAGGGCTAGCTCTAAGCTTTCTAAAAACACCAATTTCATCTTTTTATCTTCAACAGAAGTCAAGTTATCATTTTTTTGGTGAATTTTTTAAGCCCCTTATATAAACTTTATATTTTACTAAAAAACTTGTGACCCATTTTTAAAATTTCTCACCCTTTCACCCATAACTTTATCATTTTTAAAGATATTTGCACCAAATTTTTAGGAGACAATCACATTCTTATATACAACATTATAAACAACTAACTATTTAATTTACAACAATGATTATTTTTAAAAAAAATATTTTTTAAGGTCAAGTTGTAAAAAATCATTCAAAAAGTTGAAAAAATAATTTGTCTCAAGTCAAGTGTTAAAAAAATATAACATGTTTATTGGATTTTAATTAAATATATGCTTTAGTAAAATGTTAAATAAATACTTGTATGTATGACAGGTAATTAGAATTCAAAATAATAACTAAATTGATTGCATGAAGCTATTAAAACTGTGGTAGCCTTAGTCTAAGTCTATGTGAATGTGTTTTGACTTCAATTTCACTAATTTTTATTTATTTTTTATATTATTTTATTTCTTTATATTTTAGTTTAATATATGCTCACTGACACTAATATGCTTATTTAATTATATTTGTATGATGGTAATTAAACTGTAATTATTGTTTGTTATGATTTTTATTTATTTATTTAAAGTTGAAATGTACGTAGCCCTGCTGCATAAGGATATTACTATTCTATTATTAGTATTATTACTGTTAACTATAATTAAGTATTAAGTTTGGTTTAGAATTAAATTTACTAATACTATTATTAATATTGATACTTTTAAACAATACTAGAAGTAGCAGTGTATATTATCAGTAATTTATTTTTAATTATTTAGATGTTTAGAGATTGAAAAATGATTTAGAATCATATCGGGAACCCCATCGGCTCAATGAAGAAAATACGATCGGCGCCATCTTTTTTTAATTTTTATAACAATGTTGAGGGGTTGATGCCTTTGCGAAATTCCAAACGGGTCGTGTAAAAAGTGTAAGCTGACTATGTTGATGTTTTTTACAACCAAGATTGGATGCGGATCATGTATAATTAGGTTTCATGAGTGTATTTTTACTAACACAAGTATGGTTAAGACATTTGTAGCGTACCGAGTCGTAACGAGTCGTAAAAGTGAAGTAAAAAAAAGTTCCCAATGTTTACAACCGCTCAAAACAGTGAGAGAGTCACCGGAACCCACTTATCTGACGTATTCGAATACAAAATTAAATTATTTTTAGAAAACTGTGACGTAAACACAAAAATTCCGAGGTACCCGTAGAGTACCGAATAGCGAACCGTCAAATTTGTTAAAAAAGTTTTTCCGTAAATTTTCGACATGCGCAGAACGATGCGCGAATGAGTATCGAAGTGCCTATCTATGCACTTAAGTCAATCACTGTCACAGCTTCCAATAACCATGTTCACCATGGCCATGGGCATGGGGTGTTGCTCATGCTGCCTGCTATAATACTGATCGGGGGATCAATCTGCCCCCCCCCTCAAATTGGTTCATATTATGGAGAGTTTCAGCTTCCAGTGCATCGTATAATTATTCATTTTAGTGTTAAGATGATCTGTTTTTAAATTGAAATTTATTTATTTAAATACCGCTAAAGTAGCGCAGGAATTACGAATAATAAATGAAGTTATTGAAAAATCAAACAAAACCTTAGGCTTTATAAAAAGAAACTGTTACAGATATAATAAAGATATAAAACTGAAATGCTACCTCACTTTGGTGAGACCTGTACTAGAATATGCATCTTCTGTATGGGACCCATCCACCAAAGAAAACATTGATAAACTAGAACAAATTCAAAAAGAGCTGCCAGATTCATTACTGGAGAATATTCAAAACTTACAAGAATAACACCATCAGTTAAATCATTAAACCTTGAAACACTAGAGGATAGAAGAACGATTAGTTAAGTAGTAATAATACATAGAGCAATGAATTCTAATTTAGAAATACATCACAAAGATAACTTAATACAACTCTCAGATAGACATAAGTCATAAGGATAAAAACACCTTGCTTATTCCGTATGCAACAAACACACACATTCTCGTTTTTTCCAGTCCGGAATTCGGGCGTGGCATGGGTTGCCTGAAGAAACCAGGAAAACAAACACTTTATCAACATTTAAAACTCTAACAATAATGCAGGACTAAACACAAACCACAGATAAGCGTAGGACGCAATAATATTATGTATAGAAGGAGAGTATGTAACAGATAAGAATAAAAACGCGAAATTTCCTTAGTGCGTGATCTCATGAATATTTACTAGTTTAACATAATTGTACTTCCTCATATTATGGGAGAATAGAAAATCTATACCATAGTATAGATAAGCTAGGTTGGATAATTATAGGCTTGCAGATAAATATATGTCTGCATATTTTAGTAAACTCAATGGATATTAGGTCAGGATGAAATAAATATGTCATGCTAACACATTCGTCATTCTGATGGTTTATAAGAAGTACTGAAGTTAAAATAATCAACATGCCGAAAGGCAAAAACAAGCTGAATCTGACAATTCCCGTGCCTGAGCCCCAGACAGACGGAAGCGAGTAAGTTTATTTTAGTGTTAGAATTTTAAATAAATAATTATATAGCCTGAATGTATCAAAAGGAATTTGAGAGAACAACATAATATAATTTATTTTGTTCAAATAATAATAATAGTCAATTGTCAATAACGGAATAATTAAGAAATTGTAATATTTCACTTTCACACTTATACTTATAATTATAACTTATACTGTTACTGTTAATTATACTTGTTGAAACTTGTTCTTATCGCCATTATATTCAAATCAGAGCGGAGCATGGGTTTGGCATAAATAACTGTAATCAATAATTTCCGCTCAACCCCCTTCCCAACTTTACATACACTTACACTTAAATTTGCCCTTAGACTTGTCTTATCTATACAGACGCTCCTTCTATACATAAGATTAATGCGTCCACAGACCATGCTGGTCTGGTGGACTCAGGGCCGCCCTAGGCCCCGGAAACAAATCCTTGCCTGCACGTGGATTCGAACCCATGACCATGGGTATGCCAGCCGAGCGCGCATGCCACTTGACCACTGTGCCTTCGACTAGACCCAGAGCTACTTCCCATCATATTCAAATCAAATCATTGGACCATTCCATGCGCTTGTGCTAATTCAATTTTTATCTGTAGACTTAGCCGCAGCTAAGGCTGGAGTTTCCTTCAATTCAGTCTTTTGCATTTTGACTACTTATTTTCCAAAATCATCACATATTTTTCAATAACATTCTAAAACATCACCAATTAATAGCACAGTTACTTGCAACTAAAGAATAAAAATCAAACAATTAACCTTACTTAGTCTTAGTTCAATCACAATAGTCACTTATGAAGCTAACTGTATGAGAAGCTAAGTCTTAGGCTAAGATGTTTTTTTTTACTCACATTTCTGTTAATTTATAAAACACATAAAGTTTGCAGGTAGTGACCATTTTGAAATAACAACAAAGAAAGCAGTATTACCTCCACACTCCACACCACAAAAGTTTAAACTTGAGTTGGGCTAGGCTAGGCTATCATTATGGTATTACGCCATATTCATATACCAATATTCTGTATCAATTGTTTGTTTTTAGTGCATAACTAAGAATAGACAAATGGTCTTTTTCCCATTTGTATTAGTACAAACACTTATGTCATATAATGTGTCTGGGACTCATCTATATTCTCCAAAGTGTTCTATTGCAATAAAAAGGTTGAAAAAGCCTGCTTATCACTGCTGTCACTGTTAGTAAGAGTATTAGTTACAAATACTAAATTATATAGGTATATATGTGAAGTGACTAAGCCTTGGCCTTGGCATATTAATAGTAATAATAGCCCTTGAACTTCAAGTACTAACAATAAGTAGTAATTGTATTGTTATTGATTGAGATAGTAATATAAAGTAATATATAGTAAGTTTTATCTTAAATAAAAACAACATGAAATGCAATATCTGTTCTTTTTAATAATTTTATTTTACTGCGATGTCTTCCTTTAAGATCAACCATGAATCTGTTTAACTTTCAATTACTTTCCTTTTGTTCACTGAAGTTAAATAATGAGGTAGGTATTAATTTTTAAAAAAAAAGCCTCCTCTGCTCCATTAAAATGTAGTGGCTTTGATTCTTGCAGAAGATCGAACACCACATTGGAAAGCTTGTTGGTTAACTTCCTAGATATTCATGTAATAAATCTTTTATTTGTAAATAAATCTGTTATTGATGTTATTGAAATATAATTATGCTAATTTTTCACTGAAAAAAAAGCTGCTATTAAAATATTATATTTTATGCAAATTAGAATTCAATTTGAATTTTCAGCCGCCAAAATGGCGCTCAAGCTAATCTGGAAGCATTGCAACAAAAATTACAGGAACTTGACATAGATGACCAACAAAGAGAAAGACTTGAGGAATTTCTTTCCCAGAAGCAAAAGATTGGTGAATTAGTTGAGGAAGACTTTAAAAAGCTGGGAGAGTTAGGAGCTGGAAATGGTGGTGTGGTCACTAAAGTTTTACACCATCCTTCAGGACTTATTATGGCACGCAAAGTAATTAGTGTAGAACTTATCACCTGTTTTAACAATATAGCTTTATTTTTCTTTTAAACACACAAAATACAGAGCAACTCACTGGTACTTAATATTATTTGTTTATATTCAAGCATCCTTATTAACCAAAAACAAAAAAAGATTTTGTGTATGTTTTTGTATTATTTTTATTTCCAGCTTATTCATCTTGAAATTAAACCAATGGTTAGAAATCAAATAATTCGTGAGTTGAAAGTTCTTCATGAATGTAACTCTCCTTATATTGTTGGTTACTATGGTGCTTTCTACAGTGATGGAGAAATAAGCATTTGCATGGAATATATGGTATGTATGATGGCAAACCATGTTGAAATTATCATATGTCTAAAACTATTCTTATTCTGAAAAAATTGCTCGCATTAATTTAAAAAAAAAGAACGTTGTCAAATTAAAAAAGCACCAAATTAGTGTAAAGTAAGGGTTAAATGTTTATTTATTTTTTCTTTGTTACCAAAAATTATAGAGCTTAAAAAGTAAAATAGATGTGTCATTTCTAAATTGTGTAATTAATATATGAAATTTTAAAGGTAAATAATACAGTGGGGCCCACTTAACTCGAGACCGGTTAACTCGCCAGCTCTATTAAGTCGACGTTTTTTTTTGGAACCGCGAAATTCTCTCTTTGTCTTTGCATTTTTTCAGCGGTTAATTCGATTTTTTAAAGTCGCCGAGCCCTAATATTTCTAGCACAAAAGAGTGCCAAATTTGCCACTTAGTGTTGGTTATCTCGATCCCCATGACCAATCGTCAGTTTTTGAAAATGTTAGATGTGATTTTTTATAACCAAGTGAAGGCATAAAATTTCTGCCTTGCTGGTGACGTCACAGCCCGCTTGCTCACAGCGCTGTGTTACTAACTTAAATCGCCAGCTTTTGAAAATGTTCTTATCGATAGGGCTGAACCGATCGGTTCGGCTACTCGGCATCGGCCAATTTTCGTATACTCGGAGATACTCGGCAATCGGCCGCGTAAGTGATGCCGAGTATTACGTAATTGGTCCATGAGCAAAGATGCACGCAGAATCGCATGTCTAAAACATTTCGTTTCGTATGGAATAACAAAATGTACCGTGTACAGACTTGTTGTCATTGGCAACCATTCATCCTTCAACCTCATTTTGACTCTATTACTACTGCTTTGTTCTCATTGTTTCATTCATAAGAAGTGGCCGTGTGCAAAAGCCATTTAACTATTGGTTAGAATTAATTAAAATGTATCAAAGTTGAAGGTTCAAAAGTTCAAAAGGAGTTCCTAATTTATTTTTGTACACTTTTATAGAGAAGAGTTCGCTTTGTTATGAGTCATATATAGGTCATGATAAACAAATAACGGCAACGCCTTTGTGTAAAAAAAAACCTTGAAAATCATGTGCATGTACATTCTCATTTATTAACGCTAGTGATGGGACGAAAAATCATAGGGTGCTTACTGTAAACAAGGCTCCCCAGATTTTAAAATATATAATATAACAGACTACAGACCACCCCCACTCTCAATCTCCCACACCATTGTTGTTGGTTAGTCCGATTAGCACTCAAGTTTAAAAACCGAAGGAATTCCGAGTCCATTGTAAGCTGAGGGGACGGACGGGGTGGGTTATGTATTTGTGTAGCTTGTAAGGAAAGTCACCAGTCACCAGCGGACCCTGCACGCGCACGAGGTGTGTCGGGCAGGACTAGATGAATTCCTTATACATGTAGTTATGTACTAGGGAAAAAAAACTGCGCTAACGCAAAAAGAGGGTTACATTTAAACTTAAACGGTCCTTAAAAACGAACGGTCTTAACAACCTTAGGAAAGAGTGAAGAAATAGGGTCCCAATATTCCGATACGATTCCGATTAATCGTCCCATCACTAATTAACGCACATCATGTATATAATTATAAAGAAATTTCAAGCGCATGTTAATATTTTGCCGCCATATTGGTTTTCGTTTAACTCGGTGAAAGGTTATCTCGGCGCCATTTTTCATACCCCGAGGCCGTCGACTTAAGCGGGCCCCACTGTATTTGTAATGTGTGCTTGCTTACATGCATAATTACAACTTGTAATTTTTTTAAATTAGGATGGTGGTTCATTAGATTTGATTTTAAGGAAAGCAGGGAGAATTCCAGAGCCAATACTAGGAATAATAAATATTGCTGTAAGTATTTTCAAATATGATTTATTTTTTATTTCCCTTTTTATTTTACTGTTTGAGTGGGAAGTTAAATTGAAATTTAACAATGACAGAACTTAATGTTTCGATTGTGCAAAAATCAGTGTTCACTTTAAGCTATGTAGCTGGGCGGCCATGCCATGATCTGTCAGACACAGTGCAGAAGTTAAGAATTACTGAGCAGCAAATTTTGATAGGGATAAGATTTAAAATTTTGCACCAAAAATGGATGCGCATCTATACACACAAGTTTTTTTTTACTTTACACAACAAAGTTAGGAAGAATATAGGCAAAAATATAAATCCCCCAATTTGTGATTTATTTAACATCAAGGCTTATATTCAAATGTTTTAAAATGTTAACTTTTTGGTCTTCACAGGTTCTCAAAGGGTTGTCATATCTTAGAGAAAAACACCAAATTATTCACAGAGGTATATGCTCTTATTTTATCAAATAATAACTAAAATGATTTTAATTATGAAATCTTCTTTTTTTTCTGTCCTACATTTTGATATTACATGTATTTTTAAAAAAATATTCTAACACATCTTATTGTTGAATATGTAAAATTGGCTAACAATATTAACATTGATAATTGTTGTGTCATTTCATAAATTGATCAAAATATTCATCTTGTCATACTTCTGTGTGTGATTACAGTTACTTAGTTCATTAACGTGAGAATCAAAACCTCTTGCAGCTGAAAAAAAAATGTTTAGTGCTATATTAAATTGCTTCATTTTTATGGTTTTATGATTGAAATTTTTAAAAGCTGCCAACTTTTGACAATAAAAAATATTTGCATTAAAAATGTCCAGTTAAGCTAAAATAAACTTGCATAAAACGGAAGTCACAAGTTATTTTTGAAAGACATATATTTGAAAAGAATTTATAAATCATTAATTCCTTTTTTCAGTTTTTAACATTAGTTATTGCTCTTTTGTTATCTTAGCATCATTAACTACTGTAATTTTAATAATTATTTTTTAAAAATTTAAGATGAGAGAATAATTTTTCATAAATACATTACTATCTGTATTCATTATCTTTCAATTATCTAGATGTAAAACCATCAAATATTCTTGTAAATTCAAGAGGAGAAATAAAACTATGTGATTTTGGTGTGAGTGGTCAACTTATAGACTCTATGGCCAACTCGTTTGTAGGTACCAGATCTTATATGGCGGTATGTATCATCTTTAAGATTTCATATCATATTCTTTTTCTTTGAAAATTGTTACTTATGCAATGTGGGTAAAAATATAAGATAGTTAAATGTGTTACCTTTTAACACTATGTTCTAATTTTAGAATAATATGACAGAGATAAATAAGTTTTATTAGCAATATGAATCAATATATAATTAATCATTAGACCTTTTAAAACCAAGAATTTATTGCTAATTCATTTTTATGAGCTATTTAAAGATATTTTTGGGTTAATTTATATAAAAAATTTAGTACATGCTGTGAAAACTATGGACTTATAATTATGTTAATGAATGTAATTGTAATGTGAAGCAATATTTAGACGTAATTATGTTGAGTGATACTTCAATACATACAAAAATATCACTAACTAACTAACTAAATGCAAAGAACTTGACATTCTGCTTATGCCTTAACTACTTATAGCCCTTATTGAAATTTTTCTATTTACAATAATATTCCTTTGAGGCAAATAATATTTTATTATTTTTCAAACATTATCTGGCTATGTTAATATGCTTAGTTCATAAGGGGCTAGCCATGATTTGCAAACTCAAAAAGTCAAAATTGTACTGCAAATCTCGAAATAACTAACCCAAGGGAAAAAAATGTTTCTCTTATCTCCCTGGCTGTAATGTGCATGGCTTTTCAATATATGCTCTAGTCATCCTCGATGTCCCTGGGCAGGGGCAACCCATTTATTTTATAACAATTTGAATACATATTTGAAAGGTGAAGATTTTACTATTTAATAAAGAGTGCTTGGTGAAAATCTAAATTTAATGCGGGTGATAAATATATAAAAATAAACATCTAAGAACCCCTCATTTGGTTAAAAAAAAGTTAACTTCATATGGCGCGACCCAAAAATTTATTTAGGCAGCCTGGTTTACCTTTTCTCTTCTCCTTAAAAATTTGAATAATGTAAACACTCAAATCACAGTCATGAATTTCCTAAAAGTTGTCATATCATTAATGATGGCTTCAAAAGCAAATGGTAGAGTACCCTCAACAAGTAGCTAGTTGACCGCTTGTGAAAACATAAAGCAACCATTTGACCATAATTTCAAACTCAGTATATTTTTCAAGGCATTATACATTTAAATTAGGGGTCTACCGATATATTGGCACAGATATCAGGATATCTGCAATATCGGTATCGGTAGAATGTAATGGTCCCGATATTGATGTCCCCGATATTTCATAAGTGACATTTTGACAAAAAAAAATTCAGGAAAAAAAATGTATAATTTAGTTTTATAAATATCTCAATAAATTAATACAGTCGAAACCGGTTAAGTCGACGGCGTTGGGGTATGAAAAATAGCGTCGACATAACCGATGATCGAGTTAAAACAAAAACCAATATGGCGGCAAAATATTAACGTGTGCTTGAAATTTCTTTATGTACGTGATTAATTAGTTAGCGTTAATTAGTGATGGGACGATTAATCAGAATCCTATCGGAACCCTAATATTTCTTCGCTCTTTCTTAAGGTTGTAATGACCGTTGGTTTTTAAGGACCGTTTAAAATTTAAATATAACCATGGTTCCCACTCAGGAAAACGGGAAAAAGTCGGGGAATTCTTTTAAAAAAATTCTCGGCCTTGAAAGTCGGGAAAAGTTATGACTAATCGGGAATATATGCCGAAGTAAAGGACTTTGATTACGTCTCTGTCATGTTTCGATTCCATTTAAATTAAAAATAAGCTACCAGTTTACAATTGTCTGCGCATGCGTTAAAAGAAGGTCAAAGTTTACGCCTCGCCTAGTCCCATTAGCAGCCGCTAGCGTTTGCAATGCCCGTCGAATCAGCGAATAAAAAAAAATAAACATATCAATATGGTAATTTTAAGTTTAATGCTTTTGACGTGCAGGATATCTGTTACCATCAGAACGCTCTGGAATTTCCTCAGTCTTGTAATAATATAAATAAATTATAAAACTATTGCAGCCTTGACCGTTGATCACAGCACGCTGTGGACTGTGTGTTAGACCTCGGCCGGCAACAAGTCTAAGCGAATTTTTAAAAAAATCATTCCTTATCAGAATTCGAACTACAAAAGTGATGACCTGTATATTAATAATATTATATACATGTACTGAAATATTAAGAAAATGATTTGATTTCATCGTCACGCGCGTGTTAGTGTCACAGTCACATATCTTACTTACTGGTAACAATGAACAAAGCAACAACAAACTTTTAAAAGAATAATAATTCGATATTCGTTCATCTTAAAAAATAAAATGATCAATGCATCAGAAAATGAATTAAGTTTAATAATAATATAACATGCACTGCTAAAAAACGCCGATTTACGGGTACCTCGGGTGAATACATCTAATTCACATATGGATCAAAAGTGAAAGAAGATAATAACATCCGGTAATTTTTGTTGAAATCTCGTAGAATCACACAATAGCCGGAAGTCTCGAAGATGATGCGAGATGTCAACACTATTTTGAACTAAAAATGCATTGCTAGGCGAACTGACGAGGATCGAGCTAACCAAGTTAAGTTGCAAATTTGGCCCTCTTTTGTGCTCGAGGTATTAGGTTTCGGCGACTTAGAAAAATCGAATTAGCCGATGAAAAAATGCAAAGACAAAGAGAGAATTTGGCGGTTCCAATAAAAAACGTCGAGTTAGTGGGGTGGTCGAGCTAACCGAGCTCGAGGTAAGTGGGTTCGACTGTATATCGATCCCGATACCGGTATTGAAAGAACCAAAAGAGTCCTGGTATTATTATGTACAGCCACGATACAGCATGCCATATGCTATGATATTGTTTAGGTATCTACCGATTTTCGTATACTCGGACATACTGTGTAAGTGATGCCGATGCCGAGTATACCCTAATTGCAAAGATGCACGCAGAATCGCAGATATCTAAAACATTTCGTTTCGTATGGAATAACAAAATGTAACATGTGCAAACTTGTTGTCATTGGCAACCATTCATCCTTCAACCTCATTTTGACTCTATTACTATTGCTTTGTTCTCATTGTTTCATTCATCAAAGGTGGCTGTGTGCAAAAGCCTTTTAACTATTGGTTAGAATTAATTATGAGTCAAAGTTGAAGGTTCGAAAGGAGTTCATAATTTTATTTGTACATTTTTATAGAGGACAGTTCGCTTTGTAATGAGTCATGTGTAGGTCATGATAGATGTGTGAACTGGAACTTGTAAACACATCAGAAACTTTGTTTAAAGATAAATTTTACTGTTTATACAAAGTTAAATGAGTTATTAATAAAGCATATTTTTAAAGCAAAGTAAAGAAATAATAGCTTTATTTATAGTATTGATCCTAAAAATAAAATCATGATTAAAACGAGAGAAAAAATGCGTGACGTGAACAGTGGAATTGAGGTCACAAAATGTGGAGTTTAAATGCATTCTATAAAAACGTGGGCGGGCGCTTCTCAGGCTTAACTAATTCAATTCACTCATTTTCTTACTCGTCATTTGTAAACCCTAATCATTTTAGCCAAACGCCTAAAACGCGCCTGCCCACGTTTTTAGTCGTATTACATCATACTACTTGAGCATATAAGTTTGAAATTTTTATCAATCCAGAGAAAGATTTTTCCTTCACAATTCTATGAAATTTTAAAAAATTATTTTCGTCTTTTTAGTCGGCTTATAAAAACGTGGTTTTTAAAAATCTTTTTTTTTACTTCTATTTATTTTAGAGCTGAAAACTACTGTGATAAAAACAGGTCTGGTACTAGTAAAAACACAATAATTATGAATAAGGTTTGCTTGTTGCAGTAGAACTTAGTGTGCTCTTTTGGGGCAAGGGTGACGTCACAATTTCTTAAGGCTAAGGAATAAATTAATTTTTTTTGCTTGTTGTACCAGCCCGAGAGGTTACAAGGCACACATTACTCAGTACAGTCAGATATTTGGAGCCTTGGATTGTCCTTAGTGGAGATGTCCATTGGAAGGTATCCTGTCCCCCCTCCAGATTCCAAGGATTTAGCCAGTATTTTTGGAGAAAATGCTAATGAAGAACACTTGGAGGCTGCAAAAACTGGAAGACCCCTTAAAGGTAAGTGCCCCTTTTTTTATGCAACATTATAAACACTGTTTGTGTCCATCCAAGACAATTATTTTTTTCAGTTTATTAATTTTCAGAACAATACATGGATCATCACAATACATTCTGAATTATTATTATTTATTTTAAAAAAAAACGTTTTTCTTCTGCTCAGTACAATATCTTCATTCTCATTAGCAAATTAGAAAATGGAGATATTGTGTAACAGAACATTGAAATGAGAAGCACAAATAATTTGAAATCAAAGAACACAAATTAAGAGGGACAATTAAATCATAATAAAAATGAAATTTTAAAAAGGGGCAAACAAATTGAATAGCCTTCAAAGTTATAATTCCTTTGATATATGATTATATCTTTCAGATTTTTCTTCAAGCTCTTTTATTTATTGATAATTTTATTTATTTTAACATTGATCTTTCTTCCGCACTTATGTTCAATGTCATTCAAAGGGTTTTGGTGTGTCTAAATAATTGAGACGCATCCTCTTAATCTCCCTCTCTTCATCTTTCATGCTGTTTCTTGTTTCTTGTACAACCACTCTCTTGAGTTACCTTGCAGCCTGTCCAGGAGACATAGAAGTTTTTACAGGAGATGGGCCCCTACCTATGGCCATATTTGAACTGCTTGAGTATATTGTCAACGAGGTAACCCATGGAAGTCCTTTGCATGATGTCCATCAGTATTTACTACTACTTTTTAATCATGTTTTAATTTATTTGTCAATCTTGTGCATTTCTTTTTCTTTTTGGAACCGCATGCAACCTCCTGGGCTGCGAATAGGCTTATATTTATAATTTTTGAATCATTTACCCTCCTTGAATCTAAAGTAAAAATTAGATAACGTATTTGTGAGTGTTTTTAATTTGATTTAAGAATCGCTTAAAGCTTGTGTAGATGCCGTTACTGCTCAATTTATTTTAAGAGATTTTGTAATAAGAATTCTTTCAAGACTTCCTTCTGAATTGAAGATTTTTAAAAACAAAGCCTGCATCCATTTTTAGGGCATTTAAATATAATAATAATAATAATAACCTTTAAAAGTAAGAGCATATTCTTTGGAAATAAATTTCAACCTTGGATAAGAGTGCATATAATTTATACAACACCCTAAAAGTTTGAATGAAGAATTCAGTAAACATCGAGGCATTATTGAGTCTGAAAATAACAGTCCAATGCATGGCTGTTGAAAAATTTTGACAGAAGCTATGCAGATGTACACTATGTGTCATTGCATTTGGTTATTTTTTTATTTTTTTAATTTTTTTGGTTTTTTGCATGGATTGCCAAGACAAACTCATCTTGTCATTCATCACTGTATGACAATATTCTACCAACCAAGTTCAGGGCCACTTCTTAAATCATTACTAAAATCCAACTTAGCAATTAGGAAAATCAATGTAGCTTCAATAAAGGTTTGCATCACAAACATCTTTATCAGCATATACTTTTAAAATGGAAAGAAATCACCAAGAATTATAAAAAGCTTGATTTTAACTCAGACCTCCAGGAGATTGTGCTGTGGTTCATTGACTCCAAAGATGCTTTCCATTTGCATTATAATGTTTCACTTTTTTTTTCGATAGTGTTATTTTGCAACCAAAACGAATTCAATACTTTTATTTAGGCATGTGCATTTAATTTCAGCCTTTTATTATTTTTTTCAAGTTTTAAATAAATAACATTAGATGAAATTAAATGCTTATGTTTCCACATAAATACTTTATAATAAGCTTGTTGATATTTTGTTTTCAAATGTGCAAAATATTATTATTATTGTTTTTTTTTAATGTAAATTTTCTTATTTTTTCATTATTTATTTTAAACTAAATTTTAATTTAGGGGAAAAAATAAAGACAATGTAGTCGCTTCAGGGGTTGTAAAATTTTAGTTTGCACGCATTTTAGATCATTTGTGGTCCCTCCTTGTAAATTAAATGCACAGAGATTTAGACTATCAATGTTTTCTTATTTTTTTTAATATAAAACATTGGCATTTCATGTTTTTATTTAATTATGGGATCTTTTTAAATTCCACACAATCTCAGCTTTTGTGTCATAGATTGTCAATTATAATGCTTTTGGAAAGTCTTTGCCATGTTTATCATACCTTGATTCACTTTCATTATCAATTATTTCAGCAATTTTCCATGTTTCGTGCCATGTCATCAGCATCTTTTTTTTTCCTTCATGTTCCATTCCATATATTGATATCTCACCTGCCACCTTTTGTTTATTATTTTTAAGTTATGTTTTGTTTTTTTTAATTTATGATTATTTGCCCACTTTGATGTTGATTTGAACTTCCTGTGGCTGCCTCCCTCTTACTGGTCGGAGACTTCCAGCTTTCAGTGTGTGTGCGTCTGTAACAGCTGGGTTGTCTTCTCTTGCTTTCTAGGCACCCGCAATAACTATACGGTACCAACGAAGGGGGGCGCTGCTGAGGCACCAAAAAACATGGCCATATTTGAGCTTTTAGATTACATTGTGAATGAGGTATGTGATCACTGGTACTCTGGTACTATTAAATGTAAGAGACACATAGTTTGAGCTGAACTGGCAACAGGCAGGGGGAAGGTTGCTCGTGTGTTGACAAACTGATTTAATTTAATTTTTTTCAAAGTGGGGGGGGGGTCCATTTTTTGTTCTTTATCTCTCTGTTGTTTATTTATAATTGTGGTTACAATGTGTTTATCAGTTGTATATATGTAGTGTCATCTCATCATCATCCCTTTTCATGATACTGGATGTATCAAATAGTGTAGCTGTCACCTTTAGTACTGAACAGGAGAAACAGTGTAAGAAGCAAGGCTGTCATTCATTATTGATTTTTATTAGATTAAACATCAGACCAGGGAAATTGGGTGGCAGTCTCCTGTGACAGTGAGCATGTGTACATTCTAAAATTGTCAATGTTTAAAGCAAATGTTAAACTTTCCGTGTGTTGCGCTGCATTAGGGAAATACAGGCAGTGGAACTCCCTGGGTTATTGATTAAACCAGTGACATCATGTGTTGCCACCCTACATGTGATGTAGGCTGTGCTGCCATATGATTGTCCTGGGATATGAAATTCAATAATTTTTCTTGCAGAAGGAAAAGGGGGAATGCAATGGTATTGATTACTAGAACTCCTTTCCTTCCCATTATCAGATTTTTAACAGCAGCCCTTTTTATCTAGGAAACAAAATATTAGGAATTCGTTGTGTCAAAACGTTATCGTTTATATGAATTAATGTGTATGTTTGGGAACTTCACACATGATTTTTGAAAATCATATCATATGTTAAACTGTCAGTAATTGTCAAGCAGCTCAAACTATGCAATTTGTCAACTTAGACAAAATATTATGATTTGTGCTTGAGGTCCTTTATGTTTGCAGTAAATGTTAAAGAAAAAGATGGCTTAAAATTATATGAAATTCATTCCGGCTGTGGACTTTCAATTTTTTTTTAAAAACATAAATTAAAATGTTATTGCCTCAAGCACAATCATTTATAATTCATTAACAACATTATGAGACCTCTGACATTTTTCCCATTGTTTTTGTTTTGTTTACTTTACATCCTGTTTCAACATTCAATTTTAGCATGTTTTTATTAAAAAAATATTTAGAATAGCAAATTTTTATTAAAATTCATATATCTAGCTCTTAACATTTTTTTTACCATCATCAAAAATAGCATCTAGGGAATACTAATTCTTGTGCACGACAAATAAACCATATTTTAAAAATATCTTACAAAATAAAATCACCTTCAGTTGCGCAAAATGCCAATTTGCATGTTGTATGCCTAATGATAATTTACCATTGTTTTATTTATAATTTGTTGAGAGGCAGAGAGAGAGAGAAAGAGGAAAAAGGGGTCATGTCATTGTGCTGTGTGCACATTTGAGTGGGCTTTTATTTGTTCTGTCCACAAATCGAGTCAGCCGAATCTTTCCAAAAAAAAGTCTTTGCACTTTGTCTGCATTTTGCTTTAACATTTAAACCAGTTGTTGATCAAGCTTGCACGTTAACATGGACATTATTTTCATCTTTGTTTTGAAAGAAGAATATGTTAATAATGAGGAAATGGAATCCAAGGATTTCTTACTTTCAGATTTTATGCATAGTTTTTTGTTTTTTTTCCCTCCATATTTTTTTACCCAGAATAAAGATTCTTGATTTATTATTTTCTTGTTAATTTTTTGCATGGAGATTTTAATCATAAATAATGAAATTACATTCTACAAAATTGATTTCTTAAAACAAATTTTAAAAATGCATGACTTGGAGTTAAATGTATTTTAATTTTATTTTCTCCTCCTTTCATGCATAATTCTACATATAATATATATACTAAAATTTTTGTTTAAACTGAAAATTAATGAGCACATAGAATATTCATATTACAAGAGCACATACATTTTGAAACCTTAGCACATCAAAGCTTCTTGAAGTAACATTTTAAAATCTCCTTTGTTTGGAGCAAAGCATTCTGCATTGTTTCTTTAGTTTTCCTTATGAATACCATTTAGCTTTGCTAAAAAAATTTAATAATTTTTTCACAGAGGTCTCATAGGGTCGCTTTTAACAATTTTTGAACAAATATCATTTTTGGAAGGTCCACCTTACATTCATATACCTCAGATGCACATATGAGCATTTAATTTTTATAGTTAAAAAAACAAACATTATTTTACTTGCTGTTCAAGTTCTTTGTGCAATGACAGTGCAGTTAGTATGTGTAGCTTTTACTATTGAACCTGCAGTGTTGTCATGGTCTCCTGTTGTTGTCATCCTCACTCACATCTTGGAGATTAACACCTTCCATTTATTGTTGAATTCCTAAGTGTCCCTGTTGATGTCATTTTCAGTTCTACTCTTTCTTCCTTACTCATTTTTGTTGTGTATATTCATGATAAATCAATAATAAATTGCCCATTCATCGTGTGCTTGGGGCTTAATATAAAAAAAATTGCCATATGAATGTAGTGACTTTAAAAAAAAATTTGTGCACACATTAAAAGATATATTTTGGATAGAATTCTGTTTTTAAGTGCATGGATTCTGTATTAAGTTGCAGTCATAATTTTGGGTCTGAATTTGTTCACACCACAAAGTTTAAGACATAACTTTAAAAAATATAGATAGAAGTAAATTTGTTTCGTCACTGTTTGAAGTTTTAGCTCAATGCTACACTTGTTAAAATACTAAAATTGGATCTATTAGAATGATAATTTGCTGATAACAAAAAAAAATCATCTTGATAACCTTTAACATCCCCAATGTTAAGCTTTTGGAAGGTGAATGTCTGCAAGTGTAGACTGAGGAATGTTTGCTTCAAGTCAAGGATATTTATTTTTGAAAATTAGTGTTTATTTTCTTTTTATTCTGCATTTATCAAGAACATCTGTAGGGGATTTTTATAGTTTGTTTTCAAGAAAAGAATTTCAAAAATCATGTTTTTTTCCATTTATACCTTTCATGAATCATTTTATCATCTGCATTTTAAAAACTGTCATTTACATATACAAAAATAGAAAAGCAAAATAAAGGTTTGATAATATTAAGAGAAAATGTATTTCACAAAACCAGTGAGAGGACATGACCACATTTTAAAATGGAATGTGGCTGCTGGTTATTAAAAGTACTATGGTGCCTGTAATGATGAGAAGAAACCAAGCTGTTATAAATGATAGTGCACCACCATTGTTGCCTGTAATAGAAGCACAACGCATGATTTTGTTTCATCCAATTTTTAAAAAATTTGACATAAGTTTTTGTAGCAATTTTAGAATTAGTTCATTGTTGTGCTCACAAGAGAATAGAAACTAGATATAATAGAAATAGTTTGTTTATTTGTATTGTTTAAAATCTAAATTTTATAGTGTTTTCTTTTTAAAATTCTTTTTATTAATTTTAGAAGCTGCTTTCACCAACCTTTAGATCTAATTTCTGTTTATTTTCTTTAATAAATCTAGCTCTTAACAAGCAATAAAAAACACATCTTTATCTGATTGTAGATAAAATTATAAATCCAGAATGCTAATTTCTAATTCATTTAAAAACAACAAAACAAAGGAATATTTTTGGATTTAAAGTTTTTAAAATCAAAAGAACAAAATGTTAAAATGTGTCCTTGGATGATATGATATTCAATGATATGTATTTTAAAAATATAAATATATAAATAAACAGAAAAATGTCATAAAATATATCTGATTAAAGATAAAATAAGTGTTTGAATATAAACGTCAAATGTGAGGTTTATTTTATTAAAGCTAGTGTGTGATGTTTCATTTTGAATATAAACGTCAAATGTGAGGTCTATTTGATTAAAGTTAATGTGTGATGTTTCATCAGTTTGAATGATGTATGATAAGCACAGTTGTTGCAAGTTTGATCATAAATATTCACTAAATTGTTGTTTTATTTTTGTAACTGGCATTTTGGCAGCTAATATATGCAATTATATATAGAGTTTAAAATATTTGATATCTTTGTACCAGTAAAGATAGATTTTTTCAAATAGTGGATGGCTTAAATTTAAAATTTAACTAGAGCTAAAACAGTGACATAGAGAGCATAGTTTATTCATCAAGAAACAAAATCCTCAGTAGGTCTGTGTCCTTTTAAAATAGTTCTTAGTTTTATTAAATCCCATGGAGAAAAATTGACCTAAAAACCCCATGAGTGGCCGGCCTCATGTGTCCACATATTTTAGTGAATGTAGAAAACCATTAATTAATTTTTTGTTTACAAAAAAAAAGAGTAAACCGTATAATTTTTAAACAAATGCTATTATTGTTAAAGAACTTAATGTTCAGCTCTTGCATTTATATTTTCTAACATTTTTTTTCAAATAGCCTCCACCAACCCTACCCAAGGGAAGATTCTCAGACGAGTTTGTGGATTTTGTTGATCGATGGTAAGATTTTTATTTGGCACTAATCTTTTTGTCGTTAACAAAAATTCCGTTAAAGGAGGCATGACAAGCAAATTCAATTTCTTTTGACATATTGTTGACATAAGCTCATTTAAAGGTTTTTCAATAATAACTATAAACATTTTTGCTATTTTATATCTTCTCATGGGCCAAAACACAGCTGGGACAGTACATTTTAGCAAGCATAAGAGAAAGTTCTCTATAATTACCTTGCACCCTATCAGTATCTGATTTTTAAAGCATAAAAATTTACTCTGACCCAGATTGGGGTAATTTATGTCATACATAGTTCTGAAAGTAAAAGTGATGGTTTGTCAGCCTCTGTTTTTGTAGCAGGACATAGAGATGAAGAACTAATTCTGGATAATTTACTTTTCTATATCTGAATTGGTTGCAATTAGCTGTCAGTATCTCTGGACAACTTTTCAAAGCTTTTCTGTCTTCAATTATGAGGAAAATTATAGCACATCAAAGTGTTGTTTTTTCCTAACTTAACCTCTATGCGTAAAATAATCTTAGGATGGAAGACCTTAAGAGGTATTATTTGTTCATATTAAAATTGTTACCTCAAGAAATAGTGCTTAAATTTTTATTTTTAATTGAATATTTCAGTTTGAAGAAAAATCCATCGGACAGAGCTGATCTTCATTCGCTAATTGTAAGTTTTGGTATAAATGTGGAGTGAAGGAAGTTGAGGTTTACAAGTAACCAATAATTTGTGTATAAAGAAATCATATTAATTGTGTTATTTTTTAAATTATTTAATTTGAAGTTAAACGACAATATTTCTCCTTAAAAAGCATGCAATATCCATGGTTTTATACTCTCATGGTTATGATTTTTTTACACAAACTATGTCTTGACTAATGTTCTCAAGTAGAACTGTCATTTGTCTTTTAGTGCCGTCTTCAGTTTTGTCGTCTTGATTTTCAAAGTTGATGTTTAAATTTTTTTCCAAAAACATAATTTTGGGGCCTTTTAAAATATCTTAGGCCCCTTACAACTACAGGTATTTTCAGGCCTATACAAGTGTTTGGAAATCTTTTCCTCAGCTTTAAAAATAGTGTGTTTCTTTTGGAGGAGCTCTGCTCTGCCTTGTTTTGTTTTGTCTCATTGACATCATCTGCGTTGTTTATCCTGTGGCATCTGATCTAAAGACAAGCTTTTCCACATTAAAACTATGAGACAGTTAAATATGCGAGGTCCCCTGCAAATTAAGTTATTGCAGGACTCACTTAAGTGTAAAACTTTTTTAAAAATCCAGTTTAAGAAATGAGTGTACATAATATGTTGTCCACTTTTACACATTCATGCCACTTAAGTAATTTATTAATGTTTCTATCATCGATTTAATTTTTCTTTTCAGAATCATCCATTTGTTAAAAAATATGAAAATTCAGAGATCTCCATTGGCCAATGGGTGTGTAAGGTAATGGATATCCAACCCAGCTGAACTTGATTTTCTACAAGAGACAAGAAAAGTGGCTTATAATTGGCTCCTTTTTTTCATGTTGTACAATTTAAAAACATTTTTTTTTCAAAAACGTGTTGGTGTCTGACAAAAAAATTAATAAAATGGCTGGTTAGATTACGTATAAATTAGATGGACTAAAATCATTAAAAAAAATTCATATGTGAAAGATTATCATTTTACTTTTTCAAATCATTGTTATCGATAAATGTGACATTGTTTTGTTTCATTTTTGTGGTCTGTATTTTGGTTAACTTTACTCATGTCCCCTTTTGCAATTATTATGTACTTCTCAAAATGGATATATAGTTTTAAGAAAAAATCTCCAAATATCCCTGTTTTTTTTTACTCAGATAGACTAAGAAATTGAAGTCATTAAAACATAAAATTAAAAGAAGAACTGCTTCCGTGCTGGCGTATTGTGATGTAAGCTCATCTTAAAATGACCTGTTTCATACCTCAACCAAGGATAAATAATTTAGATCACTTCTTGTTACCCCCTTCCCCCCACACAAAGTACAAAGGTATAAATTAACAAAATATCTGAAAATGTCTGAACTTGATATCATGTAATTTTCTTTGAAAATTTTGTTTTGTTTGTTTTTATTTTTTTGAAGGGTGTGGGGGGGGGGAGATATATTTTCTGAGTTTGTTTTTTGTAATGCTATAAATTATTTGTGTGCCTAAAATGTAGGTTAAGAAATATATTCAACTGTTTGTTGACATAAATGTGTAGTCTTTGTTCAAGTAGTTTGATGAGCTTCAGTTGTAATTAGCAGCTCTGAAGTAAAGGTCTCTTAAAGTGATTCGGCTATTACTATTCTTTACTACTAAGTCAACTAATTCAAATGAAAAATCATATTGATTGCTCTTTGACTTAAAACATTGTAGTATATCAGCCCCAACACTATTTTTTAAACACAATTAAGGATTCACTTTCTTATTTATTTTAAATTGAAATGGTTCAATTTTTGTAATTTCGGATACAGATGCTTATGCCAACATGTGTTTGAAGCAATTTCTGTGACTTGATACATTCAATATTTTTCTTTTTCTGTGCATAATTGAATTATTTTCCTGAATTAAAATGTCTTGATTTGTAGTATTCAGCTTATATTTTCATTATTATAAATCCTCTGGGTTAGATGTTAATATATATTTTTTTTTAACTTGGGGTAATTAAGATTAATATGTGAAAGTTAAAGCTCTCTTAATAGTTAAAATTAATTTCTTTAACCTTTTGTATTTTAGAATGCAGAATAAATTATGAACACCACCTTTCACGTTTGCTTCATTTCACCTTTACTCCGGCAACTTTGAAATGCTTTAATATGTAGTAAATTTAAAAAGATGTTTTGGATTTAGTTCTGTCTCCTCTGCTCTGCCTGACAGCTTATTCAAGGTCACTGTCCCATCAGACAAGTGGTTCTCGAATTTGCAAACTATTTGGTTTATTTTTTTTTCAATAATTTGTTTATACAGTAATATAATTTTTGGGGGGGAGCTCCCTTATGTGTGTTTTTTTTAATAAAGTGATGAAGTATCTGTTGTTCTATATTTAAAAGCCTGTTTAAATATTACTTTTAATATTTGTGATGACTCGTTACCAATGTTTGTTTTATGTAATAAAATCAATTAGATAATGGGTAATATTATTTGATAATAGATTATTCATTAGGTAAAGATACTGATTAAAAGAAAATTGTATCGTCATCTAAACTAAATACTTCAAAAGAACCTTTCTTTAGAAAAAATCTGACTGGACATGATATTCTGCTGTGATAAATATATGATCTTTTTCATTTAAGTAAATGCTATTTATTTTTAAAGGGATAATACTTTTTTTTTAAATTGTACTTCTTTATATGGTTAAATTAGAAATAAGTTCCAGTCATTTGACTATGTACTCAATTTTATTTTATAACTAAAATAGTATCCTTCATTTGTCATAACCACCCAAGGAAATATATTTTAGGAAAAAATCACCATCCTCATTAACTTCACTATAACCATTTGTAACGTAGTTTCCTCCCCTTATTATGTATCGCCTTTCACCTATGTTCCTGGGAAATATTCACACTATGTTTCATGTCTGAGAGTAAGTAACATGGAACAATAAAACAGCATATAGTGTTCAAAGGGCTAAATATATATATATATAAATGCTCACCAAAAGTATTCTGTATATCTCTAAGATAGGTTTCAAACTTTCTCTCATCTAGCCTGTTAAACTTTTCAAGATGGTCCATTTTATTAATTTTGAATTGAAAATTATTCATGTTTTAAGTGGAGGACAATTTAATAGTAGTAGCAAGTTTTGATCAGTTATTGGCTAACTGTAATGTTAGTTATAAGAATGTATCACTTTTAAAATTACAATAGATTTAAAATAAATTTTAATTTTAAATCACATTCCTTTTTAAGGACTTCCTGTTCGGTATCTTTCTAAAATATGTAACTTTTTTGGTTGTATTTCAAATAAAATTTATTGTCATGCTTGGGTGATCTTTTTTTGTGTGCGAGTTATTTCTAGTTTACATGCCTCTTTTCGTATATTGTAGAAATAACTGGATGTAAATTGAATCAATATTTAATGTTTTTATAATATAAGAAAAACATACAATTTCTGTACAGTGAGGTATTTACTGCTAAATATGATAATGTTTTAAGCTGATAATATGGAGCCCCTATTTGAGTCTATTAATTTCCATCATAATTTTTATTGACTTGGATTATTACTTTATAAAACGCTATAGAAGATCAATAAATACTATTTTTCCGACCACCACTTTATTATGAGGTCTTACAAAATTCTTTTTAAAATTCGAGTATCAATGAATTCATTTTAATTATACCTTTTTCAATAATGCTTCTTGAATTTGATTAGTAAATTTCGGAATGTTGTACATATCAGTTACAGTTAAATTTTTGCAACATCTCTAGTAGTGATATCCATTTTTTATGTCATGTTTGATTTTTCAAAATATTTAATACATACACAGTAATACACACCTTATGTTTGAAAATAGATAAAACATTAAGGTAACAAAAATACAAATCCGTATGTTTTATTATATATATGTATATGTATTTAAATACATTTCATTATGTTCATATGTAAATATTTATTTCTATGCATTCACCATATGTATTGTGCTGTCATTGTGGCTTTCTATTTTTCTGGCAGTTTTCTCCCCTTCATGCACAGGCTTTGTACAATGTTTCAAGAAAACAAAACCAACAACAACAAAAAAAGAAGAAAATAAACAATAACAAACCATTATCTAGTGGCTGTTTCCTACTTAAACTTGTTTTACTTGGTAAATTAAAAAAAAATTCAGTTTGGAGTTTCTTATTAGATTTACAACAACCTTGGCTATTCCACGACTGTATATCCCCAAATATAGCACAACCTCAAAAATAACCATTTTTCTAAATCATACTATACAAGAAAAATTAAAATGTTGGCTACTTTTAAGTTTTATTTACAATACAATGAATAAATAACCTAAAATTTTACTGCCAACAAAACATGTTTAATAATGTTACGGCCTAGGACTATATTTTTTAACAGTGCTAGGGCCAAGGACAAGCTCCAGTGTTCTTAACCCACGAATTGTGGTATAGAATCATGCTGTAATGTGTACAAGGTAGGCTTTTTTTTATCATTTGGGTGCCATCAGAAAGAGTAAAAAAATGGCATACAAATATTGTTATAAAACCCCAATAACTATATATTTTAGGAAAACGCCTGAAACGGGAATGGATGGAGATTATGTTAGCTCTTTTAACCACCCTCCCCAAAAATAAAATTATGTGACTGACTTTGGAATGGTCAAGGAAAAATTTTTTAAACAAAATTTATTGTTTACTTTCAAGTACCCCTAACATATTTTTTTTAAAAAGATTCCATTAAAATACTTATAAAATATGATAGATATTTCATTTATCTTTCAGAAAATGTATAGCTTTAAAAAGTTTTTAGTACAAATAAATAAATAAATCTTTGAAAATGAAAAAAAGTCAACAATATTTATTGGGGTGGGGGGGGGGACGACCAAAGGGTGACAAAATATACCAAAATAAATCGTGCAAAAGACAAAAACATATCATAATAAGTAAAAAGAAAACATGAGGTAATATAAACATAATCGGATGCATTCTCATCTGATTTTGCCAATTGCCCCATAAATGGATCTGGTTCGATGTCAAAATGCGATTCAATTCATGACTAGCACTAGTGCTAAGACTAGCATCGGATTCACTAGAACTAGAAAAAAGAATTGGAGCTAAGATTATCATGTGGAATATTAAAATCATCACATTATCACTTAGATCTTCACAAAACAGGCTTTCAAATATATTTCTACCTTTTTTTTTAACCTTTACCTAAGTTCCAGCTGCAGAATAATCCATTTTGGTTTCAAAATCGGCGTAAGAAAATAGTGTTCATAACACACCGATAAAAGATAGATAAAAGATACTATTTTAAAAGTTTTTAACCTCAAGCTTGACCCGGAAGAAGATGTAATTAATAATAAAAGGAAGTGGCTTAGTTTACGATAAAATAGTGGATTGGAAGTTGCTATTTGACCTTGATTTTTATCGGCCGTTTTTATCGGCCGTCACAGTACAAAATGTGCTGATCGGCCGGTTTTTTCGGCCGACTACAGTTCGTGAGTTAAGTTCAGTAGGCCAAGAAAGAAAAAAAATGAAATGTACTGGTACTTCTTATACTTGTTCACAACTAGAGCTGAACTAGCTGACAAGAATTTGGCCATGTAGGTCTGACATGGTGCGGAAGATGATGCGCAGGAGTTGTATTGCAGAAGGTCAGCGTTTTATTCCTGAGTGTGTCCATTCATTCCAAGCCAATTTAATCTAGTTTTCTCAATGATTTCATTTCACTTATCTCCAAGAGCTGCGTTTTTGCACAGGTGCCAGCTGTGTTCTATGTTCTGATGACGTCCTGGCTTGGTTATCGGTGCTACCACCATCAAGATCACTTTGCATCTCTGGGTCGGTCACATTTGAAAGGCTTTCAGATCTTTTGAGCTTTAATGTCCTCATGGCAACAAGAGGCGTGTGCAATTTTTGAGATTTGACCCCATGTCTTTTTTTGCCTGCTGGGTTTTCTTGCAACGTCGTATCAGCAAATGCGTTTGCGGAATTAATAGGTGACTTTTTCCTGGAAAATTCTGAGTCCACCACATCCTCTGATTTATGGACATCTCTCTGCTTACCGCCAAGGTGAACTTCACTTGAACTTCTTGTTAGCTGATGGCTTGTTTCCCCCCTGCTAGACGTGGGGACTGTTTGGATTTGTGACACATTTGGGCTGTCATTAAAATTTAAAACATTCGCCAAACTGTTATTGGAAAAATTTAAATGTTGCGACGTTTTTCCTGAAGGTTGACCACCAATGCATTGCAGCCCGCCTTCAGACTGATTTACATGTACCACAGATTCCTGGCTGTATTCATCAGAGATGTTCGAGCTGCTTGCTTTTTTGTGAGATTTTGGAACCCACTGTTTCTGATATTTGATTTCAAGCTCTTCAATCAGTTGTTGGAGCTCCCTGTCTAAATGAGCCTGTTCCTCTTTGACTTGTCTTTTGTCTTGTAAAGCATTTTCTCTCTTCTGTTGACATTTAGAAGCTAAATTATTGATGTTGGCAAAAAACTCTTCTCCGAATCTTGAAAAAGCTTTGGCCCCTGAAAGTTAAAGTAAACAAAATTTAATAAATCATTTCTGACAGTGAACATAGTTTGTCCTTTCTAAAACATGTTTGATGACTTAATTATTGCTCTATAAGCCATCTAGTACAACTGAAATAATAAGTTATTACTAAATACATGTAACTACCCTTCTGAACAATTACCACTTTAGAAATAACATTTTATCCCCAAAATCAACTCACCACTATCATCAGTATCAAAATCAAGGTTGTCCATCATATCAACAATAGATTGGAGCTGAAAATGTTTTTGAAAAAGTTACATTTTCTATACTAGTTATGTAAAACATAAATGATGTATCAAGAATGATGCATGGGGACTTGCAGTACCGTATTTTCACGCACATTCCCCGCGGGTTATACCAGATTTTACAAACCCCTGCACCCCCCCCTGCGGGGTATCTGCGGGGTATCTGAATTTTTTTAATACTAAATAATGCATCAATGGCACTATTACTTGCAAAACACGAATATAAAATTAGATTCTGTATAACTTCTGGTAAGTTTGTTCACAATCTACCTTTAATCGTTTGATATTACGTATCTGATTTTATAACGCGGTGAGCGATAATATATATATATATACAGTTCATTCAACTAGAGTGGTTCAGCGCGATTTGACTTCTCAAATGTGATGGGATAGTGCGGGGTATAAGCGTGGGCAGGTAATACCACAATTTTTTTACAGGATCTAAAAATTCTGCGGGGTATATGCGTGTGCGGGGAATATGCGTGAAAATACGGTACTCGTTATAAAAGCCATAACGTTTAGGGCAATGATCTAAGGGCCTTAAGAAATAAAAGAAGTGATATCAGGTGGGAAGTAACATTTTTCTTTTTAAAAAGAGTCACAGCCTGCCTTTGAAAATTCACAGGGAACCGAAAAAAAATCGACCTACGGAGTTTGCCAGTTAGTGAAAATGGCGAAAATAGGTGCCGATTAATGAAGGACATTGTTGATATTGAGAGAGAGACAGCAATACAGGCTAGAGAGCTTGACAGAAAAGAGAGGCGGTGTGTTTCATACTTGCTTTGATTCAAACTTTGACATACCGACACAAGCCCCTGAGAGTAGACACCTTCCCTCCCCCACTTTACTGCCTCACAACACTGATATTCAATGACTGTACATGCAAAAATCAACTATGAGACGCTCGCAAGCCGACCCCACATTTTCCCCTAGATTTTGTCAAAAAAAAGGTCGGCTTTAGAACGAGTATATATGGTAATAATTTTCCAGCCAGTAAAGGCAAGTGTGTGTGTTGATACTCCTCCAAAGTGGAGATGTCAAAGTATGACTGCCCAACTGCATGATGTGGCCCTAACTGACATGGGTTTATAAGATTGCTTAAGGATTCAGCTCAGGGGTGTCCTATTTCCATCTGTAGTAGGTCCGTAATTCCAAATATGGCAATAGCAGCTGCAGTAGCAATAGCATTTTGTGGACGTCTTAGCTCACATGAATAATAGTTTATCATACTAAACACTAAACCCCAGTGGGTGTGGAAAATGAAGGAATTTTCTTTAATGTCTGGCTTCATATTAGAACCTGAAATCCATTCTGATTAGCTACCCTCAGTTCTGGAAGTTTCTTCCTTTTTTAGTCTCCAAGGAATAGAATGTCGTGCTCAGGATGTCCACCTTTCCCATAATATAAATGGCGGTGGGGTTGTAACCAATGCTCCCTTTACGCTACGCTATGAGTTTGTTATTTTGCACACTGACCAAAAAACCTTAAAGGGAACATTGGTGGTAACTGATCCACAATATCCAGTGGCTTATGCTGCTTGCTTTAAAACATGGGAAATGAAATAACCAATACTACTAAATATAAGTGGGGGGGGGGAGGATTATACTGTTTTAGTCTGAATTTATTGAGTGTGTTAAATTTTATTACAAGAATTTTTTGAGTGTTGCTTAATTTCATCACAATTTCATCTACTGTGTTATTGATACTTGCCTGATTCTCATTTTCCTTGACACTTATAAGGAAATCTTTCAAGTCTTTCTCGGATGCAGAATTCTTTAATTTGGAATATGAAAGCAGCATCTCTGTAACAGTTGAGAATGAAGTTTAATTTTTAAAGTTAGTGTTCAATGTTTTAGAGAAAAATATTTTTTTTAATGTACTCAAAATTAAATTAAAGCCACACTTCTGTTAGCTTTGTGTCTCAAAATAATTTTAAAAAAAAAGTTTTGGGCATAAAATGACCTTCAAATTTCCAGATGCTTTGTAAAAATGGACACACACAGGAATAAACATTTTGACTGAACTGAAAAAATCTTCCCCTTTGACTAGCCCTACAAATTAGACTTTGGTATTTATACTTTACCCAGAGCTGTAAGCCTTTTTCTATAAACCAGACAATAAAAGATGTTGTTTCACTATTTCAGACTCAAAGGCTCTACATATATTAATAGCTTAAAATACACATTTTTGCTATTCCCCCAACCACTCTCTCATCCCTGACACTTTACAGAGTCGAATGGAGTTGAAAAAATAAAGTAGAAAATCTAGTTATAACAAATATTAACAATGATCCTGAAAAGTAAACTTTATACATATTAATACCTTTTAGAAATTAATGTCATATAAAATATTAAGTTTCCATTAAAATTTCAAACAATTGGTAATTAATTAATTTTAATTAAACATACTTTTAATGGGTTGACAAACAACAGATCTGATTGATGTTTCAAACTCTTCATAACCTTTTCTGAAAATAAAAAATCACTGCAGTGTTTCACTTGATTCTCTGAACTTCCATAAAAGCAACATTCAATTAACTGTGAAATCTTATTTAACGAACTAACTGATCCAACAATTTACCCAAAACAAAAAATTAAAAAATTTATTTAAGGTTTTAAAAAATAAAAACCCAGAGGCCAAAATTATTTTTTTCATAATAGAAGTATAATGCAACAAGGAAACTTATGCTAAATTATTTTTTGAGTTCAAATAGTTTGTAAATTCATACAACTGCATTCCATATTTTATTGCCTAATTTCCCAAACCTGACGGCATCAAAGAGGGACTGGGTGTACTGCAACTGGATGTCATATACTGATCTATGAAAAGCTAACTCCTCTTTTAAAACTGTCTTCTCTTTGTCCATCAGAAGTTGTCTGTGATTGCAGACGTGAACACTTGACTTTATAACATGGTGAACCTCATCATGCTTGCTGCGTGGTAGGTTTGGAAGAGCTGCCATTACGCGTTCTATAGGAACTTGATCTGCTATTGGGCGCTTTAATCCTGGCTGCACATTTACAAAATTATATTGTAAAATTAATTTCTTTGTAATGAAAATCAAGTATTCCTTATGAAATAAAGGGTGACACAAAACAAAAAACATAAATTTTTTGTTGTGGAATCGCCAGCAGATTTCAAGAATGCATTCATACATGAGTACGGCATCTAAAGAACGTAAGTTTATAAAAATTATAAATTCCATTAATGTTTCTTGAATGGCATATTTTAAGGTTCCAAATACTATGAATAAATATTTTTTTTTGCAATAACTCTTTGTTTTATTTTTAAAAGTTCCTGTTTTTTTGGGTCACTCTGTATAATCACACTCATAGTGTTTTAAGCTTCTATGAATATTCACTAATTAGGTATTTAAAACATTTTTAAAAAAAAGAAGTTGCATGAAAAAATAGGTTATAAAAAATCATTAATATGTTTTCATTAAGATATACTAATAATAATTCATGTATCATGGCAAATTGCAGAAGGTTTTTAAAACTAAAAATTACATTATTTTATAAAAAAAATTAAAAGATCTCATAAGCACCTGAGACTTACTAAAGGTGCACTTGGACACAGTAAAGATAATGCCAAGAGCTCATCAGTTACATCCTTAATGAGAACACAAGATTTTAGAAGAATTGTCTCAGTCCTGTTTTTTTCACTTGCGCTAACATTGCCTGAGTACATACGTCCCTCTTTCAATCCTTCGACAACATTGTGAACACGAATCAGCTCCTTGTACAGTTGACACATCTTGGACTCAAGTTTACTCTGTTAAATTAGTTAGCACAAGCAATTTTTAAAACAAATTCTTGACAGAATTAGGATATCATTTTGGAACAAGAAAATTTAAATTTGTTTAAACACAAAATTTGACATCTCTTATTCTGGGTTAAAAATAAGTATTTTGTTTAAAATTTGAAATTAAAATTATACACGCTTCTTATTTAGGGGTTTGGGGAGGGGGGGCCTTCTTATCAGGGGTACTTCATGGGGTATTTGATAGGCCAGCTTTCTGCCATTTCTCTGTTTGTCTGTCACACTCTTAAGTTTGAAATTAGTTTGACTAGAACAAAATCCTGCTCCAACTTACCACATGGCGCAAGTTTATGTACTCCATCCTCTTGAGGGAAATGTCGAGTAAAGTGAGTGGATCCTCATGTCTTAATTTGCCTCCTAAAAATGGATTCAAGAATATCAGCTCTTTCCCAACAGCTTCTTTGCCTGAATTCTATAAATTTAGATATGGATAAAACATAAATATTGACAAATGTGAATAGTGACTGGGAAAAATAAAAATATCTCTAAATGACAGGGTTTCACTAAGCAGTACCAAATTATTAATTGTATCATGATATGTAATAATGTAGAAAGTTGAGTGTTTATTCATCATATAACTAATTACTAATATAAATTTTAGTAAGTCCTTAGCATATATGACTTTTTTTTTGATCACTTGTAAAATTAATGCTAAAACTGAATTATTTCTCAATTATGCACATTGATCTGCGCAGCTTACCATTAATAATCGTTCTAAGGCCGACTTATTTTTGGACAAAATCTAGGGGAAAATTTTGGGGGTCAGCTTACCAGCGGGTCAAAGGTGATTTCTGCATGTACAGTGAATACCGGTGTTGTTATTGTAGATCATCAAGTTTTTTGTCTACATTCTACAAGATTCAACTGCTCTACCAGAAGCTATAAAATATTATTAAACATCTGCACTTACCTTATTTATTCATTTTATTTATTTTTGTGAATGTTTTAATAATCTGTTTTAAACTGTTTTACAAATTTTGTTTTCAACAACGAATTTTAATGTACGCCCTTTCGCCACTATTTACCAAAGAAACAAAAAAATACAGGTAATTCTTGGGGTCGGCTTACACGCGGGTCACACAATTTCTATACTATTCTCTACCAAAAAGAGGGGGCTGGGCTTATGAATGAACAGGCTATAGAAAGAGTATATACAGTAGTTTCAGGTGATTTAAATTTGTGATCAACAATACCTTGAATTTTAAATGTTAATATTATTAAGAATCAGCTACTACAGACTACCTCCAATGATTTGAAGAGCTTTATCCTAGCTGACTCCAGGCTTTCCACTATTTGTGTCATATCACCATGAACACCAGATAGCACAAGTCCTTTGTTATTACTTGTTATAAGAGACCTGAAGTTGAGTTGTTTTAGAATGAGAATCATGAGAATGAATAATTTTATTTAAAGGGTAAAAAACTTTTTGTGCTAAAATGTTACTCCTGTAATTTTTAAAATAGTATCTTTCCCTACCCTATGATCTTATTTCCCAGAATAGCATTATAAAAAATTGTTAATAAAAAGGTAGGGATCACTCTATCTAATTAATTTAAGGGCATACAGGGCTAAGTCAATTTTGATTCAGGGCAGGAGGAGGAAGCGAACTTTTCTAACATCATACAGTGTGTTTTTATTTTATTAAACTGTGTGGATCAATCACATTAGGTCCACAACCACCATGATAAAGAAAATTATTGCAATGTCTGTAATATTTTTTTAAATTCCCCAACCACATAGCCTAGCATGCTGTCATTTACAGAACCTATATAATAATAATAATAAATTGATTATTTATATAGTGCTGTATCCCAGTAAGGAACTGGGCTCACGGCGCTTTACATGAAAGAAATAACATACCTATAAGTATTAAATTAACTTTCATATCATAACAAACACAAAAATTACAGTACATTATACATAAGCTACGTTAATCATTTACAAGAAATGTGGTTTCATTAATTTTGAAAATAAATTTTGAAAAGATGTGTCTTGAGTGCAGTCTTGAAGGACTTGTTTGTTTGAATACTACATATGTGTAATGGTAGAGAATTCCATTGTTTGGCTGCACAAAAAGAGAACGACCTTTCACCAAATGTTTTGGTGCGTGTCGTAGGAACAGAGAGAACGCGTGTGTCTGCAGAAGATCGTAGCTGGCGAGTGGGTGAGTTGACCGACAAAAGTTCAGTGAGTCCGAAAAGCAGTTGTGACAGAGAACGGCCAGTTTGTAATCAATACGGGCTTGTATAGCTTAAGCATTGCCTAGACTTACATAGCTCATAAAATTTAAAAATGTCTTAAATGTAATTAAAAAAGGCATCATACAACTTGCTTTTTTTTTCATGTGAGAAGGGCAACATACAAATTACTGAAAATATAAGTAGTTAGTCTTTAGCTTCAGGTAGAAAGAAGGAAATTTTCCAACGTTTACTTTGCATATGTCTGTATGTAAAGATATATGACAAGTAGGAAACATATATTTATAAAAATTTTTTTTTGCAAAGCTAAGATTCTCTTGGTGAAAGTAATACTTCAGAGAATGCTGGCACACAGCATAAAAGGAAGAAGTTACTGTTCTGACATACCGGAGTTTATCTGCAGACCATGCCATGACATTTTCAACTTCATAAATAGATTCTTGTCTTGATCCTAAGGCATCAGTTAAAATTGCAATCTGATTTGGGAAAACAAATTAATTTTTAAAAATTATTTTATGTTCTTCAGAAGAATTGGATAAATTAATCTAGAGAATCATAACAATGTTTTTATAAAAAATAGTTTACTTTAAAATTGTTATCATCATTTCTTACCTGTCTCTCTAGCTGAATAATTTGGAGCTTGATAAGGTTAATTCTTCTTTCATCAAACTTTTCATGTGAATTTTCACTTATAACTTGCTTTAGTGCACTTCTGCTTAAAAACATTTTACAAATATTTTACCCTTTTCATGTGGTGGACATTTTTGTTGTTATTGCAATTTATTATGAATAATGCATCTTAGCATAAAGGTTATTTATTCTGTAAAATTAATATATTTTAATAGCGAGTGTTATAATTAAAAGATTCCAGACTAACATTAAAAAATTAACTAATGGAACACAAAACAAACTTCCCCTGGTCAAAGTTTAAATACTATTTCATTTTTATTGTTATTTATATATGAAGACAATTTTTGAGATGGTTGTGCATGTACACACAAAAAACTAACCTTATATCTTCCAATTCATTTTCCAGTTTAGAATTTGTTAATTTAAGTGCCTGAAAAAGTAGTATAGAGCTTATATTAAAATATTTTGATAGTTATGCCTGTAAAACTTGTTAACATTGTCAAGTCAAGCACTTATCCTTGTATTGCTCATTAGACTGGTGAAATTAAATTTGGAACTCTGGTATAATAGTAGAACATTCTGTATAGTTATAAAATGATCAAAATGGCTTCCCTTAAAAATCAAAACTTAGCACAAGGGACTTGTTACCTTAAACACAAAAACAAAAATAAGTATATTATAATATATATTATATTATATATATGTACACACACAGCTTAAAATATACAAATAAATAAAGTTGAAATAAATTTTAAATATTAAACAACACAGGTAAAGGAGGGTGAGGTTTTGATGAAGGAGAAGTTGTGGGTTATTGAGGTTAGGAGTGACAAGACACTAGGTGGTAAAGGAACGCGAGGCTAGAATGTGATTTAGTGACAAGAGCCATGAGGTGGTTTAGAATGAGAGAAAAGAAAAGCTGGATTTCTCATTCTTATTGCTGCATCTATTTAAACAATTTTAAAGTACCCCTATTTAATTTAAATTAAAAATCTTTAAACTACTTATTTCCAGCACCCCAAGAAATTCCTACTCAAAATGTAAATAAACATGAATTTCTGGGTCTCCCAAAAGCCCAGACACCTGAATAATTTAAGATTTATCAATGAAGAGGATAATGTTGTGGATCTTTTCTTCTAATTTTTATTTGCATTTTAAATGTCTTAACTGAAACTGTAATGATTAAAAGGACAAGAATTCTATGAAAATCCTTTTTTAAACATACAATTTATTTTGCTTTGTAAATTTTGCTCAAGTGGGAGAGCAGACAGTGGCATTTAAGATGAAAGATTATTGAGAAATGAGGGCCTGTGCAGAGGCAAGGAGTGTGTGGTTGAAAAGAATTGGAAGTGGAACTGTAACTGTAGCAGAGATTTAGACAGAGGATAAAGCCCAAACGTGGGTTAAACAGGTGTTGAAGGGAGGATGGTAATGTTTAAGTAAAGTTTGTTAGATGACACGCTGGTGGATTTGCTTGTGGCTATGTTAGGGGAGTATAGTACTACAGACTACAGGGCAAGTACAGATAATACTCAAATTAATAATAGGAAAGTGTCACATCTCAGATTTTTCCAACTGTTTTATTTTGGAATTGTGTCCATATCCTTCCCCTCACCATCTTAAATTATTTTTTGTAATGACTAAATTGGCTAGTAATTAGAAGTAACGTTAATGAAAATTTTATAAAAAATCAACTTCATACTTTAATTTCACTCTCTAGCTTTGAATTCTTTTCTGCACTTCTTTCTATGTCCTTCTTTTCCTCCTTGACCAATGCCAATGGCAATGGGCTTAGTGTTTTATGCCGATTGTAAGCACCACTAAGCCCCAATTTACCTGACATATTTTCAGATATCTGGCTTTTCAAAGGGAAAGGGAAACTATAGAAACAATTCAATAAAATTGGTAGTTTTCCGTCTTATACATAAGTGTGCAATAAAACTACTGAAATATTAACCAGTAGTAGACAGTAGTAGTAACTAGGGATGGTGTTAAACTGTTGATATCTTTATACTTTATGGGATTCTTTTCTTACCGCAAGTGAACGAAAAAGAATGTGAGTACCGTGTTTTGGATTTAGTTCATTTCAGGAGAAAATTATTTATAAACATATAGTGAACTATATCACTATATCTGCATTTTAGGCATATTTACGAACATCAATCAAATATAATTAAACTGTTCTAAGCTTTTTGACTTACATAACTTATATAATTTACTTTCATTAAGTCAATTAAGACAAAGAAGAAAAAAGATAATTCATATTATTTATAAGTTCTTCTGTAAATTTAATTTTATTTCCAATAGATTTTGGTAGCTAGTCTTACCATTTTCAAAAATAGATCAAACTGTTTTTAAAGATAACTCTAAGTCTAATAGAAGATTTAAAACAATAATTATAACTATCCCGACTTCTGATAAGCAACACTGGTTTTAATGTTACAAAGCTCGATCGTATGGCGTATGGTCTTAACTATTAGTAGGTAATCATAATTATTATAGTTGAATTAATTCGAATTAATTTTAATTAATTTGGCCTATGAGCCCTATGCCGATGTCGATGTTTTGAAATCATGAAATGTAATGAACGGTAATGTAGGCCTACATAATGTGTGCTAATAATACTAATAAATGAGAATGTACATGATCATGCGTGTGTTTTTCAGTATTAAAAAAAACCCCACCATATTAACTTATTAATTTATCCACTAAATTTTGTCCTAAAATAATCACAAAGTGACAAAGAAAAAGCCTCAACAGTTTGTAAAAAATAATAATTTTTCTTTCCTAATCCCTGGTTATATTCATACCTATGATATAAATAGGAAAAATATTCTTATACTTATACACTCTGCTATTTCAATTAAAGAACATCTATAGTCTATAGTCTGTTTGATTCAATACATTGTGATTGTCCTATACTTATACACATTCTTGTCTTGTTCCTCACATTGTCCTCAACTCTCTAGTCATTTATATGATTTATGATTCACAGTGATATTTCTTAAAACCTAAGGTCTAAGGAAAATGTTTTTATACATTGATGGTTCAACATTATCAAGACTATTGTTTAGTCATTTGAACAGTCAAGGATGCCAGGTAAAAAGTTGAACTTTTAATCAATATTAGAGCTATTCTCATTTAGTGAGTGCTGTTTATTAACATTAATTGCAAATAAATTTAAATATGCAAAATTAACTATTATTTGTTACTTGTTTAATAAATTAATGTTTTGAATTTGAACAGCTTGTTAATTATTTTTTTCCGCAGTATGGTTTTCTGTTGGGGGAGAGAATTGAAGAAATAGAAAACAAGATAAGTGACTCTCAAATACATACCTCCAATGTCAACTCCTTCATTTGTAAGTCATTCAACTTCCTGTCAAGAAAAAATTTAGGACCTTATACCCCTCTAATTAGATTTTAAAACAAATCTCAATTAACAGGATCCTACCTTATTTATTCATTTTTCCGTTATACAAAGTATATTTTATAATTCAAATTTTTATAACAGATCAAGACCTGTTTTACTTTTGTAAAGCAGTGGTGTAGCATAGGGGGGCCATGGGGGCAATTTCCCCAGGCACAAAAAAATCCAGGGATGGGGCTAAATTGGGAAAAACTTAAAAATTAAAATAGTTCAACGTCCATCATGGTTGTCTAGTTTGCCTGTTTGCAAAGAAATGTAGAAACAAAACTACTGTATCAAAATCTACTGATTTTTGGGGTATGCTTACTAGCTTAAAGCTTATATATAATTTCTCTCAAGCTCCACTCATAAGTGGGATGATCTTAGTCTTAAAGAAAATCTTCCAATTAACGTAAACTGATCAAATGATACAAAATGGAATTCAAAGCATAAAGCTCTGCAGTAGTTTTTGAGCATAAAGGAAATAATGGAAGCCGAAAAACTTTTGAGGGATGAGACATGCAAAAAAAAACCCCACTGAAATAAGGGTTATGCAGGAAGTATTTGCCTTGCATCAAGTCTGTTCTTTTTTTCTCATTTTTTCATTACATGTAAGTGAGGCAAATACTAACCAAAGAGAATGATGCTCAGATCCACCTGCAGCCAAAAAGATTTGCATTTGATCAATGTGTGCAAAAATTTAAAGCGTTGGCTCAATTTTTTATGAAAGGATTTTCTGAAAAATAAAATAGATTTTGTTTGAGCAACTTTTGTTTGAATACTGCTATTGAGAAATGTTCACAAATTAAAGCACATGTTTTTAAATAAATTAGAATTCTTTTATGCATTGCATTTTAATTTAATAACTTGGGGGCACAGTGGTCGAGCGGCTTGATCGCTGGGTTGGTGTACAGAGAGTTGCAGGTTCGAGCTTCTGTGAAGACAGTGACTTGTCCCTGAGTCCACCCAGCTCTGATGGATACCTGTGCTTTGTGCAACACAATCCCCTCTTAGCTGTGGCCTGTGAACACTGCTTCACTTGCCGAACAGGCCAACATGTTCAAATAAAAAGAACTTAAGACTCAATAATACTCTGTAATTTATAAAATAAATTAAATTTTAAAAAAATGTGTTTAATACTCACTAGTTTATTAACATTGTGTAAGTGGTCCAGAACTACACTTGAGACTTGTTGGGAACTGGTGGTCCACAGGCCCCAAGTTGGGGAAAATCATGCTGGCCTTGTCCCAGCCCCTGGCAACCCACGCTATGCCACTGACGGAAGGAAACATTTGTTAGGTCCAATTTACTAATTAACATTTATTTTAATTTAAATATTATTAAACATGATTTGAAAATAAATCTTTATATTATTGAAAATATTTATTTCATTCTTCATAGTAACTTGGCTTTGCAAAGAGGATTTAAATCTCATGTTTCTTAGTGTGTGAAAATACCATTCAATTTTTATTTACACTGACGGTCTTTGAAAGTTACTACAGTGAATTTGAGAGATACACTCCTGCTAACTGCAATGAATCATTACCTACTGGGTGACAAAAGTACAAACATTTGACAGAAATTTTTTTCCCTGTCAAATGGTTTTCAAACACCATATTGACAATATTTTATTTACTCAACTTTCTGGTGTTCTTAATCTGGCTCCTATGTCTATTTTCTGAAATTATCATTTACTAGAAATAAACAATGGCGGCAGGAAATTACCCCCTTGCCGAACAAAAGATGTGGAAATTGTTATACTTTCTATTCACTAATTAAAAAACCAACAACATGCCAATCAAGTAACACACTGTATAATCATATTAATTGGTGCCAACCCTCCCTTTTAAGCCATCGCAAACTTGTCACGCCCCTGAACTTTATTGATATTTAACACACACTTTTATCTTAAAATCAATTGCGTCATATTAAAATTTCCTTAAATAAAAGAAATATTACTGATAATATGCATCAAATGGGCTTTTGGTATTTTAAAGAATTTTGGGGAAGATATAAAGAATTTTATCTGGAATTTTTTATAACAGAGCAACAGTTATAGACCCCAAGTTACCCAGACAATGATATACTGTACATTTATTGAAACAGTTAAAAATCATAAAACTGGTCTCTTTAAATCCAGATATTTCATCATTTATACCTTGGCTTGGAAAAGATGTGATGTACCACAGAAATGGATGCATCAATAAAAAAGAGATGGATCGCGTTCTTCAAAAAAAAGATCAGGTTTGGTTATGCTTCCCTTCTGGCAAGGTATCCATAAGAAACTTATGTATTTTCTTGTGCATTATATGGAAATTAATACACTTTATATAGCTAAATAGATTTCTGTAACAAAATTTCATTCTATGAAACTGTATTTATTTTCAGACTTTAGTTGGATGGTATAGTTTTCGCCACCAGACTCGTCAAAGGCCATCATTCAGAGAGTTAACTCTGCACAATAACCTGATGACGGTAGACAAATATGTTGAGAACCCCAGTGATTTCCTCTTTTTCCTGTGCACATCATCATTCTCCAAAAATATGTCAACACACCTCAGTAGCCATGGTTTCATGCTTTATGCTGACAGGTATAAATAAACTTTTATTTTTTGGTTTACTTTCTGATCTTTTTTTTAATTTTCATTTTTTAAATGTAAATGAGATATATTTTTTTTATTATAGCTATGATTACAAAAAATTTATTTGCATGATAAAATTTGCAAGCTCAAATTAAATGTTAACTCTCAAGTTTTGATATGTCCTGGATGGATGTCATGAATTAACCACAGAGCAATGTATAACATTAATTAACTTTGTGTGAATCAAAAATGGATAATATGGTCAGGAGTCTTATTTCATATTGATAATAGATCATTTAATCTAACAACAATATTATAATATAATCTGAACACTTTCTGTTGCATTTGAAGTCCATTTGAGAAGTAATAATTTATTCAAAACAGGCTTGTTTATATAAATATTCCAGATCCTCTGAAACATATTAAAACTCTCTGCCTTAATGGCTTCAGCCTTGCTGCTACCAGTAATTTTAATTCTGTGCATGCTCCAATATTTTTCCTTCACAACGTATGTTCAAATTCTCTTGTAGCATCATAATTATTCTTCAATACAGTCGAATAGACATAAAGCATGGATAAACGTAGGATGCAACAATCTTCTGTATAGAAGGAGCATCTGTAATGTATAAGAAGATAAGACCGTCATTTTATTTCTGCAGTCAATACATTCCAGACTTTAACATGATAAGTGAATCTCTGTGAAGTAGGATTCTTTATTTACAAATGAGTGTAAATTGGAGAATAGAAAACCTGTGTGAGGAGGATTTGTAGGGTTCTATCGCTACATCAAGTGTATTCCAGGGTGGCAATCGTGCGTCATTAGTGGGTCTCTTTTGCCAATCATGTCTTGTGCCTCATTGATAGTTCTCATGACTTGCAAGAGACACCCAAGTGTAAGGCTAAGTTCGTTCCCCTAGCGTCAAGGAACATCTGGCTGCTCTTCCTCCTTGTCACCCGCCGATTTAAAAATCTTCACTAGATCCTCGTCAGTTAAAGGAGCAAAATGCGTCTTCGGCAGCTCATCCTCATCTTTGCGTGTCATGTCCACGAAACCTTCTCCTTCCAGCATCCATGCAAGCCTAAATGCATTATCATAATATTATATCCTCTGGGGTGAATTCGTTGTAGTCGTACACAATTTCAGGCTGCAACTTCTTCCAGCTGGCCTTCAAGTGCCACAGCTCAGCTATGGCAAACACTTACAAGAGCAAAAATGCTCCCAATACCTAGCGATGTAGAAGCATGTGTGAGAGAAACTAACTTGAATGGTGTTGAGCCAATCAGTGGCCAGGCGAGAATAGCTAATCAGTGAACAAAATGCTCTGATGGGCTTGGTTTCACCACACTTGACATTTGAGCGTGCGCTCTACTATTTTCACTGTCTAGATCAACTTTTTTATGAATATACAGTACTTGAAAAATCCCCGATAGAGTGAAGCCCGGAAAGTTGAAGCACAAAGTGGCAAGGACTGACTGTACTTTTAAATATATGTATAATTTATATTCTGGCGTTACATTCATTAACAATAGACTTTTCTTTTTACAAAGAGACTACTGAAATAACAAGGAATAATTAACAATTTCAAGAAATGTTTTTCTTGATTATTTCCCTTTATTCAATTCACTTGACATTATTTACACCTTTTTATCTTTGGTGGCAATAGATTTTAATTTTAAATTGACCTTTATAGGATTCAAACGGCTTGCATTTTTATTAAACTCACAGTTGGAGGAGTTCATTCTACCAGGGAAATCTATAAAAAAAAATTAAAAGTAAAATCTCATCTGTCTCTCACCCTTTCCCTCTTTATGAGTTTTTAAACATGATTTATTATTTTGAGTTTTTTGTTTTGATAAAAGTTTCTTATTTTGTATTACCTTCACAGAAAATTTGTTGAAGTGCCAATGACTATCATGAATTTAGGAGATACAACACGAAAAGAGTACCGCAAACAAAGCAATGCCACATTGTCCCACTGTAAAACTGTTCAAGCCTCACTTATTAAGCATGGGTTCGTTAACAAATTTAAAAAAAAAGATTTACATTTAACTTCACCACATCAAGTTTTTCATTCTCATAATGTTAAATAGCAAAGTTCTCATAATTTTGCGCTAGAATGTGCTTTGTACTGTCCTGTAATAGTCTATTTAAAGATTCTTATCTCTTTACAAGCTCAAAATTAACTGGTCATAAGTCATTAGTGTGCTAGTAGGGAATAGAGTTATATCTTGTTCTTATGGAAAATTTATGCCATGTTTTCTATCTTTTTCCTCTTCAGTAAGGACCATCTGCTACCTTCTGGTGAAATGGATCAGATTAATAAAATTAAAAGTCTATCTGCCTCATTCAGTAAGGGATTGATGGTGAGTGAAGTTATCTGAACATCTGAAAATTTTTAAGGACTAGCTGTTTTAGAAGTACTGAATAATTTGATACACTTATCACATGTCAATCTGACGTGTGGTGTAAGACTATTAAGAGTTACACACAGGCTAGAAGAAAACCTAAAGAAGGACAACAAAATATGGAATATTTTTACTTTTAACAGCAATAATATAAGGACTGACAAACTTTGCGTGCATGGATGGCAGTAATAAAAGGAAATGAAAGCCATATTGAAATTTAGAAGTGTCCGTGTACATGTGACATTAACAGGTAGAGCAGAAGATTTGAAATAAATCAGAAAGTTAAGCGCTTAAATTTTGTGTTGATCAGATCTTCAGCAAGTTAGGAAAGTTTGTG
>CALYLW010001218.1:155000-171516 GCA_944989445.1 Ampullaceana balthica | reverse complement strand
GAATACTTGGAATGAGTGTTTTTAACTGAGTTGATTCTTAAACAGTTTGGGTGGGCACATGCTCTTGAGCCCGAGCTCTGTGTTGTACCCCTGTATGTTTCTTCAAGATTCTTTGTGAGGAAAAATATAAGTGATATTCTTTTCAAAGTCGATCAAATAAGCTTCTAATCATATAGTTGTACCTTGAAAACACCTGTTGATCTTGGCATAATATCATCAAATTTTAGAGTTTGTGCTACAAATAAGGAAGGAAAATTATGAGAATCTGCATCTGCTCTTTCTGAAGCTTTGAGTCCATCAATTGTTTGGTTGATTGGGATTGGAGGAGGGAAGAATCTTGAAGGTAAAACGTTGAAATATGAGCTTCGTACTTTGTCGCAACATTTTATGTCCTGATATTTCAAAATTTGAGTGAAATATTTGATGGTGCGAACATGATTGTCAAACCATTCCTGATCCTTTGATATCAGTCCTGCTGCCTCCAATTCAGATTTATGAACAGCATATTCTGGAGATACGCATTTCATGCTATTTTGACATATAACTAATTCAAATGTTTCACAAAATTTTTGAAAATTCTTTTTATAGCTATTTAAATTCTACTAAAAATATTAATAAACTAGAAAAATATATTTATAAAAATATAATTGTGTGAAATCACACATGGCCTGACTCCCTCTGTAACAAAGTGTCACACTTTCTTACACCCCTCACCCCTCTGAGCGTGGCGTACTTATGGACGGCCCCTAGGGCTGCGGAAATTAATGATTAATTTCTAGATTAATCGTTTCAAAATTTTAACGATTAAATTATTTTTTAACGATTAATCGACCCAATTGCTTACAAATTATTGGAAGTAAAAAGTAAAAAATTTGTCGCCGATAAATAATAACAAATTTCCTGACGATTACACGAACATTAAAATTATTTTAATCGATAAAATTCGATTAAAATTAAAGAAAATATTTATAATATTTAAAAAAAAATTTATAAAAAAATTATTAAATTATTGATAATTAATAATAATTTATATATTTTTTACTTACAAACTTCTCCCGCGTAATATTATAATTTATTTTATTAAATTATGTGGACCGGCAGACGTCAACTAAAAAATGGCTGACAGCATCAGCGCAATTAAATTTAAATATATAACTGGACAGTTGTGCAAAGAGAACATTTTTTAAGCTAACTGCGGATGGCAAAGTCGAAAATGGTGAAGTTTAATGTCTTCACTGCCATAAACAATTATCTTTTAAAGGATCAAATATATCGCTGACGTACCACCTTCAGCACAAACATCCGATCAAGTATCAACACATTGTCATAAAATTTAGTTCAAAATATTCTTTATTTTCAATGTCTGTGAGACAGGAGAAATAACTCAATAAAATAAAAAAAGTCAATTACCTGTTTTTGTTACTTCCCTTGAAATGTTCAGTTTAATGAAACCATAAATTTCTATTTTTGGCTTTAATCGAAATTAAAGATGAATTAATCGTTAATTTTTCAAAAGTTAACGATTAAATTTAAATTAATCGATAACAGCCCTACTTTTAATGCTTATACACACCTTATGTTATTTTCTTTTCTCTCTGTACGTCAACCGAACGCTCGACTACCATATTCACCAAACATGGTACATGAAAATTTGATCGCCCGTACTAACATACTATAGGACAGTGATGGCGAACCTATGGCACGCGTGCCACAGTCGGCACGCAGAGCCTAAACAGCCGGCACGCGACTAAAATATTACTTTCTTAATCAAACCAGCTAAGCCAAACCTCCAATTTCGGGTTTAATTTGAGTGTTGGCACTTTGCTATTACTATATTACTATTATTATAAATAAGTGAGCAAGATGTGAGTGAGACTGCGATCAGGCTTATAGATTAGTAAAAGGATAACGTGTACACAGGGTATGAGTGAGCCTGACAGGACGTAACAAAACAGCGGACGTTTCGGCAAAGAGCCTTCCTCAAAGAACAAATAGTACACAAATAAAACGAATATAAAGAAATAAAAAATTAAAACTTAGCTGCGGTGAAATCAAAAGAGATCAATAGTAAGAAGATAGTAGTGTGATCTTAGATAGGACAGGAGAGAGAGGGCGTGGCAAATCATTAGGTTTTCAGCGCAAACACAACATTCATCCCATGTGGTGCAAGGGTCCCATACTCTTGGATTAGTCTATTCTCCAGACTGACCCTGATGGGTGTGTTTGTGCAAGAGACCATGGAGGAGACGAAGTTGAGAAAAACGACCCTTTGTCGGCCGGTTTGATGACAATATCATTCCGACTGCGCAATGGGGACAATGCCTTCAACTCCACTTTGGACTGGTCGGAATGATGGATTCGAGGTATTATTAATAAGTGGGTTTTGGTTGAATTTTTGGCACGTGGCCCCCATAAAGGTTCACCACTGCTATAGGACATTAGTATCATATTGTTAATTCCGTCCACGCTGGGGACCTAAAACCTTTTTATCGTAAACGTTTCCATTTAGCTCTTTGCATGGAGCCGGCTGATGTTATATAGGCTTCAATCCGTCATGGTATTAATGTTCTCTGTCCTCGGAGCAGTCCTCGAAAACATACAGTAGCAGCACCGAGAAGAAGATACCAAAGAGTTTTGGTGCCAATACGCATCCCTGTTTGACCCCACTAAAACTGGGAAGGGTTCTAAGGTGGAACCATCAAAGAGTAGTGTGTGTTGGCGTTGAAAGACACGATTATACTGAGAAGCCGCTGTGGACATACAATTTTTCCAGTTTCAGGAACAAACCATTGCGGTTGAAATAGTCAAATGCTTTTGTTAGATCTATATAGGCAATGAAGAGGGGTTTCTGTTGCTCCCGACATTTGTTTTCCATCTACTGGTGTGATAATATCATGTCCATTGTTGACCGGTCAGCCCAAAAACCACACTTTGATTCTGGGCAGACGTTTTGCGCCAGAATTTGCAGGCGTTCGACAAACCACTTTTGCAAAGGCATTTCCCACAATACTGAGTAAAGATATGCCTCGATAGTTGTTATAATTACTACGGCCACCCTTGTTTTTGTAGAGGTTGCTATTTCGGCGTATCGCATATCCTGTGGGATGGGACCGTGTTCCCAACAATCACAGATTAGGACGTGGAGACACTTCAGTAGTGCTGGCTTACAGTACTTGAGGACATCTTCAGTAGTGCTGGCTTACAGTACTTGAGGACATCTTCAGTAGTGCTGGCTTACAGTACTTGAGGACATCTTCAGTAGTGCTGGCTTACAGTACTTGAGGACATCTTCAGTAGTGCTGGCTTACAGTACTTGAGGACATCTTCAGTAGTGCTGGCTTACAGTACTTGAGGACATCTTCAGTAGTGGTGGCTTACAGTACTTGAGGACATCTTCAGTAGTGCTGGCTTACAGTACTTGAGGACATCTTCAGTAGTGCTGGCTTACAGTACTTGAGGACATCTTCAGTAGTGCTGGCTTACAGTACTTGAGGACATCTTCAGTAGTGATGGCTTACAGTACTTGAGGACATCTTCAGTAGTGCTGGCTTACAGTACTTGAGGACATCTTCAGTAGTGCTGGCTTACAGTACTTGAGGACATCGTCAGTAGTGCTGGCTCCCATACTTGAGGACATCTTCAGTAGTGGTGGCTTACAGTACTTGATGACATCTTCAGTAGTGCTGGCTTACAGTACTTGAGGACATCTTCAGTAGTGCTGGCTTACAGTACTTGAGGACATCTTCAGTAGTGCTGGCTTACAGTACTTGAGGACATCTTCAGTAGTGCTGGCTTACAGTACTTGAGGACATCTTCAGTAGTGCTGGCTTACAGTACTTGAGGACATCGTCAGTAGTGCTGGCTCCCATACTTGAGGACATCTTCAGTAGTGGTGGCTTACAGTACTTGAGGACATCTTCAGTAGTGCTGGCTTACAGTACTTGAGGACATCTTCAGTAGTGCTGGCTTACAGTACTTGAGGACATCTTCAGTAGTGCTGGCTTACAGTACTTGAGGACATCTTCAGTAGTGATGGCTTACAGTACTTGAGGACATCTTCAGTAGTGCTGGCTTACAGTACTTGAGGACATCTTCAGTAGTGCTGGCTTACAGTACTTGAGGACATCGTCAGTAGTGCTGGCTCCCATACTTGAGGACATCTTCAGTAGTGGTGGCTTACAGTACTTGATGACATCTTCAGTAGTGCTGGCTTACAGTACTTGAGGACATCTTCAGTAGTGCTGGCTTACAGTACTTGAGGACATCTTCAGTAGTGCTGGCTTACAGTACTTGAGGACATCGTCAGTAGTGCTGGCTCCCATACTTGAGGACATCTTCAGTAGTGCTGGCTTACAGTACTTGAGGACATCTTCAGTAGTGCTGGCTTACAGTACTTGAGGACATCTTCAGTAGTGCTGGCTTACATACTTGAGGACATGTGCAGGAATGTCATTGTTATTTGGATCCTTCCCACTACTAAGATGATCAATGGCCTTACTAAGTTTCTATATTAATGGCTTACGATCAGGCTTATCCAGTACATATAGATCTGGGATTCTTTCCAAAACAGAGTAAGAGATTATATCTGTGTTGCATAGAGTTCCAGGTAGTACTCAGTCCATCGCTGCATCTGCTTATCTTGTCCAGTTTTTACCTCAGCTGTCTTTGAATTGTGTGGAGCTGAATATCGCAAAGAATATTAAATTTAGTCATATGTAATGCGAGGTACTGTAATAGAAAAAGGCGTAATCTTTATTTTAATAGAATGTCTAACTTTTTAACTGTTTTTAAAGATTATATTTTTGCTAGTTTGTTTGCAGATGTTGTAAATAATTAATAAACTATGACATTCACTACAGCGTGAGGGCTCAATCCTATATTGGATAAGGCAGAAATTGGACAAGGAGAACATTTCTCAATAACTTGTGATGTCACTCGTGTAACAGACGTTCAATATAATTTATATATTTAAATATAATATATTTAGAAAATTTCAATTGGATGAAGATTGATAGTCGCGTACGTATCTTATAGTGTATTTTATTTTGTCACCCTTGTGTAACGGTAAGTAAATTTCAAAATTTAGCTCAAATATGAATAAATTTGCATTCGCATTTTAGAAAATCTGAAATTTAAAATAAAACTATGAATTATAAAGAAGACAAATACTACAACAAAATCGGTTGATTTCAAAGATAAGATAATAGCATGATGCATTCTGGGTAACACGTTAGTGAGTTTGGAAGTGTCGTAAAAGACGTTATCGACATCGGCTAATTAAATCTAACTTCTGAACCAGAAAGACTAATAAATTGTGTAATGATTTAAATGTTACAACACCCGTTTATTTAAGTTTTAAAAATTATATGAAGTTCTACGTTCTAGGTTTAGGCATAGAAGTCAATATGCAGCCTTTTGAGGAGTTTTGTGACTTTTTCTTCCTCCATTAATTTATTTTACATAAATTACTTGGGGGCCGTCCATAAATGACGTCACGAGATTTTGGCAGATTTGACGAGGGGCACCCTCGTCACGCGTCCTCACAAAAAGTTAGACCCCTTCTAAAAATACGTCACAAAGCTTTAACCCCCCCCCCGCCAAAAAAAGAAACAACCTTATCTTCTATATGAAAATAAGTATGTTTCGATTCACTTTTATTGTCATTTAAGCATTTATTATTTATTTAGTGAAGGTCTACATTGTAATATTGTAACCCGCGTCTTTTAAAACGTTTAACCGGCCTTTAGAAAACGAACTGTGTTAACATCCTTAGATTACATTTTTATTTTAATGCATACAAATTAAACATTGACTATTAATCATCACGGTTGACGTCTTTGCTTAGAAAAAAAATTATTTAAAAATAATATTTTTAAAATGTATTTTATTAAAAATCCCTCAATTGACTGACGGGCATTCCGTAAGAAAGAGGTCGGCGAACAGGGGTAAATAACCTAATCTGGGGTCAAAAGGGAATTATTGGAAGTAATGCAGACTCATTTGGGACATATAACATCCACTAGAATCCACTAGATGTATTAAAATACATCATGTGTATGTGTACGCTTGGAACATATGCCCATTATTGAGCCGGTTCCTTCCAGAAAATGAACTAAAAATGCAATAATTTAATTACGGTACATTTGATCGTTTTGAAATTTTGAAACGATGCATTGTTAGGTGACACGAGTCTACTTGCAAAATTTCAGCTCGATATCTTCACGGAAAGTGTGTGATTTTGACTTTTGTTTTTCCGACGAACGACAGAGAGATAAGATTTCGAAGTTAATATAAGGGATTTAATTAAACAAGCCCGTAAAAACAAAGTTTTTGACTATAAATCATATATGAGACAGAACTCAAAGTATTGATTATGTTCTCCACTGATCTCCCATGGCTTTAGAACCGGGGGAAAGGGGGAGGGAGTTTTGACATCGATAGGTGGCGTCAACGCTTGAACTCAACTTGCACATGGAAGAAAAACAATAACAAACTGTGAAATTGAATTACATATGTTATATAGAGATAAACTAAAAATGCATTACCTTAATAACGGTGCATTTGATCGATCTGAACTCAATTTTGATACGATGCATTGTCTATGTGCAATATTTCAGCTGGATAGCATCACTGGAAGTGGGTCATTTTTTACTTTTGTTTTTTCCGCAGCCCACGAACGACAGAGATCACGACAGAGGTGATGAGATGACGACAGACAAGATTTTTAAGTTAATAAAAGGGATTTAATTAAACAAACCCTTAAAAACAAAGTTTTTGATTATAAATCCCTTATATATATGACATAACTAAAAGTATTAATTATGTTTAAACGCGACAAACATTTACAGACTGACACCGACTGATATCCCCTGGATTTAAAACCAGGGGAAGGGGGGGGAGGGGTGTGAACATCGATGAGTGGCGTGAATGTGTGAACTCAACTTGCACATGGAAGAGAAACAATAACAAACCGTGAAATTAAATTACATATGTTATATAGAGATAAACTAAAAATGCATTGATTTAATTACGCTACGTTCGATCGATCTAAAATTTTAATACGATGCATTGTTAGGTGACACAAGTCTATGTGCCAAATTTCAGCTCGATGTTATATTGGGAAGTGGATCATTTTTTACTTTTGTTTTTGCGCCCGCCCTCGAACGAAAGAGATGAGATGACGACAGACAGAGAGAGATAGAGACAAGATTTCGAAGTTAATATAGGGAGTTTAATTTTAAAAAAAGACCCGTAAAAACAAAGTTTTTAACTATAAATCCCTTATATTTGAGACAGAACTAAAAGTATTGACTATGTTCCAACGCGACACACATTTACAGTTGACACCGAGTGATGTCCCCTGTCTTTAATAATGGGGGATGGGACGTGAAGGGGTGTCGGCACGACGGTGGACGTCAACGCGTCAACTCAAACTCTCACGTGGAAAAAAAAACAATAACAAACCGTGAATTTGAATTACATACGTTATATTAGGATAAACTAAAAATGCATTAATTTTATTACGGTACGTTCGATGGATCTGAAATTTTGAAACGATGCATTGTTAGGTGAAACGGGTCCATGTGCCAAATTTTAGCTCGATCGCATCATGGGAAGTTGGTAATTTTTTATTTTTGTTTTTCCGCCCTCCCGACCGACCGACCGCGAACCCAAGACAGAGAGAGAGAGAGAGACGGCGGTGAAGCTAATATAAGGGATTTAATAAAAGAAACCCGTAAAAACAACGTTTTTGACTATAAATCCCTTATATATGAGACATACTAACAGTATTGATTATTTTCAAACGCAACAAACATTTACAGACTGAATCAGTCTTAACTAAACTTTACTTCATAACCCTGGAGGGAGCGGGGAAAAATCTGGTCACCGATCGCTTGACCGAGCTCAGCGTGACACGTAAAATGTAAACAAAAGCACGCCGGTACTTCGATAGGTCGCGTCAACGCGTCAACTCAAACTCTCTCGTGGAAATAAAACAATAACAAACCGTGAATTTGAATTACAAACGTTATATAAGGATAAACTAAAAATGCATAAATTTAATTACGGTACGTTCGATCGATCTGAAATTTTGATATGATGCATTGGTAGGTGATACGGGTCTGTGTGCCAAATGTCAGCTCGATCGGATCACGGAAAGTGGGTCATTTGTTACTTTTATTTTTCCACCCGCCCAAGACAGAGAGACAGAGAGAGAGAGATGACGACAGAACGACAGAGACGGCTGTGAAGTTAATATAAGGGATTTAAAAATAAGTTTATTACTTCAAATTTTTTACTAATTTTTTTAATAAACATTTTGAAAAATAACAATTTTCTAATGTTTGATTTTTCAAAGTCGTAAAATTAAAAATAAATGGTGTAGTAATATGAATCATAATCATAAAATAGAAAACACGAACATTAAATGTAGGAAGGGAAGTAAAAAGGTATCAAGAAGATAATTCACGGTTCTGTCCCTTACATCAAAAAAACTAATCAAAAAATTCCTCTGTGTTGAACGTTGACTTGTTCCGGTGCACGGTTTTTTTTTCCCAGACTGACGGAGCTGTGTAAATCATTGGATCCTATTTTGTTGTCTCGGATGATATTTCAACGGATATTAATGGAAGAGTTATCCTGTTCACTTACGTCCTTCTCTTTGGAAATCTAAATATAGTCATCTTCAGACCAGCCCGACCAAAGTTTCCGAACTTCCAGCTATCGGTAAACATGTTTGTGACAGCAAATAATCACAGAATTCACCTTCAATCGGTCCATGGAATTCTAAACACATAGCAAGGGTTCTCACGTTAAAAGTGGTAGGAGTAAATAAATGAGTCAAGAGAAATTAGAGTTATAGATCTTGGTTTCAAACTATGAATAAAATGTGCATGTTAATATATTACCTTGTACTCTCTTAAAGGATTTCCTTTTTAAAAATATTAAAAGTGTAATTAAAATTGCATTTTCACCTATGCAATAGAAATTTTAATTAATTTTTATTTGGAAATTCAAAATTCTAATACATTATTTTAGACTTTAGTTAGTTAAACTTGTTTAATTTGTTTATTTTATACTTGTGTACAAACATTTATTTTTAAAACAAAATTTCGTGATATTATGGCAATAAAATTTATGAAAATAACAATTTCTTGATTTCTTTCACCGTTTCGAAAATGAAGAAACTTTTTTTCTGACGAGCATTGAGTAAACATTTACAGTTTTAAATAAGTCTGATCATACATGATGTCAATTTGAATTGATCTGAAGGAAGTAATTATCCTGTACCCAAGACGAGAAAGTTTCCATATACATGCGTTAGTGAATAGTATTTTTAGGACCCAGTGACCATTCTTTATGTCAGTTTTGATTTGATGACTGTAAGCATGGCTCTTATTTTAAAACTGCTGCTGTCAAGTTAACAAATTGAGACCCTCCTAACATAAACAAAGTCACAATATGACATGCCGACATTTAAAAATAACCAAAAAAAAGTGACACACGGATTGCAATAAAGCTTTGGTAAATATTGGGCCTCACCTTTAATGTAGGTCAGATCCCGGAAGTGGGTCATTCCCAGGTTGGGCTGGTGTAGGTCTGGTCTTATCAGCCAATCGCTGACTCGTCCTTGTGTATCTTATGTTAAGCCCATTAATTGATACTTGCGATTGGGGCACATGTTGCTAAATATAGGAAGTAAATACATTTGGTCTATTTTTATTGTGGAAATGAGGACACATAGAAATATACGCCCCCGCTCATCTCTTGAAAAATTTAAATTTTATCAATTAAATATCTAAAATCCCATTTTTTTTGCCCCTGTGGTAACTGTCGCCAATGCTTCCTCCTGCCCTCCCCCCCCACCGCAACTTATGCCACACTTACGCTCCTTTTTCAAGGTTTCAAAATTAGGATGATAGTCAACAGCAATAAATAGTTTTCTTTGGTCAGTTGCTACAATTGTAAAACGAACATTAAAAATAAAAATAGTAAAATAAAATATATGATAAAATAATTTCATCAAATATTTTTCTAGCTCCCTTTCCTAGGACCTTAATGATTTAATCATCTTTATAAAATTAAATAAAGTTTATCTTTATCGGCGTATGTAAGTTAATGTTTTATCTTCCGTGCAGAAATCCGTCTACCTTATATGGTCATTAGTGTTCCGCAATAAAAATAATGCAACAAACATGTTTTGGCTGCCAGCGTAACGCGTCATATTTAGTGAATGGTAAAGGTGAAACGTCAGTTTTCTGTATCTATTATCGCAATTGCTCTTTCAGATGATTTATTTCAGATGATATCTTTATTAAAAAAATGTATAATATTACGTGATCATATATCATAATATTAATTTAACGTTAAAGGATACGAATATAAAGCCAGCAAGACAACACGTTTGTGCTCTATTGAACTCTCTGTTTGTGTTTGTGCGTGTGTGTCTTTTTTTTCTTCAATTTATCTTTTTAAATTCTAATTCCCTGTAACCAACAATCAACAGGGACCTTTCAATACAGCACAATTTTCTTGATTACCTCCCCATTGTTCTCTGATCAATAAACACCAGATGCGAAGCTAATGATAATTGAGTCGTAGAATGGTTCGACCAAAGTTTTAACCAAAGAACTAAACTAAACGGTGACTCGTCAAACGGCCCCGGGCAAAACGGCCCCGACAAAACGGCCTCGACATAACGGCCTCGGTCAAAACGGCCCACAGACAAAATATAAACATTTTTCAACAAAAACTATATATAGTTTTTTTTCATTTTAGGCTTTTGTCAACTTTTTAACCCTTAAATAAAGTGGTAAAATTGTAAAATTATATCTTGTGATGTAATTATATTGTTTCTTGTCAACAAACAGCGGCGATTGGTACCATTTTGCGAAAAGGCTATTGTATTCACTATTGTGATGTCATTATTATTGTTTATTATTAGCAAAACCTGACACTGAATAGGTGAGTAAAAATACGAATTTAATATTTCTTTGGACATTTTACTTTTAGTCCATCTATTAGTCCGGGGACATTTTGTCGATGCCTTTATGTCGGGGCCGTTTTGTCGGGGTCGTTTTGTCCGGGGCCGTTTTGTCAGTGAACCAAACTAAACACATTTTCTATGGAACTGAGGATTGCTCTCTTGAACCCTGAGCTAATACCTGGCGGGGCCGGACTTAGCCTTTAAACCATTGCGCGCAAAAGTGAAAAATTGCGCCCCCCCCCCATGTAATTACAGTTTAAGTATTCTAAAAAAACTAGAGTATCACCCAGTCAAAAATGACGAAAGTTTTCAAAATAATTACACATCAAATTAAAAAATAACTTATAACAGAACTTTCATTTATTTTATTTATTTTTATTTGATTCATTTATTATCATACGAGCAACCAAGCCCGTCCAAGGACGTTCCGCCACCGTTTTTGTGGCATGTTGTAACTCCATTCCTACAGACGCCTCGACCGTCATTACATGTGCATCGCGTCAAAAATACTATTCATTATTATTATTAAACAATATAATTTACAATTGTCACGCAAGTAGCGTCTGTCAGTCCTGACGCTACTAATTTTAGAAAGCAGGGAAAACCAAATTACTGCACCAAAGCATCAAAAGGTGTGCAAATTAAATATGCGCATAAAAAATATTATATGACGTCACTGTTTTCGCTCATATTTTAATTTTGGAAAAGGGATCAATGTAAAAAGAGGATTTGATGATGGTTAATTATAAAATTAAAAAAGAAAGGGGCGCCTTAGGCGCCCTGCAACCCCTATTATAAAATACTATGTGTATATTCCAGAAAGTTTAATATTTCGTATTTATAAAACAAGGACAAGTTAGTTGGGCTTTTGAAAAGGGACTGCGCCGTAGGCGCTCTAAAAAAGGATCATTTTTTATAAAATAAATTGATTTCAGCTGAAAACTTCCGTCATTTTTGACGGGTGTACGCTAGTAGTTAAAATAAATAACTCGTAAAAACAGAGCTTTTTGCGATAAATCCCAACGCGCATAACTCAAAATAAAGTCTTGGAAGAAATACTGCACCAAAAATAACTCGTTTTGAACGTCCGCGTAAATGGCGTAAACGTGTTCAATATGATTGGCTGTAGGAGTCATATGTGTTTGAGGGACCAATCGCTATAGATGACCGGACAGAAACTTGCCTTTTATTATATAGGATTGAACAAATTTATACGGAACGTTCGAAAAGAGTTATAATTGGTGCACTAATTTTCGGTGCGCACTATTGAACCTAACAGCATTGCATCCAAGAAGCATTACATCCATTACCGGAATTATGTATGTTTATGGTATATGGCCTTATATTTTTTAGTGAACATCAAACAAAATCACTTTAAAATAAACGTTAACACAGTAATTAACACAAATACTTGTAATTAGATTTTACTCAATATGCTTAATTAAAAAACCGTTGACATCAGCTTATACTAAGACATTTTTAACGGTACTTTTTGTTAGAGACTTCTCTAATTACCTTAGAGATATTTAAGCTGTTACTCAGTTCAACTGGTAATATAACGATGTCTGACAATCTTGTTTGAGATGGGGGGTTTTCTCCAGAATATAATTATTTTTAGCTTCGAAAATTTTCTTTTCCCCAGGATCGGAAGTTATTAAAAATTCCTAAAGCAACGCTCAAGTCTGGAGCATATTTAATTTTTGTTATGAATTTAAAAACTGGCAACCTGCTCCATCTGTCCTGATTGCAGTCTCACCCCCATTACTCCATCTGTTGTGCAGTGCCCATACATCATTGTCCTAGCGTGGGACTCTTTCACGTCCCTAACACACATGCCATGTGTCGTCCTGATCCCAGTCACCGACACACAGGGAAGGGGAGGATCCGTTGCCCCCCCCCGCCCCGCCCCCACTAAGATAATACTCACGTATTCCAAAAGAACTAAAACCTTCGATCTCACGAAAATTAGAGCGCAACTAATTATAAAAATAATTAGCCAAATATGTTTACACCATTTATGATATTTCCAATTAACTGCTCAGATAATTGACTTCTGTCTAGAGTCATATAATGTTTAACAATCTGAGACAATCTTTGGTTATTGGTTAGTTTTTTTGTTTTTACTATTATTGGTAAAACTTAAAATCGCCCTGAAATTCACTCCAATATTTTAAAATGACACTTAAAATATCTGGAATCTTTGATCGAGTTCCAATAATTAATTTACACCTACAGACAGTCAGAGCTACTTTCTCTGCTATTCTTCACATTCTAAATCTGGACGGGATTCGGCTCCATTTTCCGACACATTTGACATAGTTAAATTTGTGGATCCGATAAGAATCTTGAAGTGATTAGCTTTTTATCGAGAAAGATCCTATCTGGAACTAATACATATAAATCAAAACTTCAAAGAGTTAAAAACATCAATCATGCCGACGACATTAATTAACCTAAAAAGGAAACTGTAACAGGCTAAAACTCATTATTATCCACCGACCACGTAGCGCCATGGTTAAAGATAATCTAATCTCATAACATCCCACCAGTCACCTCGCAGACACTGGAAGTCACACATGAAAATATCTCGGCTCCTCCAGCTATGGTTTTCAAGAGGGACAAAATTGTGCGTAGTGTCAGGGAAATATTATAGGTTAATTGGGTTTTCCCGAGATTTGAATGTTTATACTAGTCTGTTGCGCGGTGCGCATTGTATTGAACACAATGACGTAAAATGAGAACATATGAAGTGATATAGTGAACGTGAGGTAGGAAAGGTTGGGAGTCGATAGTCAGTTAGAGGATTGCTGTTGTTGTGTGTTGAAGGATGTTTTTAGATGATATTACACCTATCGATGTTCTGATGCTGTTGGAGTTACATTGAGTTGTAGCCTGTCCTTGTTGGTCATACAATTACCCTGAACAGTACGTACCACTTGGCCTCCTGGTAAAAAGCCGTTTATTGGCTCCCACCACCCCCTCCCTCTAGTATTGAAAACCATAAAGCTGTAGTCATTGTTAACTCGACATGCTCACCAAACTGATTCCAACTGATCTTTCCTTTATTTATTGTAACCGAATTACGGACACTTCGACCCCGGACGTTTCGACCCCGGACGGTTCGACCCTGCCAGTTCGACCACGGACGGTTCGACCCCGGACGATTCGACCCCGGGCGATTGGACCCCGGACAGTTCGACCACAGGACGTTTCGACCCCAGGGTGTTTCGACCCCGGACGATTCTACCCCTTCGTATCTACACCGTATATTTTTTAAATATATTTTTTAATATACTTTTTAAAATTATTATTTTTAAAAGTAATTTTTGGTATACACATCTTTACATGTTATCCATTTACTGAAAGATAATTTAGCTTAAAATTATTATCCATTAAAAATTAAATACAGTTTGAAATTGTTATTGACAACCAGTCAATATTCAACGCGAATTCAGTATTTTGATCAATGCGTCAGTCCTCTGAGGTGGAAAGTCCTTCCAAACCAATCCAACTGCAACGTCCGATGTAATCGGACAACACAAAGGCAATGTGGTCAGATAGTCCTTTCTAAAGGTGCCTACATTCTCTCTGCCCCCACTTACTCTATTTACCCCGCCAGCACACGGCTTGCTGTGGTGGTCACTGAGTGTAGCCTTCGTAACACGGGATTATGAAACCCTCGGAGGAAATGCAAACAACAACGTAACGTTCAGTCCGGTCATACGGGTCCAGCAGCTTGAATGTTATTGTCTGCTAGGCAGCGGTATAAACTATTGAAATTGGTAAACTTTAAATACTGACAACTTTGTACGTCTTATTAAAATCAGTATTTATGCTAGGGAGGTTTTTGTATCACGGTGAAAACCTTTGAACGACTTAAATAGAAACATTTTTAAAACACAATAATAAATTAGCTCCTTTTTAGTTTTGTGTTTTGTTTGGGATAAGAGTTTTTAAATGTTAATGGATAATATACCAAAAAATTATTTTTAAAAAATATGTTTTTAAAAAAACAGAATAAATAAAATCATTTCACAATGTAGAAACGAGAGGGTCGAAACGTCCGGGGTCGAAACACCCTGGGGTCGAAACGTCCTGTGGTCGAACTGTCTGGGGTCGAATCGCCCGGGGTCGAATCGTCCGGGGTCGAACCATCCGTGGTCAAACCAACCGGGGTCGAAACGTCCTGGGGTCAAACCGTCCTGTGGTCGAACTGGCAGGGTCGAACCGTCCGTGGTCGAATCGTCCGGGGTCAAAGTGTCCGACCACCATTATAACCAAATGTAAGATCGCCACAAATTAAAGCAAGTCATGAAAATCGACCCGATGGTTGTTTTTGATTGGATTCTTCAGAATTGTTTTCTTCATAAGCTACATTATTTACTACTAGAAATATACCCGCTCTTCGTAGCGGGAGTGTGCTGACCCTTGTTCCCAGTAGAAGTTGCTGGTTAGTACAATTTTTAAATCCCTTATATTAACTTCACCGCCATCTCTGTCGTCATCTCTCTCTGTCTGTCCTGGGCGGGTGGAAAAACAAAAGTAAAAAATCACCCACTTCCCGTGATCTGATCGAGCTGAAATTTGCCACCCGGACCCGTCTCACCTAACAATGCATCATATGAAAATTTCAAAACGATCGAACGTACCGTAATTTAATTAATGCATTTTTAGTTCATCCTTATATAACGTATGTAATTAAAATTCACTGTTTGTTATTGTTTTTTTTCCACGTGAGAGTTTGAGTTGACGCGTTGACGCGACCCTTCGAAGTACCGGCGTGCTTTTTTTAAACTGGCCGCATAAAATAAAGTCTTGTTATAAAGTAAATGTACTGGATCAAAATAACTCTTCCTTTTGACGTATTCATAATTGTTTTAACAGGGAAATAATAGTTAAAACATTTCATGTCTCTAAATTTAAGATTTATATTTACGGTTTTTGTGCAATGTGTATAATTTAAAAAAGGAATCATTTTTTTGTTCCCTTTTTCTGATAAGGCTTCATACTTTGTAAATTATATTTAATACACACACACCAGATTTTGTTTCTGAAAAATATTTGTATATATCTATCCACACTAAATAATAGATTCAGCCGTCTGTTAATGAGCACATCTGAAAAATGATTAAAAAGCAACTTCAGAAATGACCAATGTTATTCCGACTACAAAAGAATTAACATAACATGTTCAATTCACAATTCATATTAATTAAGCGTTTTCAGGATCACTTTATTAAATTTAGTCAACTTCTGTTAATACATTCGGTAGCGAAAGTTTATAATGTATAGTGTAAATATATAGCTTATGTAAACATTTTTAAAGTGTAAGTTTATGTGACATAGACCATCGCTTTCCACATAAAATAAACTCGCTACATCTATAGTTGTTAATTCAATGTCAAGTTATGAATTATATTTTTTAAAATCGCAATTTAATTCACACATGTAAAATATTAATCCAATGCATCGAGGAAAAATTGAAATAAAATACTTTAAACGCATATCTAATATATAAAGCTCAGTTGA